>JAHRHZ010000086.1:10259370-10321908 GCA_024137785.1 Ginglymostoma cirratum | reverse complement strand
ACGTCAAGCCTTCCTGCTCCTATGATGCTGCTTGGCCTGCTGTGTTCATCCAGCTCCACACCTTGTTATCTCGGATTCTCCAGCATCTGCAGTTCCTATTATCTCTAGTTCTGTTTCAAAAGTGTGCATTGGGACAACATAGTGAGCACTTCAGTGACTGAGTTTATCCTATTGAAACAATGGACTTGCTTTCTGAAGATCTTGCTCAATAGTACTCCAGGAGCAGCAAAGATTTTTCCTTTTCTGAAGAAGGGTCCAGACCCGAAACGTCAGCTTTCCTGCTCCTCTGATGCTGCTTGGCCTGCTGTGTTCATCCAGCTCTACACCTTGTTATCAAGGATTTTTCCTGGAGTTTTTCCCTTTGTTTTTTTTCTGCAGTTTCAATGAATCAGGAGAATACCTAAGAGATGAATTGAAGGGAATCTATCTTTATCACATGGACTGCTTCAGGAAAATGGCTCGCCATTACTTTCTTTGGGGCAGTTTGAGGTGGTTAATAAATGTTGACCTAGTCAGTTCTGCTCACGCTTCAAGATTGACTAAGAATGATTAAGAAAGACCTTTCAAGCCATGGAACAGTATCCACCTCCGATGGGTAATTTGGTATCTAATAAATATGAATGTCAATGAATTATGCCACATCTGAACAATGAGCCTAAGCTCTCTTTAAGAGGTGTTGACGGCACATTCCAATTTTGTGGCCCTCCTCCCCCAGACTTACTAATACTTGCAGTTTGCCAAACTCGGCTGAGCCCCTCCTCAACATCTAAGTCAAGTGTCATCGTCTCCTTGTGTTGAGTGTGCCACTTGGTTAGTGGACAGCGGGGCATTACAGCTGAGGCGGATGTTGACAGAGCATGCTTTGCAGCCGGGTTGTGACTGAGGCTCAGAAATCCTCTAGGCACTGAGGCTAACTGTGGACCTGCCTCCCCTGTCCCATGATAACTAACTCAACATGGAGATAGAGCTGAAGTTGGAACTCCTTAATCAGTCATGCTGTTTGGTTGTTGGGAGCGCAGCCGGTCATGGTTTGCCCACTGGTGATCCAGAGTTTGATTGACTGTACCAAAGGCTCCAAAGCTGCGTATACTGGCGTGAGAGAACAGGTACACTGCCCAGGCAACTAAGGTGGTGATAAGATATTTTGATGGATATGGGTGGGAATAAGGGGGCGGGGGAGGGGGCTTGTTAGTCATTGTCCCATTTATAAGGAAAATGCAAAAGATTCTCAAAAATACATATGGGATTAAGAGTTAATGATGACCGTGAAACTGTTGTCAATTGTCGTAAAAATCCGTCTGGCTCATGTTCTTTACGGAAGAAAACTGTCATCCTTACCTATGTGATTTCAGACTGACAGCAATGTGAGTGACTCTTAACTGCCCTCTGGGCAATTAGGGATGAGCAATAAATGCTGGTGTGGACAGCGACACCCAAACTGCATGTATGAATAAAGAAAAACTGAGATTTGTCGTTAGATGAGTTTCAAGCTTTAAATCTAAATGTGATTGTGCAAGTGGGACAATTTTTTTGCCTTAAGTAGCCAACTTAGTGCAAGAAGAGAAAGTTGGGAGTGAGGAGCTGGAGGGGTACGAAGTTTCTGTGTTGAAAAATATGGATGTCCTGACTGCAAGGATAGTTGAAACGAACAGCATTTTGAGGGAAGCCAGGTGAATAATTGGGGGAGAGAGGAATATGATGGAGGGGTGAAATGAAGAGGGCGGCAACAAGAATGGCACTGGACCAGTTGGGCTGAATGGCCTGCTTTTGTGCAGTACATACTGTGTTTGGAAAAGCATTTGTCTGATTAATGTCTGGACTGCTCAGAAAGATGTTTGCGGTAGGGCTTTTTTACAATTTTCAGTCAGACGCTGCCCTCAAAGATGTTAACAGCGCTGGAGGATTTTCAGGATTAACATTGAGCAAACGTTTCAGTCAATTATTTTGTTCAAAATCGTGTTATTTATATCCCTCTATCCAATTTTTGATTAAAGGAATCATTAGCAAGCTTCACCATCAATCTTGGCAAGTCACTGCAGAGAGTGACTTTCTGCAGGACATTTCGCTGTTTACATCGCCATTTTAATGCTCAAACCTCGGGGAGGTCGGGGTGGAGCGGGGGGTGGTAACGGACGGATTAGGAAGGAGAGAGAATAACCTTAAAGCTTCTTTATGAAGATCCTATAAACCGTGCTGCCTGGCTTTCTTTAACCACACTCTCCGAGTCCCTAACTCTAGTCTGGGAACTGCCGGCCCTCTCTGGCATTTGCTGAGAGTCTTTGGAATAACAAGCATTGACAGGATGATTGGGGCAAGAGAGGAGGCTTCTTATAGGTTGTATTCTGGGTTTGACTCAAAAACTGAAATGGATTTCCGATTTGGCCCCACACCAAACGAACAGTACGTTGCCACAGACAGACCCAACCCACTGCATGTTCAAACACTTCAGCCAACAGTGCACATGGCAACAGAAAGTTAACGTTTCATGCATCGAGAAAGCAAGTTTCAGTATTACTCAACTCTAGGCTTCTATAAGTGCACACCTTTGTAAAATAGAATTCAAAGTCAATTAAATCTGCAGCTACTGACTGTTATAATTCCACGTGTCGAGCATATCTTTCCTTAAACAAAAGAGAATTGTTAAGGTTCTAAAGAACATGAACTCTGTTTCTCTATCCACAGAAGCTGCCAGACCTGCTGAGTTTCTCCAGCATTTTCTCTTTTCGTTTCCAATTTCCAGTTTCTGCAGCTGTTTGTTTCATTTTATTGTTAAGTATTTACTGTTGTTTTGTAGTAGCTAAGCATGTTAAGTGGGTCTATGGAAACATCATGGTTATGTTACTGGATTAGTAATCCAGAGGGCTGGATTAATAGTCAACTGGTTCATTTTGGGAGAGGGCAATCTGCTGCCCTCACTGGGTCTGCCCCATATATGATGTCAATTTGGCAGTTCACTCATAAAGCCCTCTGAAATGGCCTAGTGAGCTATTTAGTTGCTCCCGAGAAGGACAGTGGGTATTGAATGCCTACATTGTCACTTTCCCCAGGCTGTCATCAGCATTTTCTGGGTTAACACCTAGATATGATCCACTTAATCTCCACCCCTCTCCTCCCACAAAATATCACAGAATCTAAAAGATTGTTTCCTGTATTTTTCATTACAGTTTGTTGGATTTAAGTTCCATCCCAGGTACAACTGACTTGCATTTATGTAACTTTAGGGCATGCTGAAGAACTTCCTAATTTTCCAAATTTCAAAATGTTATTATTGTTGCAAAATAGAAACCAGGGTGAACCAGGAGATGGCCTGGGGCTGGGCTGACTGACCACTATCAACCACAACCATATTTCCTTGTGCCAGACATAACTTCAACCATTGGAGAGTTTTCACCTTGATTCTCATTGTTTCTAGTTTTGCTTGGGCTCGTCAATACCAGACACAGTCAAATTCAGCTTTGATGTCTAGGGCAGTCAATCTTACCTCCCCTTTGGAGTTTAGCTGTATTGGACCAAGGCTGTAATGAGGTCAGCTGTAGCATGGCTCAGGCTGAATCAAAACTGGGCGTCACCGAGCAGGTTATTGCTTAGCAAATGCTGTTTGATAGAACTGTTGTCGACACCATCTGTCACTTTAATGATGATTGACAGTAGACTAATGAGGTGGTACTTGGCTGCGTTGGATTTGTCTTGCCTTTTGTGTGCATCATATACCTGAACAATTTTCCACATTGTCAGGTAGATGCCAGGGTTATAACTGTACTGGAACAGCTTGGCTAGGGGAGTGGCAAGTTCTGGAGCACAAGTCTTCAGTACTATTGCTGGGGATGTTATCAGAGCCCATAGTCTTTTCAGTATCCATTTCCTGATATTGCATGGTGTGAATCGAATTGGTTGAAGACTGGTAACGATAATGCTGGGGACACTGGAGGAGGCTAAGATGGGTCATCTGCTGAGCACTTCTGGCTGAAGATTGCTGCAAAAGCTTCAGCCTTATCTTTTGCACTGATGTGCTGGGCTCCCCCATCATTGAGGATGAGGATATTTGTGGATTTGTTTAATCATCTACTACCATTCATGACTAAATGTGGCAGGACAGCAGAGCTTAGACCTGATCCATTGGATGTAGAATTGTTTAGTACTGTCTGATGCGAGCTGCTTCCACTGTTTGGCACACAAGTAGTCCTGTTTGGTGCCTTCACCAAGTTGACACCTAACTTTAAGGTATGCCCGGTGCTGCTCCTGGCATGCTGTCCTGCACTCTCCATTGAGCACTCCCCTTGCTTTCTGCTGGGTCATGAGGTCAAAGATTATGTTCGAAGACAATTCTTTTGCTACTCATGGCCCACAGCATCTCATGGATGTCCAATTTGCATTGCTAGATTTGTTCATAATCTCTGGCATTGGATTCGGTGATGGTGCCACACAACACAATGTAAGTTATTCTGAATGTGAAGACGGGATTTAATCTCCATGAGGATTGTGTGATGATCACTTTTATCAATACAATCCTGGAGAAATGCTTCTGTAGCCAGTGGATTAGTAAAGATGAGGTCAAGTGTGTTTTACCCTCTTGTTGGTTCCCTCACCAACTGCCGCAGATCCAGTCTAGCAGCTATGTCCTTTAGGATCTGACCAGCTTGATCAGAGTAGTACTGCTGCTGAGCCATTCTTGGTGTTACACTTTGAAGACACCACCCGGAGTACATTCTGTGCCCTTGCCATCCGCAGCATATCCTCCAATTGGTTTTCAGCACGGAGGAGCATTGATTCATGACCTGAGGGGTGTCAGGAGGTAGTGATCAACGGGAGGTTTCTTTGCCCATACTTGATCTGATGCCTTGAGACTTCATGGAGTCCAGAGTCAATGTCGAGGAGTTGGCGGGGTTGGGGGCAGGTGGTGTGTGGTGGGCAAATCCCTCTTGACTGTATAATACTGTATGACCACCTTTGCTGGTTGGAAGGAACATACCTTGACTGGTGATGGTGGTGCCTGGGGCATTGTCTATAAGATATGATTCCATGAGTATGAATGTGTCAGGCTGTTGCTTGACTAGCCTGTGAGACAGATCTCCAACTTTGGCACAAGTCCCCAGATGTTAGAAAGGAGCACTTAGCAGGGTCATTTCTGGTGCATTGGATGATGGTGGGAGGTCCATCTGATTTTATGCCTTCCTTTAAACTTTGTAACTGTTAGATACACTTGAGTGTCTTGCTAGGTCATGTCAGTAGGCAGTTAAGAGTCAACCACTGCCTTGGGTCTAGAGTCAAATGTGGGCCAGACTGGGTAAGAATAGCAGATTTCCTTCCTTATAGGACATGAGTGAACCACATGAGTTTTTACAACAGTGATCACCGTGTGACTGGCTTTTAATTCCAGATTTACTAATTGAATTTAAATTTCACCAGTTGTCATGGTGGGATTCAAAAGCACATTCCTTACAGAGTATTAGCCTGTATTTGAGGGCCATTCCATCTAGTAATAGTTCTATGACACCGCCACTTCACCTGGATTGATGCTGCTTCACTCCCTGGTATAAAACCCAGTTTGTGACATTGAGCTTGTTGCAATGTGCCAGCCTTAAGGCCCATGCATCTGCTCATGGCCTCATTGGATTTTAGGGTGAGTGGGAATGCAATGGCTGGCTGCCTCTTTAGTTTAATGCTGACTTTGTGTTGAACTCCAAAATGGCTTCCTGATCTCAGACATGATTCAGATTTCAAAGGAAGCCTTAAGAGCCTGTGCTTTTCAACCCTGTTTATCGTTTGCTTCACTGGGTCACACTGACCCCATTACTCTTTTTGACTATGTGAGAAAATGTACAGTCTGGTTCTCTACCTGGTACTCCCAGAGCTAGGGCAGCTCCAAGCTCAATCCGCGATCTTACTTTTCAACTAAATGTTGGCTGCACAAGTGTTTGTTGACCATCCCTAATTGCCCTCAGGGAGGTGTTGGTAAGCCAGCTGTATCTGTAAGATATAAAGGCACCCTCAGTGACTGACTTTCTTGTAGCAATTTGGTGCAACCGAGTGGTTTGCTTAGTCATTTCAGCATGGTGGCTCAGTGGTTAGCACTGCTGCCTCACAATGCCAGGGACCCAGCTTCAACTCCACCCCCAGCAACTGTCTGTATGGAGTTTGCGTGTTCTCCCTGTGTCTGTGTGGGTTTCCACCAGGTGCACTCGTTTCCTCCCACAGTCCAAAGATGTGCGGGTAGGTGGCTTGGCCATGTTAAATTGCTGATAGTGTCCAGGAATGTGTAGGTTAGGTGGATTAGCCATGGGAAATGTGGGGTTATGGGGATAGAGTAGGGATTGGGTCTGGGTGGGCTGCTCTTTGAAGGGCCATTGCAGATCTATGGGTGAAATGGCCTCTTTAGGCACTGTAGGGATTTTTTGATTCTGTAGGGCAGTTAAGAGTCAACCATATTGGGTCTGGATTCATATATAGGCCACGCTAGGTAACAATGGTAGATTTTCTTCCTTTAAAGTGCATTAGTGAACCTGATGGGTATTTACGACAATCCAGTTGTTTCATGTTAACCTTTACGATATCAGCTTTCTAAAATTTAACAAATTAAACCTTAAATTTCCTAATTCCTGTCATAGGATTTGAACTTATGGATTTGAACTTTTTGTATGGGTGTTTGATATCTTAGCCTCTATGCTGTTACTCCTGAGTTAGCTCACTGCGTGTAGACACTTTTAGTGTTCTTGGTCTAACAAGAGGTTTTAAAAATGATCGATTGAACATGATTTAGAATGAGAGCCAGATTTTGGACATTGGCCGAAGGCAGAGTAGTCTCAGTGACAACTTTGTTCACCTTCATAAGCACAGTTGGGTAAGCGATCGCCACTTACTTGCTTAGATCCCACATGGCACAGCAAATACCAGGGGTGGGGGAGTTGGTACTTATGGAACTGCACACTAGTGCCAGCCTCCGCCGTGAGAAAAGGAGGGAAGGAAGCCCATGCAGGATAGATGGGGAGAACATTTCTATTGGAAGGCTGTTGTCAAGGATTGAAACTCATGAGGCTTCATTACGAGGATTGGCCATGTTTTTACAAGTCACAGGAGTAAACAAAGGGAAAATTCCACCTTGAAGACAGTAATGGATGTCTGTGTGTGTGTGTGTGTGTTTGTGTGAGAGAGAGAGAATGTGCATAAATGTGTGTGTGCGCGCGCACGATTGAGACTGTGTGTGCGCGCGTATGTGAGAGTGCGTGCGCATGTGTGTGTGTGTGTGAGACTGTGTATGTGCAAGCGAGAGTATGTGTGTGTGTGTGTGAGAGCATGTGTGCACGTGTGTGTGTGAGACCGCGAGCGTGTGTGTATATGTGACTGTGTGTGTGCGCGCATGGATGTGAGAGCATGAGTGCATGTGCGTGAGTGTGTGCGTGTGTGTGTATGTGTGAGTGTGTGTGTGCATGCATGTGAGAGAGTATGTGCGCGTGCATGTGAGAGAGCGTGTGCATGTGCGTGAGTGTGCGTGATTGAGACTGTGTATGTGTGCATGTGAGAGTGTGTGAGAGTGCGTGTGCATGTGCATGTGAGTGTGTGCGTGTGTGTGAGACTGTGTGTGCATGCGACATTGTGTGTGCGAGGGTGTGTATGTGTGTGTGTGAGAGCGTGTGCGAGTGTGTGTACATGTGTGTGTGTCAGAGCACGCATGTGTGTGTGACAGTGTGTGTGCACGTGCATGGATGTGAGAACATGAGTGCATGTGCGTGTGACTGTGTGAATGTGTGTGTGCGTGTGTGTGAGACTGTGTATGTGTGCATGTGAGAGTGTGTGTTCGAGTGTGTGTATGTGTGTGTGTGAGAGAGTATGTGAGAGTGTGTGTGCATGTGCATGAGAGTGCATCTGTGTGTGTGTGTGTGTGAGGGTGTGAGAATGTGTCTGTGTGTGTGCACGCACATCTGTGGGTGAGTGTGTATGAGTATGTGTATGTGTGTGTGTGTTGTCTATTGCATGTGAGTATGCGTGTGAGTGTGCAGGCATGTGTGGGTACAGGCAATGTAAAGTGTCTGTCTTCATTCTGCCAAGGGGACATCTGTGCAGGCCTTGCCCTGCAACACATTACTTCATCGAGCTGCTGTCTGGCACCAATGCTTCTTCCCCAGCGGTCACATTTGAATTGTGCAGTTTGAATTGCGCTGCCCCCTGCTAAATCTGTCTTTCTGCCCTCAGATGCTGTCTGACTTGCTGAGCAATCACTCATTTTCCGTATTTCTTTCCAACCTAACAGACCTCTCCTTGGTCTTGGGGGAATCCATCACTTGGAGACAGGAAAGTGGGCTTGAGACCCACAGTCAGATCAGTCATGATCTTATTGATGGCAGGAGCAAGTTTGAGGGGTCGAATGGCCTAATCCTATTTCTGAGGATTGAGCACTGCATTCATGACTCTTTTACCACCATTTTCACCCCCTCTGTCTTTTGTTCCAAGCAGCCTCACCATCTGTTCCACTTGTTCCTCTTGCCCCTCTGTCAACAATATTAAATACCACCATTTTCCAACCCCTTTCAGTTCTGAAGAAGAGAAAGAATTGGACTCAGGACATTAACTTTGTTTTTCTCTCTTGCTGATGATGCTGTCAGACTTTGCTGAGTCTCTCCAGCACTTTCTGTGTTTCCAGCATCTGCAGTCTTTTGCTGTAGTCCCTTGGTCGAGAAGTTGCCCTCTTTCCTTTTAGGCCAGTGATCTGTTCTCTCCTCCCCCTGCAATACAATGTTTGGAATCTCCAACAAGTGGGTGGTGAATCTACGTTCAAGCATTGCTGGAGCATTGGGTCACCTCTTATCAACCCTGAAGTGCCATAATTTCCGTGGTGAAAGCGGATTCCTTTTTCCAATGTGGGATCAGGTGCAGCAGAATGCTGTGGGCTTCCATTCACCATGTTACAAGACAGGGGCATTATCTCTTCCTTTCTGTTGGAATTCACTTAAGCTCAAGTTAAATGTAACACTTGACGTGTTCTGTCTCTGCGGTTGAACAAAATGACAAGTACACCTAATAAGCACTGTAATGAGTCAGGACCACTCTGTGTGGTCAGCTCACTGCCCTGAAGCATTGACATTATTAAGGATTAAGTTCAATCAACTTCAACCTGAGTTTATGTGCACACATCGTCTTTCAAACAAGCTTGGGAGTCGCTTTTCTCATTGTTTGCCTTTCCCTGCTCCCACAACTCTGTCTGCTGGCTCTCACTGTCATTAATTGGCTTATTAATAATTCTTCCTTGAGATGTGGGTGTCACTGACAAGACCAGCATTTGTTGACTGTCACTAATCGCCCTTGAACTGAGTGGCTTGTCAGGCCATTTTAGAGGGCAGCAGCTAAGAGCCAACCACAAATACTGTGGGTCTGGAGTTACACATAAACCGGACCAGGTAAGGATGGCAGATTTCCTTCCCTAAAGGACATGAGTGAGATGGATTAGATTTTACAACAATAGGTGATAGTCTCAGTGATGGCAACTGTGAAACTATCCTCCATTGTATTTACGTTTAAGAATTATTAATTAAACTCAAATTGGACTATCTGGCCCTGTAGTGTTTACAATGGTTTCTCCAGAGCCTCTGGATTACTCATCCATAGACAGTACCAGTAAACCATTATCTGCCTGATTCATTTATTATTTGTCCCACTTACAGCTTGATGTGTGGTGATACAAACAACCCTCCGCGTACCTTAGCTGTGATTAAGACCATTTGTATGTTATCGGGGAGTAGCACCCAGCATACAGGCAGTCCCCGGGTTACAAATGTGTTCCACTCTTGAGTCTGTTCACAAGTTGATTTGTATGCAAGTCAGAACAGAATACAGTAAAATGTAAAATAGGCCTTTGAAAGTATGAACCCAAGTTCAAATGTCAAATCTTTAAAATTAATTTTAATACACCCCTATTTGGAATCTTGTTCACATGTCTGAGTGATTGTAAATTGGACATTAATGAATTGGGGACTGCCTGTATGTAACATCGATATATAATCGAGACTGTCTTGATACTAGAGAGAATAGCACATATCATTGGGGTGGTGTTGTTTGTATGCTTGCCGGGATTTATTCCATAAGCCTTAATGTTTCAGAGTCACAAGATTACAGCTTTAAGTCTCCCTCCAATCCTTGAGCTCAAAATCAAGGTTGACACTCAGATGCTGTACTGAGAGAGTGCTGCCCTGCCAGAGGTGCTGCCTTTCAGATGAGACATTAAACTGAAGTCCCTAACTGGCTTCTTGGATCATGTAAACAATAGAGCATGGCATTGTTCTGAAGTAGGGGCATTCTCTTTGCTGTTCCCTCAGTCCACAAAACAAAGGACTGTATTATTTTGACATTATCACGTTGCTGTGTTTGGGATTTTGCCAGGTGGACATGATGGATGCCATGTTTCCAATATTAACTTTCAAAAAATACACTTAGTTTGACACAGGACGCTTAGATATGCCCAGTGGATGTGAAGGATAATATATAAATGCAGGTTTGTTTTTGAAGAACAATTTACTCTTGTTGGAGTGTCATGTGCGCAAGTTGACTGCTACATAAGTGATAATCTTCAAAAGTGCCTCAGTGGCTGAGAACTGCCACAGCTACATAAACTATGGTCTTTCTTTCATTATTTCCACAAGGTTCAAAGGTGAAGGGGGCATGGGTAGTTTCATTGAGGCAAAATTTATTCAAAATTTGTTCACTTGAGCAAGTGCTGTCTGAAATGCCAGCTGTGGTGTTAGTCTGAATGGTCTTCTTGATTCTAACTAATCTCTTGCTGCAGTGCCAGGCAGAGGGAACTTGTTTAGCCCTGACACTGGTCTCAGCAAAGGGGCAGTGGTGAATACTCTGCTGTGGAAAAAAGGCCAAGCTTTTGTTGAGACAAAAGGTGAAATGAGGAGCAGCAAAATAAAACTCATTCAATTTTCTCATTCATTTTCGATGCGTGGTGCAAACAATGTGAGTGAGTTTCATATGGAAATGTGAATGTGTTCCAAGGAAAACTCCCTTGTTTTCCCTTCGCTAGTGGCCTAATAGTTGATTGATATTAGATATACTTAAGCAACAGCTGCTCAGGCTAAGCTGCAGAGGGTACCAGCAGCAACCAGATGCCAGTCTGTGAGGTACTCTACCTCAACTTGGCTGAAGCCATACCTCAGCATGTGCAGATTCAACTTGAGCATGTCTGGAACATGTATGGTACCATTTCCCAACATGTATGACCTATTCCTAACGTGTGGCATCACACAAGAAAATTGTGAAAGCAAAATACAATGATGGAGCTGCAGTGATTTTTATCAGTCTTTTATTTGCATATTATTTTAGCCTAATTTTTCCTTTGGATCAAGTGAACCTCCAGTCAGTTTCTTCACTTGTTAAAGAGGAAAACCAAACGCTTTAGAAAAGTGGGAAGATATGAATTTGTTCATTTTGGAGTGGACTGCAAAGAACAGGGTATTATTTAAATAGAGAAAAACTGCTGAAAGCTGTAACACAAATGACGTGGGAGTACCTATACATGAAACACAGGAAGCTAGCGCACAGGGGCAGCAGGTAATCAGAAAGGCTAATGGAATGTTGGCCCTTATTTCAAGGAGGTTGGAATATAAGAGTAGGGAAGTCTTACTGCACCTATACAAGTGCTGGTGAGACCACATCTGGAGCACTGTAAGTAGTTTTGGTTCCTTTATTTAAGGAAAGATATTATTTTATTGGTGGCAGTTCAGAGAGGTTCGCTAGGATGATCTTTGGCATGGACGGATTGTCTTATGAGCAAAGGATAAAAGGATTGGGACTTGACTCATTGGAATTTGGAACAATGAGAGGTGATCTCATTGAAACATGTAGGATCCCCTACTTCCGTAATTTATACTATGAAGAACTGTCACGTAGAACTTTTAGCTTTTTTCCTTTGTTTCTCTATTTTTGTGCCTAATCTATTTTTAGTACTTAAGACTTGTAACTAAGTACTTTGTACTTAAGATGGTGTCGTGTGTGGTGACAGTGTACACTTTTCACTGAACTTCTGTACTTTCATACACGTGACAATAAAACCTAATTCTAGTTCTAATTTTTAAGGGGCTTGAACAGGGTTAATGCTGAGAGGATGTTTCCCCTCATGGGAGAGTCTGTGACCAGAGGGCATAGTCTCAGAATTAAGGGGTACCAATTTAAGGCTGAGATGAGGAGGAATTTCTTCTCTCGGAGGATTGTGAGACATTGGAACTCCTTGTCACAGAGCAGAGTTCTTTTGTATATTTAAGACTGAGATAGATTCTTGATTAATTAGTCGGGGAATCAAGTGTTATTGGGAAAGGGCACGAAGTGTATGGGCGGAATGTCAGATCAGCCACAATCCTATTGAAGGGGAGAGCAGGCTTGAGGGGTCGAATGGTGTACTCCTGTTCCTTGTTCTTATGGTCTTAGAACTTTACTCTCTATTTTGAATAACTCTAAGCAAATAGGAATCTATCTGAGGATGGTTTGCATATCAATTGTGTATTGTTTGATCGGCACTGACCAGAATACACACTGATTCTATATCGTGTGATATATATTGACCATTATACAAGTCCATTGTGTGTTGCACACAGACCAGTACATGTGCCTGTTATGGTGGACACTGGCAAAAATCTATGACTGTGAAGATGTTGAAAAGTCTTCTGCCCTATCTGGTATATTAAATAGGTGTAAACAATAGTATGAAGGATGAGGACATAAAGATATCACCACAGTTGTATAAATTCCTCTGCATTGGTCCATTTTAATGACAATTACCACTTTTGCTAAAGTGGCAGGGAGAAGATGTTCATAACCGTTGATGCCTCTATCAGGGCATGCTCATTCACAAACATGGCTTCTAATGGTTTTCTGTTGAACACTGGAGTCTATCACCTTGCTTGGAGTACCTTGCAGTAAGAGTGAGCAAAGTGAGCCACAGTACTTCACCACAGTTGGAGCTTTGTTGGAGAGGGTAATGGGGAACTAAAACAAGATTAGGGTAGAATTGGGAGAGTTAAAGTTAGGACTGGGCCTAAGAGGAGATTTTTGAAAAATTTTGCCTCAACTTTAAGCCCAGTGTGGGAACAGGTCATTGGTCATTGACTCGTCTCTCCAATAAAAAGCAGCCTCAATGTGGTTTGTTTTACCCCGGGTTGACTGGATGGAAATCACGGAAACTCTGAACCAGATTTCCTATCCTGAAGAAAAGGGGAGGTTTCTAAATATCCCAAATTCTCTGAACAGATAGGAATGCCCTGAATTGAATCCCTTTGGTAAAACTTGGGATTTAAGCAGTTACTGCTCCTGGATAAGGTCCCAATGGCAGTGTTTCAAGCTGCTTTGAGTAATTATCTGCAAATTGTTCTTGCGTTTTTCTTCTGCTGGATCAGTCCTGTTTCCAATATACATTCCTCACAGAATGTCACACAGACATAGAACATTTTCATAAAACATGTTGTTTTTATTTTAATTTCTGCACTCACTTCTGTTTCTCAGAAGTGGGAGTGTGCTGTTTGCAATGAAATGGCCAGCCTGTTTAGACAGAATATGTTTATGATTTTGTCATTTATAACGCATCATGGAAAATCTTACCATGGATAAAATAACAGCAAATTTTGGATTGGGCAGTAAAGCTCTATTTGGGTGAGTTCAGATATTCTGAGAGGGAGAGTTGGGAAGGAGCTTTATTCTTGTGGGTCTTTCCAGGGTGAGGGTGAAAGATTGGCAAGATTGGCATCAGTGCCCTTCTCTTTCTTGGCCTCAGAAAGCTGCCAACCGTGGTACACAGCAGTTGCTCTCCTTTACACCTCAGTTGGTTGCTAGGCTATTGAAAAGAGGGCAACAAAGGGGATTAGAGGCACACTAAGGCCAGACTGGGTACAGTTGGTACATTCCATTGAGCTTTAGTAAACCAGGTGAGCTCTTTATGTCCATCCAAAAGTTCCTTCTGGTGCCAACCCACTAGTGGCTCGTTGAACTCAGTCCGACCATTTGCCCCAGTATACGGTTTGCATACCTGGACAACTGTGTCCCATTTTCTTTCCATAATGTTAAGGAAGGGTGAATTTGCCTTAGATAGTTTGCTGGAATGATGAGGGGCCTATATTCACTTCAGTTTATAGGAATGAGACGTGACCTTGTTAAAACATATGAAATTCTGAAGAGATTTGATGAGGCCTGTGTTGGGGAAGGGGAAGTAAGGTTGGGAAGATGCGGGGGGTGGGGCGGGGTTGTGGTGTAAGGGTATTGCTTCCCCTGGCTGGAGAATCTGGAGCTAGTGACTCAAAATCTCAGAATTAATGATCGGCTGTTTAAGACTGGGATGAGGGGAAATTTTTTCACTCGAAGGGTTGTGGATCCTTGAAAATCACTAGGTTTGCAGCTCCGGACACCGAGTACATTCAATACAGAAACTGAAATATTTTTGGGGGGTCAGTATTATAGGGTATGGAGATAGTGGAGGAAACTGGAGTTGAGCTAAAATGATTGGTCATGATTACATTGAATGGTAGCACAACCTCAAAGGACCAAATGGCCTTTACCTACTTCTGCTGCACTTACTTATATTCTTATGTGATCTGGTTTTCTGGATTAGCATCTTAGCCAAAAGTTTTATTTATTCATTGACAGGATGTGGGCATGGCTGGCTAGGCCAGCAGTTATTGCCTGTCCCTAACTGCCCAGAGGGCAGTTAAGAGTCAACCACATTGCTGTGGATTTGGAGACACATGTAGGCCAGACCAAGTAAAATGACAGTTTCCTTCCCTAAAGGACATTAATGTTTTTTCTGACAATCGACAATGGATTCCTGGTCATCATTAGATGCTTAATTCTAAATTTTGAATTGAATTAAAATTCCACAATTTGCCATGGTGGGATTCGAAACTGGATGCTCAGAACTTTACCTGGGTCTCTGGATTAACAGTCCAACGATAATGCCTCTCGGTGGTCATCTCCTGATAGTCCATATTATCATTTCGTCTATATCTTGGTTTGTTTTATTGTAGCTTCATCCACACACAGTTGTTAAAATATATTCCAAACTTTTATCATCTGGATTGTGCTTCCATTGTCCTCACCATTGTAGAACATCTTCTCCTGGTGCCTCCACGTTCAGTTTCTCACTCCAACTGACTTGCTTACACCTCCCTGTGAAGCCTCTCTGTACCTCTCTCTCTCTCTTTCTCCACCCCCACCCCAACCTCTCCCCTTTGTTTGATTCTCAGAACCTCACTGTTATGGATGAATTCTCTCTCAGTCCTGTCCTATCTGTCGATAGTCTACAGGCATTTGGATCGCCATCTTTTCATCATGCCCCCAACTGCCTTGCTCCTCTCAACCCTGGTATTGATCTTCAAACATCTGTTTCCCAAATACAGTTCCTGGGACAGGCAGAAGTTGGGGATAGCTTTATATGGCTCAGTCTGGATTTCTCATCTATTGTTGTCCCCTTTTCTTTCTTGCATCAATAGAATCTGGTGGACAAGGCAATTAAAATGGGATTTGTCCCTGCAAAGGAGAATTTAAAAACTCAGGCATTCATTTAGAAGTCGATAGGTTTTGCTTGAATGGAAGTCAGCAGAGGTGGAAAATGGAATCCTTTTCAGTGTGTCAGTGAGGAATTAGTTGGAATAAGTAAATTGTGTATGGTACATAAATGTAAATGAATGTTAAGTAATGTGTAGATAAGCCATATACCCCATTTTGAATGGACACCTATTCTCAGCCTTACATTGTTGGAACTTTACCTCTCTTGGTGGATAAGTCTCATTTTTGGCACCATAATTTTAAAAAGGACACAGCAAATTGACAGTTCACAATTAGACCTGTCCCGATTTTCAGCTCCTTTGATTCAGTTGGGAAAGATAGAAAATTAAATAATTGTCATCATTTTTTATGAATAAATATTAGGAATAAATAAGATTTAAAAACACCCATAGGGCATTAGTGAACCAGATGGATTTACACAACAAATAGATGATAGTTTTGCGGATTGTATCTAAATCCCACCAGTTTCTGTGGTGGGATTTGAACCCATATTTCCAAAGTATAAGTGTGGGTTTTTTTGGGGTATTGATATGCTAGGGATATCACAATGATGCTACAAACCACCCCTGCAGATAAAGCTTTGATAGAATAAATCAGGAGGTGCTGTTTCAAGTGGCAGGAGTACCAGCTTTAAGGTAATAGGTAAAAGAATCAAAAGGCAATATGAGGGGAGGAAAAAGTATTTTTTGCATAGGTTACTGTGATATGGAATGTTCTACTTTTTAAAGGGCAGTGGAAGCAGATATGATAGTTAATCAATGGTCAATGGATAAATATTTGAAAAATCTCCAGGGCTATATGCAAAGATGGGGGTAGAGTGAACGGTCAAATTGGAGAATTCTATCAAAGCCCTATCAGAACCCTCTTAAAATGCTATCAGGACTCTACCTGTAAGGGTGGTCAGGGCAGAAACCCTCATAGCATTGAAGAAGTATTTAGATATGCATATGGGATGCCAAGACTTACAAGGCAATAGGCCAAGTGCTGGACAATTGGATTAGAATAGTTGGGTTGTTCTTTTTGACCAGTACAGACTCGACAGGCTAAAGGATCTTCTTCTGGTCTGTCGACCTCGAAGATTCCATAACTTCTTTTTCTGCTAGAATGTTCTACAATCCAAGGGCTTGAGGGGCATATCAAATGTACCAATGTGCACTGTGCCCACAACTGCTGCATGGGTGCTCCTGGCAGCAGGAGTGCCATGCGAAGGAGGTAAAGAGTTGGAGTTTTCAGCTCTCTTTTCTCAGTTGGGCAAGGAGGCCCATAGAGAAAACAAAGCAAATAAAAGTGAGAAAAGTAGGCTCACAAACACGTGGTAGTCGGACTGACATTCTGGCTGACACTGGGAAAGAAAGGTTTGCCAGTGGGTGGTGAGTGATGAGAGACAGTTGCTTTGTGCTCTGACACAGTGGTAGTAGGGGGTGGGTCATGAGCCAAGATGCGAAAAAGGCAGGATGAGAATCGAAAAGCACAACCGTGTTCATTATTCCATTAATCATTAATGTAGTAATTTTTCAACAGTATATCTCCATTCTGTATAATTTACAGAATAAAATTAGAAGGGGTAGGTCTGCAATTACTAGAGTTGCTTTCTGTCAGGGAGCTTAAATGACTTTAAGTGGAGTCCTTGAAGAATCAGCAAGAAGCCGAGAACTCCACTGATTTCAAAGCGATGGGATCCTCCTAGATCTTGACCTCCTGCTTGTTCTTTCCCAGGATTAGCCCATCTCCTTTCCTCTGACAGTTCCTCCGCCTCTGATTTAAATTCTTATCATTGAAATGAGTCGTCCTCAATTCAGCTGGTTTCGTTTTCTTCCTGTCTCCTGACCCTATCATTAAGGCCGTCGCTGTGATGACACGTGCGGGGCATGAGAGTGAAAGGTTCTGCCAAACATTTCCTTGGGCTCACCCTGAGTGACAATGCTTCCAGCTGGCTGATTCCTCCAGTCAGCAAGTCAGTCACCAACACTCCCTGGCTAAACCTCTGGGCCTCCCCAAGCTTTGTAATAAATCTTCTTTCAAGCTTATCCCTTTAATCAAGGCCTTGTTAATCTCTTTTTTGGAGCATCAACTTTCCACAAGTCTAATCTATAAAGTACTCCAGGGTGTCTACTTTTATGCATCAAAGGCACTGCATAAATGTGAGCGTTTGCTTTACCTGGTATGAATATGATTTGAAACAGGAGTTACCTGTCAAGCCTGCGCTGCCATCCAATAAGATCATGGCTCATTTATTTACTGCATATTCCCACCTAAACCCCAATAACCTTTCACTCTCTTGCTTCTCAAGAATCTATCTACAGCTGCCTTAACGAGCTTCAAAGATTGCTTCCACTGCCTTTTTGATACAGATAGTTCCAAAGACACGCAACCCTCTGAGAAAAATGACTTCTCATCTCTGTCTTTAATGAGTGACACTTTATTTTGAAATGGTGACTTCTAGTTGTAGATTTTCCTACCACAGGAAACACCCTCCTGACATTTACCCTGCCAACATCTAGGACCTTACACATTTCAATCAAGACACATCTTATTGTCTCATCTCCAGTGGATACAAGCCCAGCCTGTCCACCCTTTCTTCATAAGACAACCCACCCATTCCAAGGATTAGAGATAGTAGGAACTGCAGATGCTGGAGCATCTGAGATAACAAGGTGTAGAGCTGGATGAACACAGCAGGCCGAGCAGCATCAGAGGAGCAGGAAGGCTGACGTTTCGGGCCTAGACCTTCTGAAGAAGGATCTTCAGAAGAATTTCTGAAGAAGGGTCTAGGCCCAAAATGTCAGCCTTCCTGCTCCTCTGATGCTGCTTGGCCTGCTGTGTTCATCCAGCTCTACACCTTGTCATTCCAAGGATTAGTCTG
Source organism: Ginglymostoma cirratum (assembly GCA_024137785.1). Taxonomy (NCBI): domain Eukaryota; kingdom Metazoa; phylum Chordata; class Chondrichthyes; order Orectolobiformes; family Ginglymostomatidae; genus Ginglymostoma; species Ginglymostoma cirratum. Next base: position 10,303,508 of record JAHRHZ010000086.1, on the reverse strand, counting down.
GTAACACCTTGTCAGAACTGCTTCTATCACATTTATAACCTTCCTTAAATAACGTGACAAATACGTACATAGTACTTCACATGCGGTCTCACCAATGCCATGTACACTTGGAACACAACATCCCTGCTGTAGTATTCACTACCCACCACAAAAACAATAACTTTCTATTGACTTTCCGAATTATTTGCTGTACCTGCACACTAACTATTTCTAATTCATGCACTAAGACGCCCTGCACTTCAAAGAGTTCTGCCATCTCTCATCATTTCGACAATATACTTTTTTATTCTTGCTGTCAAAATGAACCATTCCCATTTTCCCACATTACCCTTGACAGATACACAAATATGTGCCTCCAAAACCCAAAGGCCACTGTTTCAGTCTGCTCCAATGCACAAGGTCTAAGTGATTTCAGTTAGTTTGCTTCATTAATAAACTGAAGGATTTCCCTATGGCATTGCACAGAGTAGCTCCCGGATGATGCATTGTTTGGAATGACACATGATGAGCCATGTTGTAGGAACTTGCAGTGCTGAAAGTTACCATCTTGCCTATTGTGCTGGTGCTGGCTCTCTGAGCCCTTCATTCCCTGCTTTTTGCCTACAAGGCTGCAGTCAGCTACCAACCCCTTATCTAAAATTATTTGCATCTTTCTAGGTGAGAGAGTTCCAGATCCCAACAGCTGTCTGGTAGAGCAAAGTTGGCTTCCTTCCCTTCCCAACTCAAAAACTGACAAATTGATGACCTCTGCTTCTTGACTCAGATGCCAGAGTGACAGTTTTTACACATTCTGTTCGATCAAATTCTCTTCCACGTAATACTTAAAAACAATCATACTACTCTCGTTAAAATTGAACCCATGCTGTTGACATTGTTTTACATTGACAAACCAGCCATTCAGGCAACTGAGCTAGCCAACGTGGTATGGTGGCTGAGGGGTTAGCACTGCTATCTCACACCACCAGAGACCCATGTTCAAATCCACCCTTGCGTGACTGTCTGTGTGGAGGTTGCATGTTCTCCCTGAGTCTGCGTGGGTTTCTTCCAGGTGCTCCGGTTTCCTCCCACAGTCCAAAGGTGTGCAGGTTAGGTGGATTGGCTGTGCTAAATTGACCTGTAGTGTCCAAGGATATGTAGGCTGGGTGGATTACCCATTGTAAATGTAGGGTAGTGGGCTGGGTTGGTTGGGATTTCCTTTGGAGAATTGGTGCAGACTTGATGGGCTGAATGCACTCGAAGGATTCTATGATTCTAAACCCCCCCCACCAGACACTGTTCTTACACTCTTATTCTGCAGCTGAGAAGAAGGTCTGTCTAATATACCCTACTCAGGGTGAATTGAAAAGAAGTTAATTTTAAAGTTGGTCGCGTGGAGGAGCGACAGAAATTTGTAGATTGAGGTGCTGGTGAAGTTCTGATTTGCTGAGATGAGCTAAGAGTTAGTCACATTGCTGTGGATCTGCAGTCACATGTAGGCCAGACCAGGTAAGGATGACAAATTTCCTTCCCTAAAGGAAATTGGTAAACCAAATGGGTTTTTCCGAAAGTAGCCAATGCTTTCATGATCACTGACAGACTCTCAATTCCAGATTTTTTTTGAGGAGAGATTTCTTCACCCAGAGAGTGGTGAGGCTACGGAATTTTCAGCCACAAAAAGCGATTGAGGCCAAAACATTGACAGTTTTCGAGAAGGATTTGGATATAGTTCTTAGGACTAAAGGAATCAAAAGGTATAGGGAGAAAGCAGGAACAGGGGACAATTGGATGATCAGCCATGATGGTATTGAATGGTGGAGCAGACTCAAAGGGCCGAATGGCCTACACCAGTCCTATTTTCTATGATTCCAGGTCTGAAGAAACAAATGCTAAATGACTGGCTTTCCTTATTTTCATGAATGCTTATTTGCATCTTTGAAGTGGCCAGCCAACACATGATGGGCATTACAAGATTTGTATTTGCTTCTCCATTTGTTGAAACCAACGGTTTCTGATCAAATTGAAAGTCTGAGAGTGGACTGAATCACATGATCGCACCTTCGGGAAATTGTTCTGCCCCCTTCCCACCTTCCCGTTTCCCCACTCAGCTTTACAAAAAACTGCAACCTGGTCCTCACATAAAGTAAAAAATGAATTTAATAGTTATACTAAAATATTCACAAGCTTTCTGTCCCAAATCTTTTGCTGGGATTTGAAAATGTTCGGCTAGCAACACTACCACGTTCCGCCTCATGGGCGGCGACTTTCCCCCTCCTTTGCTGCTGCAGGCTAACTTAATTGTAGCCAGGTTTTCCATTAACAATGGTCCCAGGTGGAATATATTATTGCTGAGCACTGGCTTGCGAAATGCAAGTGCAATCAAGTTCCTTGAGTAATGCATCCCACCTGGGATCTCTGTTACTAGGAAATCTCTCCGTGCTGAATTAAACTGAGAAGGGAATGAGGCACCAAAGAGAGGGAAAACTTTGGAAAAGAACCAGGAAGGAGGTCAAAGAGAGCCTTAGTGTATCTTACGTGGGGTTCTTCGTCGTTTCAGAATGGCTTTGGTTAGGGAGTCTGGATGTTTTTGAGGGGGGGGGGTGTTCAAATGATTGCCAGTGATCTTCTGTATCAGAGATTACTGTATTCCATTTGAGAGAGACCTGATGGTTTTGTTTAATCATTAAGATAAAATGTGACTTTTGCTTGAAGGGACAAGAAAATACTGTTGGTCTCAACTGTCTTCCTACTGTATCAAATGGCAAACAATGTGGAAAGAGGCCATTCAGTCAGTTGCATCTCTGTTAGTTCCTTGGTAAGAGCCACTCAGCTAGTCAAACTACCCTGCCTTTTCTGTATAGCCCTGCAGCCATTTTCCTCTTTGGATAATTATCTCATTTCCTTTTTTGAATGGTATAGAGGGATATGGGTGACCTCGTACATGAGTTAGTGTGTAGCAAGTAATTTGAAAGACAAATGTAATGTTGATCTTCATAACAGAGAGGATGGAAGTTGTAAAATCTTGCTACAACTGATACGGAGCATTGGTGAGGTGACCCCTGGAGTACTGGGTGCAATGATCTCATTTAAAGAGGGATATGCTTATGTTGAATGCAGTTCAGAGGAGATTCACTAGTGTATTTGTGGGATGAAGGGTTTGTCAGATGAGGAGAGATTGGATCTGTACCCATGGAAGTTTCAAAGAGTGAGAGGTGATCTTATTGTAATGTATGAGATGGGGTTGGGGGGTTGTTGTGGAGCGTGCTTGGCAGGGTAAATGGAGAGAGAGAGAGGAGATCTCCCCTCATGGAGGATTGAGAATGATAGTGCGCAGTTTCAGAATGAAAGGCCTCCCTTTGAAAATGGAAACAAGGAGAAATTTCTTCTGTCTGAGGGTCATTAGTCAGTGGAATTTTCCTCCCTAGAGACTGGTGGAGGCTGAATTATTGAATATATGTGAGGCTGTTTTCAGCAGATTTTTGATCACCAAGGGAACCAAGCCTAATGGAGGACAGGTAGGAAAGTGGAAGTCAAGGTTACTGTTAAATCATGATCAGATTGAATATTAGAATAGCTTCTTTGGGCCGAAAGGCCTACTCCTGATTCTGTTTCTTCTGTTCTCATGTTTTAAGTCTGTGGTCTCACCAGATTATTTTCTGTGTCTAACCTGTGGCAATTGTCACAGGACAGGGCTTCTGTGGTCTTTAGAAGCTGCTGCATAGATGCTCACCTAGCAGGGGCATTGTTGTGTATTTATACCTCCTTTAGTTACACATTCTCCATAGGCAGAAGGACTATATTGTGACATTGTGTCTTAGGTAGCTGAGGAATCTTGGTGCAGACTTACGTCCCTGTGATGTGGCCAATCAGGCGACCTATCACCCATCCTTTCATCAACTTTGATTTTCATCTGCAAATCCTGGGTTTAAATAAAAAGTACGGTGATGTGGAGGGATCTGATTACAAATGCCAATCCTAAGATGTACAGTTTCTCTGAATGAACTTTAAACATATCTTGGGCTGAGCTGCTTCAGATCATGAAGGAATAGTGACAGGCTGCTTTTTATTCTCTTGTGTACAGCCCCTTTTAAGTAATCACTAGCTGTGTCTTGGCTGTTGATAACACTTAACTCTTCAGACTCTGTGTCTGTCAGCTTCTATCTGCAGTCCTGCATGTGTAGATGGTAATGGTAAAGTCACATTAGTCCCACAGTGCTGTACCCTTATTAGAGGGAGATGACTGGTGGCTGTTTAACATGAGGGTCACCATGCCTCAGCTGAGGGGAGAGGTTGAGAAGAAAAGTCCTTCATTGTAACCTCAGCCAGTGCAGGAATTGAACTCATCCTGTTGGCAACACACTACATTGCAAATCAGCATTCCAGCCAACTAAGCTAACCAATCTCCTGTATTACTTCCTGAAGAAAGTCATGACTCACACAATGAGTTGATAGAGTCTGGAACACACTGCCTGAGAGTGTGGTAGAGGCAGGTTCAACCAAAGGAAGTTATTTGAAGGGGGATGACATGCACAGTTATGGGGAGAAGGCAGGCGCATTGCATCAAGTGACTTGCTCACTGGAAAGCCAGTGTTGACACGTTGGGTTGAATGGCATCTTTGTGCATTGTACAAATTCCATGGTTTTTCTGACCATTTCTGGAATTTTTTTGTCAGAACAAATTTGAGATATGTTCAGGGAAAGAAAGACATACAACTTTGACACATCACCAGCTCAAAACACCCCAAAGTATTTCACAGCCAATGAAATACATTCTTACGTGGAGTGTTGTAGGAAACAGGATAGCTAATTGGAGCACAGCAAGCTCCCACAAACGTTAATGGGATAATGGCCAAATAACCTGGATCTTTGTGATGTCAATTGACGCATAGATAGTAGCCAAGTCATTAGGAAGAATCCTTCTGCTTTTCTTCAAATTAACAACATGGGACCCAATACTTCATTCTTTGGGGCAAGCCAGCTCTCAATGTAACATCTAATCTGTGGACAAGCGGAGTTTGGGTGATAAATGGCTTGTGATGCCACTGTAGTCGAATAACGGAAGGCGTGGGACGATTAAAAAAAATCCTTGCCGTTAATGCTAAATCTGCCTATAGCAAGACCTCTTCTTCACTGCATTACATTCCCAGCATAAAGCAAGCTGCTGATTCTGAATGCATTGAGTTGCCAACTTCATCTCCCTCCACATCTGAGCCCCTTGAGGTAGTGAGGGAATCTCGCTCTTGGGGGACTCAGAGGCAATCACTGCTTTTAGTTCTGCGAGGGAGCTGCCATAACTGCGATGGTGTGATAGCTACCGATCGTCGGCTGGATAATTGCTATATATTTCCCAAGACAGACAATGACATTTAACTGCATTCACATCATCAATTTCCGCAGTCAGGCATCCTTGAAATCCTTGAAGGCAGCATCCATATCGGAACATTGAGCACTTTGATACAGCACTGCTGCACCTTCCCTGGCATTGCTGAGCAAAATCAGTACTCCCTTTGACCCTTCATTCCCGAGCCACCTTTTTGAAAGAACTAAGCGATTAGTTCCAATTCTCGCTCTTTCCTCATATTTCTGCATTTTTCCCAGTCCCGTATTTACCCAATTCCCTTTGCATAGCTACTGCTGAATCAGCTTCCACCATTGCTTCAGGCCACACAATCCAGATCATAGCAATCCGAGATCCCCCTGATCAGATGGCGAATGGTCAGTGGACCCCAAACGTTAACTCTTGTTTCTCTATCCGCAGATGCTGCCGAACCTGCTGAGTTTCTCCAGCACTTTCTGTTTTTATCTTTTTGATTTCAGCCTCTTGCACACACCTGAAGTTCCTCATCCCTGCTTTCTGTTGTTTCTTCAGAATATTCTATCACGGATCTTGGGCATTGCTGGGTGGTTCCAGTATTATTGACTGCCCCGAATTGCCCTTGAGAAGGTGTTGGTGAGCTTCCTTCTTGAAGTGCTCCAGTCCACGTGCTGTAGGTGCAACCATAGCGCCATTAGGAGGGGAGTTCCAAGATTTTGACACTTCACTCTCACTGTCAGTCAAAAATCTATGAACTCCCTTTCCAAGTAGCACTGTGACTGTACCTTCACTCAAGTGGGCTGCAGCAGTCCAAGAAGACTCCCCACCACCACCTTTTTCAGGGCAATTAGGGACAGATTTTAAATTATAAGTACCAGCAATAGCCACACCCTGTAAAAGAATTTAAAGGCAATATTCCCTGCACCCTCTCTTAGCCCTTCGCATCCTTCCTGACAGGTGGTCCCTGAATTGGATACTGTGATCTACAATTAGGTTGAGTGAATGATTGAAAAGCATGAGCACAAAAATAACTAGAGCCACAGTTTTCTGTGGCCAGGACTCTACTCCTTAAACAGAGTGATGTGTCATCATTCTTGAGGGTACAGGGTGTTATTTGCTGTCAGGAGGTATATCCTGAGGTCATCTGGAGACTAATTGCTCCCCTCTGGATGGGCAGGAAAGAGGAATGACTGGATTTTGACCCATGTTCCCTCCAGCCTCTCTTGCCACTGCGTGGAGCTCCAAGGTTGGCACATCGATTTGTGAGCGCAGACGCTACTAGGTAGCTGTGTGGCTTTACTAATCAGAGGGAACATGTTTTTGACTCTTCTAATATGAAGCCTCCTATGGTGTGTGTGTATATAGACTGAAGGTAGAAGACACATGAGAGATAAAAGCAATGTGAAGCTTATTCCTGATGCTATCTAAATTTACACAAGTAAAATAACACCTTATAGCTGCTCATCTATCCATCATTCTCGATGTATACAACTGTCACTGACATGAAAAGCAAGTTGATAGTCAGAAAAACCTATCTGGTTCACTATTGTCCTTTAGGGAAGGAAACTGCCCTTACCCAGTCTGGCCTATATGTGATTCCAGACCAGCAGCAATATGGTTGACTTTTAACTGTCATCTGGGCAAGTAGGGATGGGCAACAAATGCTGGCCTGGCCAGCCATACTCTTGTCCAGTGAACGAATAAAAAAGATGCTGGTCTTTTCTCCAAATGACAAAGTGTCTTCCACCCAGATAGAAGGAATAGATAGTCAATCTGTACAGCGCTTCTAGGGTCGGGGTGGGTGCTGCTTGCTTGACTGGCCATCTAGTTTGCAATGCAGAGAGTGATGCCAACAGCAGAGGTTCAATTCCTACATTGGCTGAGGTTACCATGAAAGACTCTACTTCTTAACCCCTCTGCTCACCTGGTGATCCTCAGGGTAAACCATTGTTTTCTCCTGGTTAATCCATGATTACAAGTAGCTAACACTCAGAATTTAAACTTACATTTGTTCGGCTCGATTAGCGTTGCTACCAACTATTCCTGTCTACAGGAATAGTGCCAGAAGACTGGAGGATGGCAAATGTTGTCCCCTTGTTCAAAAAGGGGAGTAGAGACAACCCTGGTAATTATAGACCAGTGAGCCTTACTTCGGTTGTGGGTAAAGTGTTGGAAAGGATTATAAGAGATAGGATTTATAATCATCTAGAAAGGAATAATTTGATTAGGGATAGTCAACACGGTTTTGTGAAGGGTAGGTCGTGCCTCACAAGCCTTATTGAGTTCTTTGAGAAGGTGACCAAACAGGTGGATGAGGGTAAAGCAGTTGATGTGGTGTATATGGATATCAGTAAAGCGTTTGATAAGGTTCCCCACGGTAGGCTATTGCAGAAAATTCGGAGGCACAGGATTGAGGGTGATTCAGCGGTTTGGATCAGAAATTGGCTAGCTGGAAGAAGACAGAGGGTGGTGGTTGATGGGAAATGTTCATCCTGGAGTTCAGTTACTAGTGGTGTACCACAAGGATCTGTTTTGGGGCCTCTGCTGTTTGTCATTTTTATAAATGACCTGGATGAGGGCCTGGAAGGATGGGTTAGTAAATTTACGGTGACACTAAAGTCGGTGGAGTTGTGGATAGTGCGGAAGGATGTTGCAGGTTACAGAGGGACATAGATAAGCTGCAGAGCTGGGCTGAGAGGTGGCAAATGGAGTTTAATGTGGAAAAGTGTGAGGTGATTCACTTTGGAAGGAGTAACAGGAATACAGAGTACTGGGCTAATGGTAAGATTCTTGGATTCTGCGGACGAGCAGAGAGATCTCAGTGTCCAGGTGCATAGATCCCTGAAAGTTGCCACCCAGGTTGATAGGGTTGTTAAGAAGGCATACGGTGTGTTAGGTTTTATTGGAAGAGGGATTGAGTTTTGGAGCCATGAGGTCATGTTGCAGCTGTACAAAACTCTGGTGCGGCCGCACTTGGAGTATTGCGTACAGTTCTGGTCGCCGCATTATAGGAAAGATGTGGGAATGTTGGAAAGGGTGAAGAGGAGATTTACCAAGATGTTGCCTGGTATGGAGGGAAGGTCTTATGAGGAAAGGCTGAGGGACTTGAGGCTGTTTTCGTTAGAGAGAAGAAGGTTAAGAGGTGACTTAATAGAGATGTACAAGATGATCAGAGGATTAGATAGGGTGGACAGTGAGAGCCCTTTTCCTCGGATGATGATGGCTAGCACAAGGGGACATAGCTTTAAATTGAGGGGTGATAGATCTAGGACAGATGTCAGCGGTAGATTCTTTGCTCGTAGAGTAGTAAGGGCATGGAAACCCCTGCCTGCAACAGTAATAGACTCGCCAACTTTAAGGGCATTTAAATGGTCGCTGGATAAACATATGGATGATAATGGAATAGTGTAGGTTAGATGGGCTTCAGATTGGTTTCACAGATCGGCGTAACATCGAGGGCCGAAGGGCCTGTACTGCGCTGTAATGTTCTATGTTCTATAACTTCCTTCAATGCTTGGTCCAGGTCTGAAACTGGGGGTTGTAAAATTAATGGAGATGAAGGATATGGTCTCCTGAACACTCCTGCCTCCCTCACCTGAAATCACAGCAACATGCATTGACCAGAACATGCTGCTTGAGACCATTGGTGTTTGTAATTGAGTGTTATCACTTATAGTGAAAGGAAATTGAATACAAGAGTAGACAGGCTATGCTTCAGCTACACAGAGCATTGGTGAGACCACATCAGGAGAACTGTATACAGTGTTGGTCTCCTTGTTTAAGGAAGGATATAAATGCACTGGAAGCAATTCAGAGAAGGTTTTGTGGATTAATACTTGGAATGGTCAGGTTGTGTCTATGAGGAAAGGTTGGATGGGCTCAGTTTTTATCTATTGAAGTTTAGACGCAACTTAATTGAAACACATAAGATTCCAAGGGGTCTTTACAGGAATGTTATGGACAGGATGTTTTCTCTAAAGGGACAAAATATAGGCCCGCCCAATTAAAACAGAGATGAGGAAAATTTCTTTATTCCTAGAGGCTTATGAATCTTTGGAACTGCCTCTCGCCATCTCAGGGCCATCAAAGGCACTTAAAAAAGACCCAGGGAAATGCTTTAGGAGTGTAGGCAAACTTGCCTGTCAATTTGTGCACTGCAGGATCCCACAAACAGCTGCAAAATGCAAACTCAGCACAGAAAGGGTTAAATCAATGTAAATGAAGCTTGTTTCCTCTGTTATTTTGGTAACCCTTCACATACAGTATTTAAGCCGCGGGGCAAGGAGATGATCAGATTACTGGAGACAATCCCTTCGCTTGTTAGAATGAAGGATAAGACCAATCCCATGGCCTACTGTACTTTAGATATCTGAATTTTAAGGCAGATAATGTCCAAATGATTGATGGAACAAATGCTTTCATGTTGCCACAGCTAAAATAGTTTGGGTTGTCCTTGTGAGTTGGATTTAAAGTGTGTCAGATGTGCAATTGAGACATTAGACGATGTCAATTGTGGCTGTTGTATGACAGTAAAGACCGCTCAAATGCATTAGTACAGCAATAACTTGGCAGCTTCTGCTGAAAATAACCTGGCGATTGATGGATCTCCTGTTTGCAAAGAAGGGAAGTTGCTGGGTCTTTCAAAGGATGAGTTCATAGTCACTGGACACAGAATTTGTGCTAAGGATGTAAATGATGCCATAGTGAGTCACTTTCTGCGAAGGTTATTTTCATGAAGTTGAAATATTGGGGCACATTTCCAGCACAGGCAGGACCTGAACCCCAGCCTTCAGAGGTAATGATACTACCACTGTGCCACAAGAGCCCAAGCATTCTGTTTTGGAATTCATTAAAGTTTATGTATTTAAGAATCAGAAGGCATGTGGCTCCCAATCTCCTTAATGGCTCCGAAGTCCCAATTAACCCAATACTTGCTGGTTATGGAGCCAGAAGGCATCAGGGCAATGATGGTGGTGTAGTAGTAACCTCACTGGGCTAATAATCCAGTGGTCCAGGCTAATTTTTTGGGGATGTCGGTTCAAATCCCTTCCATGGGAGCTGGAATTCAACTTCGAAAGTTGTGAATTGAAAGCTAGTCTCATCAATGGTGACCACAACAATGGTGACCATCATTGATTGTCATAAAGACGCATCTGATTCAGTAATGCCTTTCAGGGATGAGGCCACCCAGTCTGGCCTGCATGTGACTCCAGAAACACAATAATGTGACTGACATTTAACTACCCTCTGAAATAGTGATGCAAGCCATTCAATTCAAGGTTAATTGAGAGTGGACAACGTGACAAAGGCACATATTACTTGATTAGTCTTGGTCTGAGATGGACCCTGGTGCCACTGTTTTTCCTTGCTATCAATTGCATACGAACAAGGAGTAGGAAAAGGTCACTCAGTTCCTCGAACTTGCTCCACCATTCAATAAAATCATGGTTTACATTTCCTCTTATGCCTAAAGTTCTCCTACCTCCCTCAAACCCTGCACTTGTTTATCAAGAATCCACCACCAGATTAAAGAATATTCTCTACTTCCACTGTCTTTTCAAAGACGACAGCTTGAAAACCACAACCTTCTGTGAGAAAAAGAATCTCCTCATTTCCATTTCAAATTGGCACTCGCTGATTTTTTAAACCATGGCCCTGTATCTGAGCACAGTGTTGCATGTTTGGCTAAACCCCATAGCTCTCTGGTGACCAATTTGTCCCTGATATTTCCACATACTCACTGCGTAACTCTGTATCTAGTGATCCCAAACACTCTTGATATCGCAAGTGTCGTTTCACTCTTAACAATGGGCCATTTGTTCAGCTTTTGGACCCAGTCTCAACATTTTGCTGTCACGTTGACACTTAAGTGGTGGTATGTAAGGCTGCCTTTCTCATTGTAATGTGAGTAAATGGAGGCAGGTTCATGCCGCTGAAGTTTATGCTCAGGCTTGTGGCATGATGCAAGCTTGGCTCAGTAGGTAGGTCTCTCGCCTGTCACTCAGAAGGCTCACTCCAGAGGCTTGAGCACAGTGTCTAGGATGAGACTGCAGCTCATTACTAAGGGGGTTCCGTATGGTTGGAGGTACCACCTGGTCATTCAGATGGGAAATCAGTACCCTGTCAGCTCTCTCAGGCAAACCTAGAAGGTCCCTTGAGAAGGAGGATGTCAGTTAGCTTGGACAGCTGATTTGTAATGCCGTGTGATGCCAACAGTGTGGGTTCAGTTCCTGCACTGGCTAAGCTACCATGAAGGACTCTCCTTCTCAACCTCTCGCCTGAGGCGTGGTGACCACCAGTCGTCTCTCTGGAATGAAAGAGTAAGACTATGGTGACTTTACCTTAAGATATTTGGGAGTAAGGCAGTGGTGCTGTGGTATATCACTGACCTAGTAATTCAGAGGCCTAGGCCAAGGTTGGGGTGGCCATTCTCCTAGTCTCCGTAGTCCTACTCTCTCATTAGCGTTCAGCCCATGTTGGCATTGGTCTACATTGACAAAGCAGCCATTCAATCAAATGTGCTAACAAACGTTGCATGGTGGCTCAGTGGTTAGCATTGCTGCCTCACAGCGCCAGGGACCTGGGTTTGATTCTAGCCTTAAATGATTGTCTGTGTGGAGTTTGTACATTCTTCCCTGTGTCTGTATGGATTTCCACCAGGTGCTCTGGTTTCCTCCCACAGTCCAAAGATGTGCAGGTTAGGTGAATTAGCCATGGTAAATAAGGGGATGGGGGTGGGTCTGGATGGGATGCTCTTTGGAAGGTTAGTGTAGACTTGCTGGACCAAATGGCTTCCATCTGCACTGTAGGGATTCTGTGATCAGGTCTTAGTTTCACTTTTCCGTCTCCTCCTTGACTGTGTTGTCAACCAAGAATGTGTCTAACTCAGCGATGGCGATATTCAGTGATCCAGCCTCCAAGGCTGTCTGAGAGAAGAAATTCCTCCTCATTTCCATCTGAAAATAATCTTATAATCTGAAACAAACACTGAGAATGCTGGAGAAACTCAGCAGGTTGTAGCAACTTCCACGGAAAGAGAAACAGAGTCAGCATTCTGAGTCCAGTTATGACTCTCCTTCAGAACTTGACTTCTTATTCTTGCATGGTGTCACCCAGGTCCAAGGTCTGGACCAGGAGGCCTCTGTTCAATACTCACCTGCTCCAGAAATGTATGATAACATTTCTGAACAGATTGATTAGAAAATATCTAAAAGGAGAACAGCTGGGACAGTGTATGAAGGAGCTTTAAGACTGAGTCATTATCGGGTGAAAAAGAGGATTTAGAGGGGATTGAAGGCAAAATTTCTTTTCAGCCAGAGGGTGGGGAGCAATCTGGAATACATTGCCTTGAGAGAGGAGTTGAGGCAGGAAACCTTACAATCTTTAAAATGTGTACAAAAACAAAGTTGCTGGAAAAGCTCAGCAGGTCTGGCAGCATCTGTGGAGGAGAAAACAGAGTTAACGTTTTGGGTCCGGTGACCCTTCCTCAGAACTGATGGTGGCTGGGAAAACGTCAGTTTATATGCAGAAAATAGGGAGGTGGGTGGGGTAGGGAGTAAACGATAGGATAGAGCCCAAAGAGAGAGAAAGACTGTTGGACAGACAAAGGAGTTGCTAACGATCAGGCTGGGAGGGTGTTAATGTTGTTAATGGGGACTGTTAGTGACTGACAACAGGGGGTGTGTAGTGGCAGGCTATGTGTAACAAGGCCTGGTGTGTGGGGTGGGGGGCTGGGACATGGGAGAGTTTAGGCCCTAAAATTATTGAACTCAATATTGAGTCCGGAGGGCTGTAGAGTCGCCAAGCGGAAAATTAGGTGTTGTTCCTCCAGCTTGCGTTGGGCTTCACTGGAACACTGTAGCAAGCCAGAGACAGAGGTGTTGGCCAGACAGTAGGGTGGTGCATTGAAGTGGCAGGCAACACGTAGTTCAAGGTCTTTTTTGCGAGCAGAACGTAGATATTCTGCAAAGCGGTTGCCAAGCCTACGCTTCGTTTCCCCAGTGTAGAGGAGACCACATTGTGAGCAGCAAATGCAGTAGACTAGATTCTTGGAAGTGCAGGTGAAGTGTTGCTTCACCTGGAACGTATGTTTGGGCCCTTGGATAGTGGGGAGGGAGGAGGTAAATGGGCAGGTGTTGCACCTTCGCCGGTTAAAGGAGAAGGTGCCGTAGGGCTGTGGAGAGGTGTTGGGGGTGAAGGAAGTGTGGACCAGGGTGTCCCGGAGGGAACGGTCCCTGCGGAAGGCGGACAAGGGAGGGGAGGGGAGTATGTGTCTGGTGGTGGCATCTTGCTGGAGGTGGTGGAAATAAGACCATAAGACATAGGAGTGGAAGTAAGGCCATTCGGCCCATCGAGTCCACTCCGCCATTTAATAATGGCTGATGGGCATTTCAACTCCACTTACCCGCACTCTCCCCGTAGCCCTTGATTCCTTGCGAGATCAAGAATTTATCAATCTCTGCCTTGAAGACATTCAACGTCCCGGCCTCCACTGCGCTCCATGGCAATGAATTCCACAGGCCCACCACTCTCTGGCCGAAGAAGTGTCTCCTCATTTCTGTTCTAAATTGACCCCCTCTAATTCTAAGGCTGTGCCCACGGGTCCTAGTATCCCCACCTAATGGAAACAACTTCCCAGCGTCCACCCTTTCTAAGCCATGCATTATCTTGTAAGTTTCTATTAGATCTCCCCTCAACCTTCTAAACTCTAATGAATACAATCCCAGGATCCTCAGCCATTCATCGTATGTTAGGCCTATCATTCCAGGGATCATCCGTGTGAATCTCCGCTGGACATGCTCCAGTGCCAGTATGTCCTTCCTGAGTTGTGGGGCCCAAAATTGGACACAGTAAATGTCCATGGCGTCTGATGATCTTCTGGATGTGGATGCTGGTGGGATGGTAGGTGAGGATAAGGGGAACCCTATCGCTGTTGCGGGAGGTAAGAGAAGGCGTGAGGGCAGAAGTGCAGGAGATGGGTCGGACCCGATTGAGGGCCCTGTCGACAACGGAGCTGGGGAATCCTCGGTTGAGGAAGAATATGGACATTTCGGAGGCTCCCTTGTCGAAGTTGGCCTCATCTGAACATATGCGACGGAGATGGAGGAACTGAGAGAATGGGATGGAGTCTTTACAGGAAGTGAGGTGTGAGGATGTATAGGCCATGTAGCTGAGGGAGTCGGTGGGTTTGTAATGGATATTAGTGGCCAGTCTATCCCCAGAAATGGAAGCAGAAATGTCGAGGAAGGGAAGGGAGGAGTCAGAGATAGACCAGGTGAAAGTGAAGGCAGGGTGGAAATTGGAGGCGAAATTGATGAAGTTTTCCAATTCTAGACGAGCGAGGGAAGCAGCACCGATGATATCATCGATGTATTGGAGAAAGAGTTGTGGGTGGGGGCTGGAATAGGACTGGAACAAGGAATGTTCCACGTACCCCACGAAGAGACAGGCATAACTAGGGCCCATGCGGGTACCCATGGCAACCCCTCTTACCTGAAGAAAATGAGAGGAGTTGAAAGAGAAGTTGTTGAGGGTGAGGACAAGCTCAGCCAAGCGGAGGAGGGTGGCGGTGGGTGGGGATGGTTCAGGTTTTTGCTCCAGGAAGAGGCGGAGAGCCCTAAGACCCTCCTGGTGGGGAATGGGTGTGCAAAGGGATTGCACATGCATGGTGAAGAGGAGGTAGCTGGAGCCAGTAAACTGGAAGCTTTGAAACCGGTGTAAGGCGTCAGATGAATCATGGATGTATGTGGGTAGAGATTGGACCGGGGGGAGAAGACTGAGTCAAGGTAGGAAGAGATGAGTTCTGTGGGGCACGAGCAGGCTGAAACAATGGGTCTACCTGGACTGTCCTGTTTGTGGATTTTTGGCAGGAGGTAGAAATGAGCTGTGCGGGTTTGGGGGACTATTAGCTTGGAAGTGGATAGGGGAAGATCACCGGATGAAATGAGATCCGTAACCGTAGTGGATACAATGGCTTGATGTGCCATGGTGGGATCAGGGTCCAGTGGAAGGTAGGAGGAGGTATCTGAGAGCTGGCGCTCAGCCTCTGCAAGGTAGAGGTCAGTACGCCAGACAACAACAGCACCACCCTTATCGGCAGGCTGGATGACAAAGTCAGGGTTAGATCTGAGTGCACGGAGTGCAGTCAGTTTGGAGGGAGATAGGTTGGATTTGTTGAGTGGGGCAGTGAAATTGAGGCGACTGATGTCACGTCAACAGTTCTCAATGAAAAGATTGAGTGCAGGTAAAAGGCCGGAGGGAGGGGTCCAGGTGGAGGGAGACTGTTGGAATTGGGCAAAGGAGTCTGTGGGACGGGTAGAGGACTCTTGTCCAAAGAAATGAGCATGGAGGCGAAGGCGGCGGAAGAACAGTTCGGCATCATGTCGTGCCCAAAATTTGTTAAGCTTTAAAATGTGTGTTGGATAGATACTTGAAACGTCATAGCATTCAAGGCTATGGGCCATGTGCTGGAAAATGGGACTAGCGTAGATAGTTTGGCACAGACTTGATGGGCTGAAGGGCCTTTTCTGTGCTGTAGGACTCTGTGACTCCAATTGTCAGATTGTCACATATCAAATGAGTGCATCTTCTCTAAACTGCTTCTAACGCAATGAAATCCTTTTTTCGAATAAGGACTTCAAAATCCTCCAGATGTGGTCACACTGAGTGTTATCTTCAGTCACTATCCTTCACAGCTTTTTTAAAATGTCATAAAGGGCAAGGACAGGAATAACTGCTTTACCTATTCTTGATGGACTAGTCTTTCTTGTAGGGCAGAATGTTGTCTGGATCTGAGGAGAACTCACAGTTCCTCAGACACAGCACAGAAACAGACCATTCAGCCTATGCTTGGCTGCAGACTCCTCCTACCGTACTTCATCTCAGACTATCGGCATCTTTTTCTGTTCCTTAGCTCCTCGTGTGCTCCTCTTTCATTCTCCTTGATGTTTCCACCCAGTGAACAGAACCAGCAAATTAAACTTTTAACCTCAGACTCTTTGTTGTTCAGTCCAATGGGCATCCCAACCTGGACCATTCATCTCCAGACCAAAGGCTGCTAATTCATTCCAAAACCCACAGGAAAATCCACCACACTTGCAGTTTTGGTGCACCTGGGTTTGGAAATGCAACCGGGGTTCATCCCCGACTCGAAGACGGAAGTACATTCAAGTAGCATCTTTCACCTCCAATGGATGTTTCAAGGCTCTTGAAAGTCAGTGAATTGGTTTGCAAGCGTAGTGACTGTGGGAAACAAGGCAGCCAGCTTGTGCATAGCAAGATCCCATAGGTGCTAATCATACTGATGTACGAACAAGGAACAAGAGTACGCCACTCAGCCCTTCCAGCCTGCTCCACCATTCAATAAAATGATGACTGATCTGATTTTAACCTCCTACATCCA
Source organism: Ginglymostoma cirratum (assembly GCA_024137785.1). Lineage (NCBI taxonomy): Eukaryota > Metazoa > Chordata > Chondrichthyes > Orectolobiformes > Ginglymostomatidae > Ginglymostoma > Ginglymostoma cirratum. The sequence goes on along the minus strand of JAHRHZ010000086.1, from coordinate 10,286,817 downwards.
GCATATTCCTGATAATCTTTCAAACCTTCCTTTGCAATCAAGAATTCATCTACCTCTGCCATACAAATACTTAAAGATTCTGCATCCACTGCTTTTTGAGGAAGTGAATTCCAAAGACTGTCATTCTCCTGAGAGAAAAAAAATGTTCCCTCATCTCTGTTGTAAATGGGGGGCCCCCTTATTTTTAAACAATGAGACCGGTGACAGAAAAGGGCCATTCAGCTCCTCATGTCTGTGCTGGCTGTTTGAATAATGACAGTTAAACTTCCAAGCCACTCACCAGCCTGACTTGGAAATCTATTGCCGTTCCTTTAGTGTCCCTGAGACAAATTCCTGGAATTCCCTCCCTAAGGGTATAGTAGGTCAATTTATAGCAGGTGGACTGCAGCAGTTCAAGGAGGCAGCTCACCACCACTTTCTCAAGGGCAACTAGGGATGGGCAATAAATGCTGGCCCCAGCCAGCGATGCCCATGTCCCACCAGTGAATAAAAAGCCCCATTTTTGTGATATTTGAAGAGATGTAAACATTGGCCCAGACACCAGATGGCTGTCCTGCTCCTCTTGAACATAGTTTGTGGGATCTCCAGAGCTAACAGAATAAACCTTTCTTTAACATGTCATCCAAAGGACTGTCCCTCTGTCATTGCAGCGCTGCCTCAGGACGTGCTGGAGTGTCAGTCAGGGGAAGTGCCCTCCAAACATCATGTGGGACTTCAACCTGACTCAGTGATAAAAGTCAGAGTCATAAAACCATTGAGTCATACAGCACGGGATCAGGTTCTTCACGCCAACTCATCCATGCTGACCAGGTTTCCCAAACTAACTAGTCCCATTTGCCTGTGTTTAGCCCACATCCCTCTAAACCTTTCCTATCCATGTACCTGTCCAAATGTATTTTAAATATTGAAATTGTAGTCATCTCTACCACTTTCTCTGGCAGCTCGTTCTGTATACGCACCATCCTCTGTAAGAAAAAATTGCCTGTCAGGTCCCTTTGAAATCTTTCCCTTCTCACCTTAAACCTATGCTCTCTAGTTTTGGACTCCCCTACCCTGGGGAAAAGGTATTCACTTTATCTATGTCCCTCATGATTTTATAAACCTCTATAAGGTCATCCCTCAGCCCCCTACGCTCAAGGGAAACAAAGCTCCAGCCAATTCAGTCTCTCCTTATAACTCAAACCGTCCAGTCTTGGTAACATCCTTGTCAATCTATTTTCCACCCTTTCCAGTTTAATAACATCCTTCCAATAGCAGGGCGACCGGAACTGTATACAGTACTCCAAATGTGGCCTTCCCAATGTCTTGTACAACCTTAATTGAGCCTTCTCTGATGATAAGATGGAAGAGGAGACAAGATCCAGAGGTGAGTGGAGGGCGGGAATGAGAGACCAGTTAAACTATTCCAACTCAATTTGAACGAAAGCAAATTGACTTCACAGTGCCCCAGCAATAAACCTCTCAATTTCAATTTAGTTAACTTGCCGATTCGCCTGTTTGGAAAAGAACAGGGGAGAAACATCACTAGCCTTGCAAAGGAATATTAGCCTTTTTTTCAAATCATGACAATGGCAAGCGTGCAATGAAAAAGAAACCCTTATCTTTTAGGTTCTGTGATTTTTCTATCAAGCTATAAACACTATCTGAAAAGATGTGATAATTAAACCTGCTGCAGCTCTCCAGCCCTGATATTTGTTTAAGTACCCAGCTGGACCATGTGATAAGCACTGTTTATACTGAGCACATGTGTCATGCATCACAGGCATAAGCCTCAGCCTGACTGTGTGGCTGCTGCAGTGGTGGCAGAGTGTATTATACCAAACCTCCGTTGGGAGCTGTGCTAATCACTCTGTGCAATGCTGCCTGGGCCAGCGACTGACTTTCCTTTCTTCAGCAGGAGGCTGTGTTCATCATAGAATCCTTTTGTGGGCCCATCGAGAGTGCACCACACCTCCAGAGAGTATCCTACCCAATCCCTGTAACCCAGTATTTCCCATGGCTAACCCACCAAGCCTGCACATCCCTAGATACTATGTGCATTTTAGCATGGCCAATCCACCTGACCTGCACATCTTTGAACTGTTGGAGAAAACTGGAACACCCAGAGGAAACCCACACAGACACAGGAAGAATGTGCAAACTCCACACAGACAGTTGCCTGAGGGTGGAATCAAACCTGAGACTCTGCTGTTGGGAGGCAGCACTGCTAACCATTGAGCCACTGAGCCAGCAATTGGTGGGGGTGGAGGTGTGTGTGTGTTTGAGTGTGTGTGGGTGGGTCTGACTGTATGTGAGTGTGGATGCGTTTGAGCGTGTGGGTGTGGGTGTGGGTGTGTTTGTGAGTGTGGGTGTGTTTGAGCATGTGGGTGTGTTTGAGGGTGTGTGTGGGCATGTTTGAGGGTGTGGGTGTGGGTGTGTGTTTGTGTTTGGGTGTGTGTGTGTGTGGGTGGGTGTGTGCGTGTTTGAGTGTGTGTGTGGATGTGTTTTAGTGTTTGTGTTTGTGTGTGTTTAAGTGTGTGTGTGCTTGAGTGTCTGTGTGTGTGTGCTTGAGTCTCGAGGTGTGTATGGGGATGGGTGTGTGTTTGAGTGTCTATGTGCGTGTGGGTGTGGGTATGCGTTTGAGTGTGTGTGTATATGGGTGTGTTTGGGCATGTGTGTGTGGTGGTGTGTGTGTGTATATGTGTTGGTGTGTGTGGAAGCGGGTTTGGGTAGCGTTGATGGTGGAAAGGGGACAGGGACTCGCAGTGCGATCTCCTTTCCCTTCACAATCTGGAGGGAAACCCAGGCAATCTTCTGGGGATCTGGACTTGAATCTCACCACAGCAGACAGTGGAATTTGAATCCAATAAAAATCTGGAATTAAGAGTCTAATGACGATCATGAATCCGTTGTTAGTTGTTGGAAAAACTCATCTGGTTCACTAATGCATTTTAGGGAGGGAAACTGCCATGCTTATCTGGTCTGGCCTACATGTAACTCCAGACCCACAGCAATATGGTTGACTCTTAATAACCCTCTGTGCAATTAGGAATGGGCAATAAATACTGGCCTAGCCAGTCATGCCTTTGTCCCGCGAATGAATAACAATAAAACTCAGAAATGAACAAATGGGTCATGCTAGAGGACTGAGGTGTACAACACAAGACAGAAAGTGTGCTGGGTCTGACCAGATTTATACCCTTCCAGGGAGTTCCCTTGGTCGGGTGCCTTAGAACAAGGGCTATCTCTCCCCAACACCCCCACAAATGCAACGCATGTGGGTTTCCTTGTCGAGGTCCCTGAGTGAAGCCAAAGTCCATGCCCATCCATGGGTTAGTACCAGCAAGGGCAGAATGAAGGCCTTATGTAGGTCTCAGGTGGCTACTTGAGAGTTGCAGTGGCTCTGTGAGGCAAGGAGCACATTCTTGGTCCTTTCCATTGGGGTAAAGATGGTCAAGGTCCCCAGAGGCCACCCTCCTGCCTGACTAAATACTCCCATCCCACCTCCCAAAGCTGTCTGGGAGGGGCCATCAAATCCCACCCATTTGGTGAGACACCCAAGCATGTTTCACAGAGTCGCAGAAGTCTACAGGAAGAAAAAGGCCCTTCAGTCCATTGTGTCTGCACCAGTCAAAAACAACCACCTAACCCTTCTAATCCCATTTTCCAGCACTTGGTCCATAGCCTTGTACATCTTGGCATTGCAAATGCACATCTAAATACTTTAGTGTTATGAGGGTTTCTACCGCCCTTACAGGCAGTAGAGTTCCAGATTCCCATCCTCCCTCTGAGTAAAAACGTTTTTTCCTCACATTGCCCCTCCCCTTACACCTCCCTCCACCAGGTCATTGATTGCCTCTACCAAGGGGAAAAGTTTCTTTCTGTCCTCCCTATCCATGCCCCTCATAATTTTATACATAGCCCTCATTTCTGAAGGTATTTCACTCTGTCATGTTATAATCAGACAATTTAATATTTTCTTTGGCTGCTGGGGTCAGGCTATTGTAGTTTATTGAAGGGTAAAGTCTTTAGCCATTATCTTGCTGTCAGTCCCATTATTCAGCAATGCTTCTGGCTCCTTGCAGTCGGTCAGGGTGTACCTCACCTCCACCAAACTATGGCCCTGCCCTCCATTAAAACGAATGGCAGGGAACAAAAAATTAGCCAATTTAATTTGGAGTTGATTTATCGCAAAAAGACTCTGGGGCCTTTTCTTTTAAAAGATATCACTCGTGGAATATGGGCGCCACTGGTTGGGCCAGGATTTATTACCCCTTGAGAAGGTGGTGGTGATCTGCCTTCTTGAACTGCTTCAGGCCATTGGTGTGAGCCCCTTTCACGGTGCCATTAGGGAGTGTATACTGGTGACAGGGAAGGAACAGCAATATATGTCCAAGACTGTGTGGTGAGTGGCTTGGAGGGAGATGCCACGATAAAAATGACTCTGTGTCACATTTTATGACATTCTGTGATTTATTAAACACCCCCTCATGTTACCAACTCTGATAACTACTCCTGAGTTGAACTCATGGTAGGGAGAAAAGAGGCAAGATTTGCCTTTATGTATTGCCTTTCACAGTAGGCAGAAGTTGCAAAGCACTTCACGGCTGATGAAATGTTTTTAGAATGCAGATGTTGATGCAGTGCAGTTAACTGAGCATCCGATCTGTGTAGAGCAAGATCCCACAATCGCAATGATCTGATCATTTTTTGTGTGTTATGTTAATTGAGGGAAAAACACTAGTCAGAGCCCCAGGAATAACTCCACCCTCCACCAGTTTTTAGAAAAATAGAAAATAGGTGCAGGAGTAGACCATTCAGTTCTTCAAGCCTGGACCACCATTCAATATGATCATGGCTGATCATGTAATCTCAGTATCCTATTCCTGCCCTCTCCCCATACCCCGTGATCCCTTTAGCTGCAAGGGCCACATCCAGCTTCCTCTTGAATATATCTAATGAACTGGCCCCAATAGCTTCCTGTTGGAGAGAATTCCACATGTTCACAACTGTCTGAGTGAAGAAGTTCCTCCTCATCTCAGTCCTAAGTGGCGTACCCCTTATTCTTAGACTGACCCCTAGTTCTGGGCTTCATCAAAATGTCACCCGTAAACCTCTACCCGAGAGGGCAGTTAATGGCTCATTCAAATGTCAGCACCCCCTCAGCAATCCAGAACTCCCTCAGTAGTGCAGCTTCCCCATACCAGATGGGCCAGTCTGCACTCTGTACCCTTTGCTCACTTAATTGGAGTGATGTTTGAGATCACAACCTCCTGACTTGTGTGCAACCTGAGAGCAGCCCGCTGAGTCACCACAGTGAACATCTGGGAGAGGGAGATTACGAGATAGATACAGATGAGGGAGGCCAGCCAGCCCATCCATCCTGTGAGGCCCTTTCAATGTTGTAGGGCCAAGAATTTGCAGTCAATAGCAATAGTGAGGTTTATTCTCCCTACTGAAGGCATGCAGGGAACGTTTCAGAGATTTCCTGATCAGGGACTGGGTAGAATGGACATGTACTTCCACACTATCTCTCTCTCTCTCTCTCACACACACACACACACACACACACACACACACACACATACCCACATGTACACTCTCACCTAGACATACACACTCTGTCACACACACACAAACTCGCACATATACACACACACACACTCACCTCTGGGTCCCAGTAAAGCATCACAGAATTGTTACAAAGCAGAAGTAGGCCATTCAGCCCATTGTGCTTGCACTGGTTCTTCAAAAGAACATCATTATCCAGTGCCAATCTCCTGCTATTTTGTATCCTTATATATATCCTTGCACATTATTTTTATTCCAAACAATTGTCTAGTGCCCCTTTTGAATGGCTCCATTGAACCTGCCTCCATCACATTTCCAGGCAGCTCATGCCGTATCTTAACTAGAGTCATAGAGCCTTACAGCACAGAAACAGACCCTTCGGCCCAACCAGTCTATGCCAAGCATAATCCCAAACTAAATTAGTCACACCTGCCTGTGCTTGGCCCATATTCCTCTGAACATTTCTTATTCATGCACTTATCCAAATGTCTTTTAAATGTAGTAACTGTACCCACATCCACCACTTCCTCTGGAAGTTTATTCCACACAGAAACCACCCTCTGGGCAAAATAGTTGTCTCTCATCCTTATTAAATCTTTCTCTTCTCACCTTAAAAAATGCCCCTTAGTCTTGAAAACCCCCATCATAGGGAAAAGACACCAATCATTCACCTTATCTATGCCCCTTATGATTTTATAAACCTCTATAATGTCACTCCTCAACCTCCTACGCTCCAGCGAAAATTGTCCAGCCTCTCCTTTTCACTCAAACCCTCCGTTCCTAGCAACATCTTGGTAAATCTCTTCTGAACACTGTCCAGTTTGATAATATCCTTCCTATAAGGAAAAACTGCACACAATACTTCAGAAGAGGCCTCATCAATGTCCTCTACAACCTGAACATGACTCCCCAAGTCCTATATTCAAAGGCCTGAGCAATGAAGACCAGCATGCTAAAGGTCTTCTGAACAACCCTGTCTACCTGTGACACAAACTTCAAAGAATTATGTACCTGAACACCTGGGTTTGTCTGTTCTACAACACTTCCCAAGGCCTTACTTTTAATTGTTTAAGTCCTGCCCTTGTTTGTTTTACCAAAATGCAATAAAATGCAACTACTGGCTAAGTGAAAAAGTTTTTCTCTCACATCACCCTTGCTTCTTTTGCACATAAATTTAAATCTGCGCCCTCTCATTCTTGTGCCTTTTACCAATGGAACAGTTTTTCCCTATCCACTCCATGGGTTTGAAAGCCTGTATCAAATCTCCTCTCAGCCTTCTTCTTTCCAAGGAGAACAGTCCCAACTTTTTCAATCTCTCCTCATGACTAAAGTTTCTCATTCCCGGAAGCATTCTTGAAAAGCGCTTCTGCACTCTCTCAAATGCATTCACATCCTGGGTGGTACAGTGGCTCAGTGGTTACTACTGTTGCCTCACAGCACCAGGGACCCAGGTTCAATTCCACCCTTGGGTGACAGCCTGTGTGGATTTTCTCTGGGTACTCTGGCTTCCTCCCACAGTCCAAAGATGTGCAGGCTAGGTGGATTGGCCATGTTAAATTACCCATAGTATTCAGGGATGTATAGATTGGGTGGGTGCTCTGAGGGTCAGCATGGACTTGATGGGCTGAAGGGCCTGTTTCCACACTGTAGGGATTCAATGGTCCTTCTTACATTGTGGCACCCACACCTGTATACACCCCTCCAGCTGAGGTTTAACCTGTATTTTGTACAAATTCAACATCACCTCTTGGCTCTGATATTCAATGCCCCTATGAATAAAGCTGAGGATATATACGGCTGACATATATTGCAAAGTACTGTCAGTGTTGCTAACAAGAGGCTTGGTCGCTATACCCCAAATGCATGTTGCTACAGATTTCCCAAGATGGCAGCATTGACTAATGGAGCCTCGTGATCTTGTTTCACCACTGAATGCAGATTGGTTGCCAACAACAAGTCAGTAAAACTCCTAAACTGTTTCATTATAATAGCTTTTGAAAAGCCGTGCTTCATAAAGCTATAATTACTGCATAATTGGTTATAAAAACTACAAATGAAAAATTACACAACTGTTGCAAGCTGTCTGTGGTTTCTTAGGAGTAATCATGATGGCTACAGGGAGAAATCCTTTATCTTGGACCTGCTTCTCTTTCAAGCATCTCTTTCCCAGGAATAATAGAATAGAATTCCCACAGTGCAGAAAGAGGCTGTTCAGCCCATCAGCTGCAAAGAACATCCCATCCAGACCCCTACCCTATCCCCATAATTACCATGTCTAATCCACCTTGCATTCACATTCCTGGATACTACGGACAATTTCAAATGGCCAGTCCACCCTAACCTACACATCTTTGGACTGTGGGAGGAAATTGGAGCACCTGGAGGAAATCCGCATAGACACAGGGAGAATGCGCAAACTCCACCCAGACAGTGGAATCAAACCCAGGTCCCTGGCGCTATGAGGCAACAATGCTGACCACTGGACCACTGTACTGATATTTAACTCTCCAATATGCCTAGTCTCACTTAAAGTTTAAATGATCATGACTATCTGGAAGAATCTTCTCTCCTTTAACCTGCATCCCTGGACAGGATACAAGGAAAGCTATATACTCTGATCAACAATTTCAACTCTTTACCAGCCTTGAAGGACATTCTCCTCTTTGTTGTCAAGCTGTGCCTTTGAGTGAGCAGTAGTGCAAAGAGAAGCAAGGTTAAGCTTGGATAGCTTCTTCGTCAGACTACACTTGGAGTGATGTGAACAGTTCTGGTCTCCTAGTTATTAGAATGTAAAGGTGCTGAAGAGACTACAAAAATGATTCGCGAGGAAGATTCTGTTTTATTGATTTAAAGGCTGTGGTACTAGCTGACAAGGTCAGCATTTATTGTCCTTGAGCAGCTGGTTGTGAGCCGCCTCCTTGAATCATTGCAAACCATATGTGCTGTGGGTAGACGCACAATGCTGTTGAGAAGGGAGTTCCAACATTTTGACCCAGTGACACTGAAGGAATAGCAATATTTTTCCAAGTCAGATTTGTGAGTGCCTTGGATGGGAACTTGCAAATGATTGTGCATCAGTTGCCCTTGTCCATCTTGGTGGTGAAGGAGCCTGGGCAAGTATGGTGGGTGGAGTGCCAATAAACAGCCACTTTATCCTGGACGGTGTCACGCTTCTTGAGTGTTGTTGGAGCTGCACCCATCCAGGCAAGTGGGAAGTATTCCATCCCACTTGTAAGTAGTAGATGGGTAACGAGTCTTTCTGCTCTCCAATTGGTACAGGAAGCCAATGTGTCACAAGCAGAGTATTTGCCAACCAGTGGCGGCAGAGTGGAGGACAAGTCATGTGATGAAACCTCCAGGAGTACAATTCATCATTGATTGGGCAATTTTATTTGGCACCAGCCGGTGAGCACGTGAGGGAAAGATACATCGAAGGGGTAGACGAGATATCATCTGCCAGACTGGGGCAAGCTTTTCTCAAGTATCTGGGGAAAAACCCTACAAATCTTGAAATGATCAAGAAACAAGAGACGAGCAATGGTCTGAGAGCCTTTACATGCCCTTTCAGGGTTGGTGGATTTGTAGAGTTGAAGTGTTTAAGTGGTTTCTTTGTATTTTGTCTCTCCCAATGGTCAGGCAAATGGCCAGATGACCACCAGCAGAGTACCTGACTCTTCCATTAAAGGACTGTTCACAAAGGAGGTTTAAGATAATTTCCTATAAGACATCAGAGATTGATGCACAAGGTCTCTGTGGTCTGTCCCATCAAAGAGCCCATGTGAACAGCATCTCCTTTGCAATTATATCACAATTGCATCTATTGTATAACTATGACTCCTGCTTTTGTGGAAATGAGCAGCTGTCAGTGACTGAATCTAGCTCCAACTGAAAACGTGGTCTGTCAGACTTTATGTCTGTAGCATAGGGAGTCAGTTAGCTTGGATGGCTGATTTGCAATGTAGAGTGATACCAGCAATGTGGGTTCAATTCCTGCAAGGTTGCACCTGAGGCATGGTGCCCCTCAGATTAAATCTCCATCAGCTACCTCGGGTTTGTTTTCATGCTGTATGACCCTATGACTGTATAACTATACTGACTTTAAAGGAAATTATTGCAGATATGAAACAAACATAGGGAAGTGTTGAAGAAACTCAGTAGGTCTGGCAACATCTGCAGAGACTGAAACAGAGCATGAGTCTTCTTCATTTCTGAAAATGTCGCCTGTGGGGTTTCTCCAGCAATTCCTGGATTTATATGTATTTTTAAATTGTTTTCAATTTCTCAATAAAGAGGTCGATACTTGCATTTACGGGGCATCTTTCACAACCACAAGAATCATAACAAAATACTACACAGCTACAACTCAGCATCACCTTCTCTTAGAGGTGGGTAACAAACAGTGACTTGGCAAGATGATGCTCACATCCCATAATTGACTAAATAAAATGATGCACCTTTTTTGCACTGTATTAAGGGAAGTTATCTATGGCTCAGTATTCTGGAGAGTTGGGTGTTCAAATCCCACTCCAGAGCTGAGGTGCCAATGTGATTGATGCTTTAATGTGTTGCTGTCTTTTGGGTGAGACATTGAGGTGCAGCCTTTCTATACTCTCCAGTGGTGTGAACAATCTTATGTAGCAGATTGAGAGGACAAGTTTTACTCTGTGTTCCTGGAAAGGGTCGTCTCTTAACCAACATCACAGAAAGTATTATTTCTGAAATGAAAGACCACATTATTACCTATGCTGTTAAAAAAACAATTTCATTAGATGTGGGTGTTGCTATTTACCACTCCTAATTGACCCTTGAGTTGATGGTGTGAGCTGCCTTCTTGAGTACTGCAGTCCATGTGCTGTAGGTTGACCCACAATGCTGTTAGAGAGGGGTCTTCCAAGATTTTGACTCAGTTACACCAAAGTCAGGATATATTTCCAAGTCAGGATGGTCTGTGGCTTGGAGGGGAACTTGCAAGTGGTGGTATTCGCATGGATCTGCTCCCCTTGACTTTCTAGATGGTAATGGTTATGGGTTTGGAAAGTGCTGTCCAAGGATCTTTGGTAAATTTCTGTAGCGCATCCTGTAGTTGGTACACTGCTGCTAATGAGTGTGCATGGTGAAAGGAGTGACTATTGAAGCCGATGCTTTGGGCTGTAATGAAATTTGTTTCAAGATACCCAATGACCAAGTATTTGAGGTAGAGAATTCAACGGTTGCCAATCCTTTGAGTGAAGAGAAATCTCCTCATTTCAGTCTTAAACAACTGACTCTTGTACCTGTGTCTTTGACCCCAGTTGTAATTAACCTGTGTTGGTTAATTGTCTGTGACATATTTGAGAAACTAGTGAACCATTTCTCTCCAACATTTTCTAAGTGAAGATATGTTTCCATGGAGCAGTGAGTTGAACTCAAGAGTAGCAATCTAAGATCTTCAACAGAAGGAAGAAGAGTCAGGTTCAGGATTCTTTTTTGTTATTTCAGACCAGAAACTATAATTTATTAAGAGAAATAAGTGGATAAACTACAACGATACATGTAAAAAGACGAGAACTGGGCGAAGAGGATAGTCTTTCAGATTTGATGGGCTGAATAGCCTACTATTGTGCTGTACAATTCCCAGTGTACTTTGATAGTTGATGCTGGCCTAGTTGTCGAATTCCATTGTCACCGGAAGCCTAGGTACGAGCAGGATTTAGTTGGTGTTTTCCTGAGCAGCAGAGTGTTGGCTCCTCTGCATGCCCTTGAGCTTTGTGAACATCCTAATATCAACACAGACCAACTGGCTCCCCACACCATCCAGAAGCCTCGGATTGGCCTGGCCAGGAAATCTCAGATTTGAGCTGGTTAATCTGGGCCGACTCTCCCAGTGCATTACCGAGGGAGTGCTGTGCTTTCAGAGGGGCTGGCTTTCAGATGAGACATTCCCGCTTGACAATGAAAATCCCAGAACCTGATTCCAGAGATTTAACCACATGGCCTGGACAATCATCCACCCTCCTCCAACATCATGAGGAGAAAGAAAAATCAAAAGCTGATCATTCATTCATTTGGTCTTCATTGGATCCAGCTGTGCAGGATATAGTGGCCACAGCATTTGAAAAATTAATTTACTGGAAACGTGAGGACCTTCGGAACACACTAAAGACAGAAGGAGGTGCTGTTACTACATGTGGTCTTTTGGTTACCCATTTATATTTTCTGTGTGATTGGGATAAATTGAAAGGTCTCTTTCCAGAAAAAGAAACTAAGATGGAAATTTTCGATTAATTTCATTGAATAGGATGCTGGTTTATTTCTGCTCTGACACCCCACCCTGTTAGTCATCACACTGGCTTCTGGGGAGTTCAGAACCACCGCTGCTCCACTCCAAGAATGTTTCATGGATTACTCATCACAGCCTGTCTCCAATCTCCAAACTGGCCACATGTGGAGGGTGGATTTTCACCACAGTCCACTCCCTTTGTGCTCCTGCAAATGTAGATGTTTGCTGGGCTCCCCAAGCCAGGCGGGGCAGTCTTTTAGTCAGGGCACCCTTGCAGACTATTCAATCTCTGACCAGTTAAGTGACCTTTTTACTGAATGATTAGCAGTCGCTGAGTAGGGGAGATTGGACCCCACTCCAGACAATCAAGCGGGCTGCTCTTGTCCAGTGGAATACAGATAGTTCTTTATGGGGGACTTTAGAATCATGTAAGATAGAATCTCCACCCCCCTCCCCCAGTGCACCAACTTGACTGGTATAATGATGATCAAGACATGGCACAGTGGCTCAGTGGTCAGCACAGCTGCCTCACAGCACCGGGGACCTTGGTTTGATTCCACCTTCCGGCAACTGTCTGTGTAGAGTTTGCACGTTCTCCCCGAGTCTGCTTGGGTTTCCTCTGGGTGCTGTGGTTTCCTCCCACATTTCAAAGATGTGCAGGTTAGGTGGATTGGCCATGCTAAAATGCACATAATATCCAGGGATGTGCAGGCTAGGTGGACTAGCCATAGGACATGCAGGGTTACAGGGATGGGGCAGGCGTGGGAGTGGGTGGAATGCTCTTTGGAGGGTCAGTGAAGACTTGATTGGCCAAATTACGTCAGTCTGCACTGTTGTGTTTCTATGATCAAGACCATGGGAGGAGGGTTCACCTCACAGTCTATTTTCTGCCTGTACATTTTTTTGTATTCATTCATGGAATGTGGATGTCACCAGATCCCTAACTGCAGTCAAACACATTGCTTGGTTCAGGAGTCACATCTAGACCAGACTGAAAAAAATGACAGATTTTCTTCCCTAAAGGCATCAGTCAACCAGATGAACTTTTTTTTAACAGCAGTCGACAGTAGTCACAACACTTTAATCAACCTGTTCGGCTATGCTGTGACATGCCACTGGTAGGACTTGAAACTTGTGTCCTCTACCCCAGAGGTATGAACACTACTGCTGCATGACAAGACCCCTTTCTCAAGCTTGAGTATCAAGAGGAAGAGAGTGCGGTGAGATTCTCAAACATAAACTTATTTACCTATTCAAGCAGATAGGAATTGGCACCTTTGTTACAAAGACTTCTGGCCAACACTCATCCCTCATTTTTGCTGAGCTTACACAGCAGTCCAGGGACCTGTGAATGGGGGAAAGAGTGAGAGAAAGACGGATAGTTTCAGGTTGACAACCTCTTCTCAATGGAACTTGAGATTCTGAGTAAGTTCATAGCTCAGGAACAGTGGGTGAGGGAGTGACTAAATGACCGAAGGCCTGGTGGTGTGGATTTTTTCACAGAGTAGTGCATATATGGAACAAGCTGCCAGAAGAAATGGGAGAGTACAATTACAAAATTTAAAAGACAACTGGACGGGTACATAGATAGAGATAATAGGAACTGCAGATGCTGGAGAATCCGAGATAACAAGGTGTGGAGCTGGATGAACACAGCAGGCCAAGTAGCATCATAGGAGCAGGAAAGCTTGACGTTTCGGGCCTAGACCCTTCATCAGCCCAAAATGTCAAGCTTTCCTGCTCCTATGAAGCTGCTTGGCCTGCTAGGTACATAGATAGGAAAAGTTTAGTGGGATATGAGCCATACAATGCAAACACGACCAGCTCAGTTTAGAAAACCTGGTCAGCGTGGATGAGTTAGGCTAAAGGGTCTGTTTCTGTGCTATATGACTCTATGACTTGGTGCAATTTGTGGGATTGTTGGCATGATCACTGAGTTGCTGAAGAGCAATTCCTCAAATATGGAGAGCTGGAGGATATCTTGAGTGTTTCAAGAATAAGTTCAGCATTTGCTTTGCTTTTTCTTTCCTCTTGTTTAATGGGAAGCGTAACGTACTACAACCGACTGGCTATGACTACCGTCAAATCTCAGATCATGCTGAACAGAGAGAAACCGGTCGTTGATACTGATTGTGTTGTGCTCATTGGGAAAAAACACAAGAATCTCAAACACTTACAACAATTTATAATCTGAGGAAAGGATACTGATTGGTTGACAAGGAGACCGATCGGCTGAGGCATCGGCATGGGATGAATTTAGTTTGATTTAACTTAAATCCCCAGTCAGGTATGTCTCTGTGCTGCACTGCTCAACTTAGTTCTGACAGGAAACCTCATCCACACATTCAAGACAAAGCCCTTTCCTGTTATAATGTGATGCATACAGTCTGCACATCTCTGAGTGAAGTAGGCAGTCAAAAGCCAAGCAATGGGGAATTTGGTTCTCATACCAATTAGCAACTGTCCTTAGACTACCCAGGTTCACTTCAAACTTAGGCTGTTTTAGTCAAAAGACACAGGAGGCTTTCATCTCATTAGTTTGAGATGGATTTGAGCACAGATCCCAGAGGTGAAAGGCCAGTATGTTGATGCACTGAATTGTTCAAATGTTTAATATTAAGTTTTGAAAAAAAACAACAAATGAATCAGAGTGAAGACTCTGGGTCAAAAGCCAATTTTTTTGTGTTTATAATGATGTGACAGTCGAAGTGTGGAGTCCAATATTTACACATAATACTGGACTTAAATAGACAAATGAATGGTTTACAAATGTCTTTGTGAAGTTGCATCATTCCCCTCAAGTGCCGGGCCTGTGTGTGGGAGAGAGGAGTTTTCATTGATTTGTCTCTGACCATGATCTCTATCCTGGGATAGTTGCCCCTCAATCAGTCCAAATCTATCCCTTCCCCCCCCCCCCACCCAACACCTCCCAATTACCCTCCAACCTTCGGCTAATTGGCAACAGTAGCAGAGGAAAGAGGGAATTGAGCTATGGGTTGCTGTTCAATGTGCTGCCTGATCAGTGTTGTTTGGGGCAGTTTGAAAGCAGATTTAATGACAATGTTCAAACTGGAATTGGATGAATGTTTGAATAGGATTTATAGGTCTATGGAGAAAGTGCAGGAGCTGGGAGTAGAACTGGCTGGTTCACTCTCTCTTGAGGAATTGGCACAGGCATGAAGGGGTGAAAGGCCTCTTTCTGTGCCATTTAATGGCCTGGCCTACCCCCCACCACTTCCTGAGGCATGTGGTGCCTGTGTCATTTTAGCCAAATGACCATTCTCGCATTGTGCTTGCTTCCAGTAAGTTCAAACTAGACTGCTGGTAAGGTTCTCTGTCCTTTCACCAATACCAAGTTTCTCCCTGTCTCCTCTGTCCAGAGGTCCTCATGATTATTGCATGCAATGTTGGTCTCCTTACTTAAGGAGGGATATAGTTGCATTGGAGGCAGTTCAGAGGGGGTCCACTAGATTAATTCCAAAGATGACGGGTTTGTCTTATAAAAAGAGATTGAGCAGTTTAGGCCTATACTCTCTGGCGTTTAGAAGAATGAGAGGAGATCAAATTGAGGGATATAAGATGCTAAAGGGGATTGATAAAGTAGACGTAGAGAGGATTTTTCCTCATGTGGACCAATCCAGAATGAGAGGTCATAGTTTTAGCAAAAGGGGGCAGAAGATTTAAAACAGAGACAAGGAAGAATCACTTCTTTGAAGGGTCATGAACCTGTGGAACTCATTCCCACAGATTGGGATGGATACTGAGACATTGAATAAATTTACGGAGGACATGGATTTTTAATAGTAATGGGTAAAAGGGTGAGGGAGAGTGGGCAGGAAAGTGGAGTTGAGACCAAGATGAAATCAGCCCAGATTGTATTGTGGGGAACAGGCCCGAGGTCCTGAATGGCCTGCTCCTGCTCCTAGCTCTTCTGTTCTTATCTCAGTGCACTCCTCTCAAGGGGGATCAGTTGCAGGTTCCACAATCTATTCATGCAAGTAACATATGTACAATACCATAAATAACTACCTAGTACAGAAACTATCTGATCCCCTCCCCACATCAGACTCCAGCTTTCTTCCAGGTACCCATTATCCTCAATATAAACCAGCTGGAACCATTCAATTGGATAAAGTCCCATCAACAGAGTTTGTGGCTCTGCTGCTTCACACTGCTGCAAAACTTGGTGGGTTTGTTCTAACTGAGTAATTACTTAATAGCAGTGAAGTGGACTGAGGGAAGATACCATTGTTGAAGAGAGCCATGCTTTCTCTCTCCCTCTCTGCCGCTGTTTTATGGACTGGAACTCTATGTTGGTATCGAAGATTACGAAAAATCCCCAGTTCACCAGATAATTTTTTTGCTTCATATTTGTGGCCTTGACGAGATTATAAGCCTCAGTTTTTCTGAAACCCTCAATTCTATGTGGGCTTCAAGCAAACAGCAATGAAGGGTGCATTGCCATGAGCAGATGATCAAATTAGAACATTCTTCCAAACATATGGCATTGCGTAAAAAAAACCAGCATTCCCCCGAATTAATTATATAAATAAAAACATAGAATGCTGGAGAAACTCAGCAGGTCTGGCAGCAACTATGGAGAGAGAAACAAAGTTAACATTTCAGGTCCACATGGATCTCCTTCGTAGAATCACTACATTGCAGAAGGAGGCTATTCAGCCTATCAAGTCAGTACTGACCTCTGAAAAACATCCCACCCAATCCCTCTATTTAGCATGGTCAATCCACCTGATCTGCATATCTTTGGACTATGGGAGGAAACTGGAACACCCAGAGGAACACACACAGCCATAGGGAGAATGTGCAAACTCCACGCAGACAGTCACCCAAGGCTGGAATCAAACCTGGCTCCCTGGTTCTGTGAGGCAGCTGTGCTACCCACTGAGCCACCATGGCACTCTGAGCTAATGCTCTGAAATATATTGTACAAATTAATTTTGATGCAGAAAGTGAATATCATTCTTCATGACTTCTGGAGAAGAGTCATATGGAACTCGAAACATTAACTCTGTTTCTCTCTCCGCAGATGCTGCTAGGATCTTGCTGAGTTTCTCCCACAGTTTCAGTTTTTAATACAAATCGTCAACATCGACAATATTTGACTTTCTCCTGGATTATTTGTTTCTCTGAAGTTCTAAGTTTGCAAACTGATCCATTTTGGTAGCTACATGGGTTCTGCCTACCCAGGTTTGGCATTCCACGTGGGAGTGGCACTAAGCAACCTGATGGTCTGGAACTGGTCAATCTGAACTCCCTATGATAAGGGACAGGTGTGACAGATATATCAGATTGGCTACCACTCATTCAGTCAATGGGTTAAAGGCTGAAAATAAGGGACAGCAGTGGATGAGTTGCAGGCTGGAATGTGACTGAGACAGTTTGTCAGGAATGAAGAATAGCTGGGTGTGAATTGGAATCTCAGACTTGGGATGGCTTGGATGCCTGAGCTGGGAGGCTGGGCATGAGATGTTGGTTGCAAGCATACGGGGCTAGAGTATAGCATTTTGACTGATGCCCACGATCTCACAGCTTGGGCAACATTGCTTTTTCTGATCTGTGTGTTTATTCCGTAATTTGCCAGGGTGTGTGTGTGGGTGGGTGGGTGGAAGAGACAGGAGAGCCGTGCCCTGCCTATAGAAAAGGTGCAGTGGCCCAGAGCCATGTTGCTATCTGTACCTCTTTGACACAGTCTGGGTTGGCGCCACTCAAAACTGCAACAACAAAAAAGGGGAAAGCAGAAAAAGAAAGCTTTTATTTGGGGGTGGGATATTGGGATGGTGGGAGAGCAGGGTGGTGGTTTGGGGGGGAGGGGGTGCTGGAAGGTTTCAGACGGAGTGCTTGGCGCTGATTCGCTCACAGAACCTGCATTGCGGCATAGACAAGGCTGGCATGATAAATATTTAATGCGGCTTGTTTGCTTTTGAGAGCCCTTCTTACTGCCATGCAACGGGTTAATGGAGACGCTGTGGTGTTCTTGGCAAAGGGATGCAGTACTTAGTTTTGTTTAAAATGCTCCTATTGTTACTAACTCGTCTGTCCTGTACGTTTTGGCACGGGAAGCCCTTTTTAATTCAGGAGTTGCTGAAGGGGGTACATTTGGGTTTTTTTTCTCTATTTTTTCCTTTCCACATGGTAAAGCACAGCATAGATTTCATTTTGACTACGCTGGATGCACAGCCTCAGAACCCAGCACTTGCATCTTGGCACGGGACCTGGTTCAACCTGGCATCAAATTGTGTCCGACAACATTTGTAAGAGATTGAGTTTTTAACCCATTCTTGAGCCTCTGCACTAGGCCCCAATTCCGTCTGCGATTCCAAAGGAAGCAGGCTGTTATGACACGTAGTCAGTAGTAAATCGTCTTTTACTTGGCTGTCTGGGGTTTAAAGACTCCCATTTCTTTTGCTTTCTTTCTCCTGCCGCAAACACCATTTCCTGGTCAGCTAACCGGGCCTCAGGCTTAAAGTTCAAGCATTGCCAAACTATCCTTTCAACTGCTCTGTCTATTCCTGATGAGGTACAATTTCTAATAGATCATTATTGTTGTCATCAGTTTCTGTAAAATTTTACTTCTGAAAGTCCTAATAATTCCACAAAGAACCCCCACCCTCAGTCTTGAATTTCCCCTCTTAGCTTCTTGTCAGCCCCTTGTTTCTCAAATACTGGCCGCCCTGCGCAAGCTGGGCCGACTGGGATACTTGTCCCATTTCTGTCTCTGCCTTCATCAGACATACGTGGAGAATAAGGATTTGTATTTCTGTAGCACCTGTCACCATTTCACGATGACCCAAAGTACTTTTCAAAGTGTGGTCAACCGCTGCAATGTAGGAAAATGGCAGCCAATTTGTGTACAGCAAGCTGCCACAAACAGCAATGTCATAATGACCAGTTGGATAATCTTTTTTCACCATGATGCTGATTGAGGAATATGTAGTGGCTGAGAGGCTGGGCACAACACCCGACGCAGCTCCCCCATCCTGGTCTTCGAAATAGTGCCAAGGAATCTTTATATCTACTGAAGACTGTTGACAGAGCCTTAATTCAGCATCTCATCTGAAACCTTCACTCCCTCCACCACTGACACTGAATAGCAGTAGTATTTACCATCTACAAAATGCTCTGCAAAAATTCACCAAAGATCCTTCGGCAGCACCTTCTAAACGCATGACCACTTTCATCTAAAAGGACAAGCACAGCAGATACATTGGAACACCATAACCTGCAAGTTTCCCTCCTAGCCCTCCACCATCCTGACTTGGAAATATATTTCTGTTCCTTCAGTGTCATTGGGTCAGAATCCTGAAACTCCCTCCCTAACGGGATGGTGGGGGTTTATCTACAGCACATGGACTGCAGCGGTTCAAGAAGGCAGCACACCACCATCTTCTCAAGGGCAATTAGAGATGGGAAATAGATGCTGGTCCAGCCAGTGACACCCAAGTCCCACAACTGAATAAAAGAAAGCACTCAAACAGAAACAGAAATTGCTGGAGAAAGTCGGCAGCTCTGGCAGTGTTTGTGGAGAGAGAAAGCAGAGTTAATGTTTCAAGTCCAGTCTTCAGAAGGTTCTGAAGAAGGGTCACTGGACCTGAAATGTTAACTGTGTTTCTGTCTCCACAGATGCTGCCAGACTGCCAACTTTCTCCAGCAATTTCTGTTTCTGTTTCAGTTTCCAGCATCCACAGTTCTTTGTTTTTATTTGTTTAAAGAAAACTCTCCATTGGTTGTATAAAGAAAAGATGCATTTACACAGAAAGGTTTTCACAACCTTTTGACCTCTCGAAACACTGTACAGTCAGTGAAGTACTTTTTGAAGTGTGGTAACTGTTACAATGTAGGAAACATGGCAATCGATTTGTATACATCAAGCTCCCATAAAGAATGATGTGACAGTAAACCAGGTGACCTGTTTTCATGATGTTCATTGAGGAAGAACCAGGGAGGTACCCCACGTCTTTGCAATTGTGCCACGGGCTTCAATTCCCCTGAAATGACAGAAAGGACCCCAGTTTGACATTTTTGAAAGACACATCTCCAGCAATGGTGCTTTGTCAATATGGCACTGGAGTACATGTCACCCTGGACTTTATGCTCAGCACCTGGAGTAGGAACTGAACAAAGAAACCTTGTGTATCTGAGGCACAGACAATTGAACCATGACTGGCTAAAGGACTTAAGGGACATTCTGAAGGTGTGAAGGCACTATATAAATGCAAAGCAAAGCGGCATAAGGAAAAAAGAGACTGTGACCTTTAGTCTTGGCAACAATATAACTCCAGGTAGCAGGTGTTCAGAACATATCTATCCTTATGTAGAGCAGCTCATTTAATCCAGACTCCAGTCGCAAACAGTGCTGAGGGAAGTGCTGCACTGTCACAGGAGCCACCAATGGATTGTGATGGTCAACGGTAGCCCTGTTGGATTAGTCAAATGGGCACAGTGGACGTGCTTGGTGGTATTCAATGCAGAAGATGGTCAAGCCAATGTTCAACCAGCACCATGAGAGAGAGATCAACCGATCAATCATGGGGAAATTGGCTGCCCAGTTTTGCTTGGTTACTCTTTGAGGAGTAGTTCAGTACCCAAAGAACTCCTCAGGAAAGGTTTTGAGTGGTGTGATTAATCACAGTTTAGGTCTCCACTGCAATAGCATGTCCAGTACTCTGCACCCAAGACTTTAGGGAAAATATCCAAGCTATGGAGAGGGTGCAGAGGAGATTTACTAGAATGGGACCAGGGATAAGGGACTTCAGTCAATGCAGAGAGACTGGAGAAATTGGAATGAATCCACTTGGAGCAGACAAGGTTACAGTGAGATTTGATAGAGGCATTCAAAGTGATTAGAGTAGGTGGGCCCAAACTGCTCCCAGGTACGGAAGGATCGATAACCAGAGGACTAGGCTTTCAGATTCACAGACCTGTGACAGTGCAGGAAGATGCTGATTCAGCCCATTGTGTCTATACCAGCTGTTCAAAATGAGCAACATCACCAGTGCTGATCTCTTCCCCTCTTCCCATTCCCCTTGAAGGCTTCTTTTAATCCAAATAATCACACAGTGCCCTCTCCAATGCCTCCATGGAAACTGTTTCTCCTGTAATGTACTTATTGAAGATTGTTAGCAGCAGAGAGATGAGGCATTTTGTGAGGTGGTGGTTTTTTAGGAGCTGGAAGGTGTGACCTGAAAGGATGGCAGAAGCAGCTTTCATCGTAGCTTCCAAAAATGGTTTTCAGAAATGAAACCCAGAAGGAAAGAAAAACAGCAGTAAAACTGGCAAATGAGACACACTGAACTGACCTAACTTGTGTACTTGAAGATGGAGCTCCAGCACAAACAGGGCATTCATTTCCTCTGAGGGAAAGGACATTGTAAGGTTATGGGGTAAGGGAAAGGATGGGATTGATTGCATAGCTCTTTCAAAGTGCTGGCATTGGTACAGTGGGCTGAATGTCCATGTTCTGTGCAGCATGATATGATTCAATGTGCCTGCAGACCCAATACCAAACTCAAATTGATCTTATTTACTCTCCCTCCATCAAACTAGTGTCACTATCAAAATGTATTCGGCAGTTTGCAAAACAGAGAGGGCTGCTATCATGGGAGCTGGCACTACTACCTCTTTCAGCATCTTGTTAAAAAAAGGGATTAATGTGTCTTTTTATGTAAAAAGGGTGTTCTGCTTCAGTGACAAAGTATGCGGGACACAACCAACCGACGCGAGAGAGAGAGATGGAGAGAGACAGCGAGAATAAGTGCCTATTGAAAGGATGTTACTCATACTATCTCAGTTATGTGCTTTTTATAAACTAAACAGCACCATATGTAGTGTATTATTTTAGTTCAGACTGCGGGTACACCGTGTTCCAAGCTGGTTTGCACAGATTATAAACTTTTGGTTCCTGAAAAATCGTTGCCTTGGTAGCTGCCTTTAGCTTACAATAAAAGTTTGCTGGCAGAGCAGTCGAACTCCTGCACACAGACTCCCAGAGTGCCTTTTTTTGAATAGGTCCGACACTCGTGGTGACATGCCGGGGTTGGTTGGCAGGGGTTTCAGAGCTCGGATGTGGGGGTTGGGGAGTGTGGTCTCTGGGGCTTGTGGCTTTCAAAAGGCGCTGCTTATGAGGTTGTGAGGGTCCCAATCTCATTGCAGTCTCGCCCCTCTGTACAAAGTCCCCCCTACCATCTTGTTGCCTTGGCCACATTGCAGGAACAGTTGGATGATGGCAGAGTGGCACATTTTTGGCACTTGCTGAATCATGGACTCAGGCGAAGGAAACTGTGTAAAGATTTGAGAACCATCCCCGTGCAGAAATTATGAGGAGTTTGGGTTTTGGGTTTGGTGAGGAAACGGAGCCTCACATTCGCTCTAAGCTATCAGTTCCCTTGACTGAATTGAATGATTCCTGCATGGCCAACCTTTTAAAAAAAAAAGAGAGAAATTGTACATTCTGTTTCCCCACGCTTTCCCCACGACACGTTGTGAATTCTTCCTCTTCTCCCTCTGCTCTCCTGAGAGATATTAAACGTGCCCAAAGTTGACGTCTTCCTGTGCACGAAAGAATGCTTGCTGTTGGGAGCAGCTCTAAAATGGCTGCCAAGATCTAAGATGGCTGTCAGGAGTCAACAGTGCAAGCCGTCCAATAACCAATGAAATAATTAATCCATTTCTCCAGAGCTGTCGCCGAGGCAGAATCTCATTCCTTTCCAAAAAAGAAAAGAAAAAGCGCTCAAGGAGTTTTAAATTAGGACAATTCTGTTTTGTCTTTATCCTGTATGTCGTATTTTCTTTTTGGTTTAAGTAGCTGAATCTATACTTGTGTTGAGAGTTAGCCAAATGAGGAAAGCACAGCGGTGTGCATACAATGAGCTGCGTTTCTCCTTCGTTCATTCATAAACTGAGGGGAAAAACTTGCCACAGTTCACATAATCCAACTTTACTTTCAGGCTCATAGCTTCTGACTAAGAAATTTTTTTTTGTTTAGGAAGATTAACTGTTGATGGAAGCACTCAGTCAGTTTTTTTTAAAAAAAAGTCCAGTTATTTTTGAGAGGTTTTTATTTGGTCAATCCTTCCTTTTTGTGGTTTCTCTTATGTTCCTATGACACGTGGTGTTTTCTGATGGCATCTATTAGAGCTATGTTAGCTGGGACAGCTGTTGCCCCCAAATATCCAATTGCTACCGCTTTTTCCGGGATGGATACCATGCCCTCTTGCCCTCTCCACCTTGTTCTTCCCAATCTCTAGCAAGACTGAGAAGGGTGAATGAAAGACTTGCATTTACATGGCACTTTTAACTACCACGAAGCACTTCACAGTCAATGAAGTGAGGCCGCTACACAAACAAAGTTGCTGGAAAAGCTCAGCAGGTCTGGCAGCATCTGTGAAGAAAAAATTAAATTAAAAAAAAATTAACGTTTCGGGTCCAGTCGCCCTTCAATAACGTGAGGCCGCTGGTGCTCTACAGGGAACTCAGCAGCTAGTTTATGCACAGCACGCTCCCATAAACAGCAATGCCCTAATTACAGGATGGTATGACACTCTTGAGATAACAGATGGGAGATAAATGTTAGAGACAACAAGGTGTAGAGCTGGATGAACACAGCAGGCCGAGCAGCATCAGAGGAGCAGGAAAGCTGATGTTCTTCCCTTCTTCTGACCCTTCTTCAGAAAGCCTAGGCCCGAAACGTCAGCTTTCCTGCTCCTCTGATGCTGCTTGGCCTGCTGTGTTCATCCAGCTCTACACTTTGTTGTGTCGGAGATAAAAATTGGCTGGGTTCAGGATCCCCTACCTCCTTCTTTGAAAGAGCACCATAGGATCATTCAGTACATATAAATAGTGTTTCAGTTCAAAGATGACAGCACCCCAACGGAGCACTGGTCCCTCTGTACCGCACTCCAAAGAAGAGTCAGACTAAACTTAAAAGTGCTAAGGCTGTTTTTCCTCTTTGTGGATGCTGTCAGACCTCCTGGGCTTTCCCCTGGCACATTCTGATTTTTATTAAGTCCAGCTTTGACAGTGTCTGCTGTATTTCACTTTTGGCACTTTCCAGGACCAGAAGCAGGACTTGAACCCAGAACCCTCATGATTCCAAGGTAGCTGTGGTACCAGCTGAGCCACTTCTGACATGCCATCACTGAGTACAGTCTGTAACTTGGCCCCTGGGCTCAGTTAATGGCTTGTTCTTGTGTTTCATTCACTCCATGAAGGGAGCAAGAGTCAGTTTTGGAAGACCAGTTGAGTTTTTTTATGCCTTGCCTTTCTTTCCTTCATGTTACTCAAACTTCCTTTTGGAATGTGATATCCATCTACTGGCAATCTTTTCCTCCTCCCTCAATGTGAGTGAATTATGAGGGTTAATGTCAGGGCTTTCTTCAGCCAATGATAGGTGTGGAGGGGCAGTGGGGAGGGAGTGTGAGGCCTGGGGCATTTGTGTATTCACAAACCTCTGGAGGTGGTTAAGGCTGTTAGAACATCGCCACAGGGCCTGATTGCAAACTGGGGCCAGAGGACATGAAGAGAGGGAGCCCGTACCCCTCTAATCTTTGAGCTTTGCCAGTGCTCTGTGTGCAGTTCTGAGTAGGAAGGTATCAACTCTTTGAAGGGAATGCGGAAGAGGCTAATAGCAGGATTATCTCATGGATGGAGTAAATAGGGTGAGAGCAGAGAAGGTGAAAGTAATGGAAATATTTAGAATGCTGAGGGAACTTGTGAGGACAAATAAGACTAAATTGCTTCGAACAAATGGGTGATGTAACAGAGGTGTGGACTAAAAATAATTATGTAGAACAGCACAATGCAGTAACAGACCCTTCGGCCTATCATGCATGTGCTGACCGTGATGCCATTTAAACTAATCCCATCTGCCTGCTCATTGTCTGTATCTCTCTATTCCTTGCTTGATCTTAAATGTTGCTGTCTTCTCCCACCTTGTGGAAAGACTGGAGGGGAAATGAGGGTTTTATGGAAGGCAGTGACGTGGGGGACAGGTGGTTCCGGAAAGGCCTACTGACAGCTTTTTTGAGTTGGATGCTTGACAAAGCAATGGGGATCCTTCCACCGGAATTGAGGACCCCAGGGGGTAGGCAGTGGCTACTGCTAGTGCCATGTCCAGCTGAGGCTCTAGAAGGATCTTGGGGCACTAGTCCACAGGTGAGCCATTGGAGGAGTTATGGGGGTGGGGTGGCAAGTACTCACAAAGTAGGAGTTATGGTTTCCGTGGCAACTGAGTCGAGGAAGGGGGTTTGGTGCCCCTCAGTGGGCCCTTCCCGTTCCTGTTGTTAGGGTCCCTGGATTGGGTACTGATCAGTACTTTTGAAAGGGGGTTCCTCACCCAACACCCCTCCAACCTCCATGGTGAACACCAGTAGGGACCAGGCTGAAGTCCTTGGGGCGAGATGGAGTCCTTGGGGCGAGATGGGGTCCTTGGGGCAAGATGTGGTCCTTGAGAGGAGGTGGGGTCCTTGAGGGGAGATGGAGGGAGCCCTCAACTGCTGGGAAAACTGGAAAGGTATCCATAGGTCTTCTCCCATCACAGACTCAATCAGGGAGAAGTCCTCAAACTCCAGCCAACCTTGATAGAATGTCTCACCCAAAAACTCACCACAGAGGAAGAATACAATCCTAATCTCAGCAAGCCCATTTCTGCCAGCAATGGGAACTTTGGCTGACGTTGTCTGTCTTTTGCTCAGAGGTATGAAGACCAACTGTCCTAACCAACTCTGCTTGTAAAATGAGCAAGAACAAGAGGGTGGAGATTTAAAGGGGATGTGCAAAAGAACTAAGGGTCAAAGGTTTTCACTCCATGTGTCGCCACGGCCTGCCTGGGAATGTGGTGGGGGCAGGTTCAACTGAGGCATTCGAGAGGGGCATGGGATGATTAATTGGATCAAGATCATGTGCAAGGTTCCAGAGGAGGAAAGCAGGAGACTGGAATTGGTGGTGATGCTCATTTGAAGAGCTGGTGCAGGCATGATGAACCACATGGCCTCCTTCAGTGCCGTAATAATTTGGTGATTCTTTGAAAATGGAATTTGGTAAATACCTGGGAGGGAAGAATGAGCTGAACTGTGGGAACGTGAGTCTGTGATTTCCTGACAATGGATTAGCCAACTCGACACGATGTAGACATGAACAACAGCCTGCATTATGGTAACACCTGTTGGAGATACCTCTGAGGACAGGCGTTGGTGGGGTAAGTGTCACACAGGTGCGAACAGAAAGAGAACAGTCAAAAGTCAGACAGCTGTCCAGAACTATAACTGTGACTGTAACCGTCCCAATAACTGTAACCAATGACAATAACTGTAACATGACAGTAACTGTAACCATGACAATAACTGTAACCATGACAATAACTGCAAATGTGACAGTAACTGTAACCGTGGCAGCCGCCTCTGCAATTGGATGCAGTGAGACTCGCAGGCTGAGCTAAGGTCCAGTCCTTGGCTAGGTCTGGGTGCCTGCATTGGTGGCTGAGCGTTCGAAACACTTTTATGGAGATAGGTCTTTAGACTTTAAGATCTGGACTTTTTTTTTGGCTCTTTTAAAAAATTTTTGTTGTATTTTTTAAATTCCGGTTTTGTAACCAAGATGCCACTGGAGGATGGCAACTTTGTACACTTTTCACTGCACTCATGTGTTCCTATATTTGAGTACTCATGACAATAAATCTACTTCTAATTTTAACTGTGACAGTCTATTTGATGTAACCCGGTCAGTTGGCTGATCCTCAGCACTTTGGGACAGGGTCTAAGTGTGTGGAGGGATAGGCAGGAAAATGACACTAAGGTCACAATCAAGTCAATCATGAGCTTACGCAATGAAAACAAAAAATGCTGGAAATCACAGCAGATCAGGCATCGTCCGTGGAGAGAGAGCAAGCTAACGTTTCGAGTCCAGATGACTCTTCGTCGGAGCTTATGCAATGGTGGCCCAGAAGGAAGAAAGCAGTAAAACCTGATTGGTGAATGATTCATACTCATCCAACTTGCTTTGTATCCTCAGGATGGAGATCCACTTCAAACAATATATTCAATTCCAAGTATTATGGGTTTTTTGCCCCTCTGGGGAAGCAGACTCAAAGGTCCAAATGACCTAATCTTCCTGCAGCAATTTCTTATGAAGGGGTAGGTGGGATTGGAGGGCGGTGGGGGAAGATCAGGGCTCACAGTTCTGTGGGGGAGCAGGCACACAACAGGGCAACAATACTGTCCCACAGGCTTGGTCAGAAACCCTCCCTCACTTCTGCTCACAGCAGAATGGTTGATTATAACGTCCACCTCGTTGGCTTTCCTTTGTGGGATTCTGCTGTGCCCATCGGCTGCTGATGCTCCTGAGCTTTTGAAGACAGCAATTGGTAAGATGGCAGCCAGTCTCTGCAGAAGAAAAGGAATACATTCCGTGATCTGATGGAGAGTCAGACCAGACAGCAAACTGGAATACACCTCCTCCCACCCACCCTCCTGCAAAAATGCCATCCCCTATTCCCAATTCCTTCGCCTCCGCCGCATCTGCTCCCAGGATGAGACATTCCAATCCCGCACATCTCAAATGTCCTCATTCTTCAAGGACCGCAACTTCCCCCCCACGGTCGAGGGCGTTCTCGACCACTGTGGGGG
>JAHRHZ010000086.1:10235265-10258043 GCA_024137785.1 Ginglymostoma cirratum | reverse complement strand
AACCTCCGGATCCAACGCATCATCCTCCGACACTTCCGCCATCTGCAGTCAGACCCCACCACCAAAGACATCTTTCCCTCCCCACCCTTATCTGCCTTCCGGAGGGACCACTCCCTCCGCGACTCCCTTGTCCGCTCCACACTCCCCTCCATCCCCACCACACCCGGCACTTTTCCTTGTAACCGCAGGAAGTGCTACACCTGCCCCCACACCTCCTCCCTCACCCCAATCCCAGGCCCCAAGAAGACTTTCCACATCAGGCAGAGGTTCACCTGCACATCTGCCAATGTGGTATACTGCATCCGCTGTACCCGTTGTGGCTTCCTCTACATCAGGGAAACCAAGCGGAGGCTTGGGGGCCGCTTTGCAGAACGCCTGCGCTCAGTTCGCAACAAACAACTGCACCTCCCAGTCGCGAACCATTTCAACTCCCCCTCCCATTCCTCAGATGACATGTCCATCCTTGGCCTCCTACAATGCCACAGTGATGCCACCCGAAGGCTGCAGGAACAGCAAATCATATTCAGCCTGGGAACCCTGCAGCCCAATGGCATCAATGTGGATTTCACAAGCTTCAAAATCTCCCCTCCCCCAACCGCATCCCAAAACCAGCCCAGCTCATCTCCACCTCCCTAACCTGTTTCTCCTCTCACCCCAAGCCACACCCCCACCTCCTATCTGCTAACATCATCCCGCCCCCTTGACCTGTCCGTCCTCCCTGGACTGACCTATCTCCTCCCTAACCCCCTACCTACACTCACCTTTACTGGCTCCATCCCCGCCTCTTCGACTTCTCTGCCTCCTCTCCACCTATCCTCTCCTCTATCCATCTTCTATCCGCCTCCCCCTCTCTCCCTATTTATTTCAGAACCCTCTTCCCCTCCCCCATTTCTGATGAAGGGTTTAGGCCTGAAACGTCGAGTTTTCCTGCTCCTATGATGCTGCTTGACCTGCTGTGTTCATCCAGCCCCATGCTTGTTATCTCGGATTCTCCAGCAAACGTTAAATCTGTTTCTCTCTCTGAGCAGATGGTGCCAGAACCTGTGAGTTTCTCCAGCATTCTCTGCGCCTCTTTCAGATTTCTAGCATCTTGCTTTTATTCCACATATGGGATATGGCATAGATGCTTGATCGGCAGAGAAAAGGGCAGAAAAGTGAATGTGACGGATCAGCTGTGATCCTATTTAATGGCAGAGCAGACTCAAGGGCTGAATGGCCGACTCTTTTACCTATCTCTTCTGCATTTATGGCAGCGTGCCATTCAGACCTTGAGTTGATTGATGAGATCTCAGCTCTCACAACAGAAGTGGTGGCGAGTCAGTCTCTATTCTCTCGAGACCAGCCTGTTACGGCTCCAGCCGCTTTCTAAGAACTGTATCTTTTCCTTTGTTTCTTTCATCTGTGACAGTTTAATGGATCCCTCCTCTGATTAACTGTTAAGTTAGTCATATTGAGTTACCAAACAATGTGATAAGATAGTTCTGGGGTGCTGAACCTGTCAGCCTGCTGGCTTCTCAGTGCAGGGACTCAGACACTGCGCAATTCCTTTTGCATTCCAGAAGAACTGGGTGCTATTCAAATGTGTGGCAGAGGCTAAAATCACACGCTAGCTCAGATCCTGTTACCTGGAGAGGTTTGTGCAGTGATAAGCCCAGAGTCTGCCACAAATTTTCAAGTGAAACAGAAACCGTAGAAATGTAATAAGTAGGAGCAGTAGGCCGTTCGGTCTTCGATCCTGCTCCATGATTCAATAGGATCACAGCTGATCATTCAACTCAGACCCCTTTACCTGCTTTCTCCGCTATACCCTTTAACCCATTTAGTCCTAAGACCTATATCTAACTTGTTGAAAACAGTCAATGTTTCGGCCTTAACCGCTTTCTGTGGCAGAGAATTCCACAGGCTCCCCACTCTCTGGGTGAAGATATTTCTCCTCATCTCAGTCCGTAATGGCCTACCCCATATCCATAGTCTGTTACCCCGATTCTGGAATCCCTGGTCATTGGGAACATCCTTCTTGCAATTGGAGTGTTTTCTATGAAATCCCTCCTCATTCTTCTGAACTCCAGTGAATATATTCTTAACTAATTCAAACTTCTTTCATATGTCAGACCTGCCATCCCAGGAATCAGTCTGGTAAACCTGTAGTTAAATCCCTCCATAGCCAGAACATCCTTTCTCAGATAAGGAGACCAAAACTGCACACAATACTCCAGGTAAAAATGAAGCAAATATGATGTGAGAAAAATCTTTTTCATACATCAAATAGTCAGTATATCGAATGAACTGCCCGGAAATGTGTGGAGGCATGTTCAATTAATGGATTCAAGAGAGCTTTGGACAATTATGTGAATAGAAATGGGTGTTCAGGGATATAGGGAAAATTGGCACTGGGTAATAGAACTGGTGCAGGCATCATAGTGATAGTAACGAGGTCAGCCAGCTGGACCTCATAGAATATGAGTTCCCTGACTAGGGCTGTTAATCTGATCCAATGAGGGAGCCCTGGCTGACAAATAAAAAGGAGAGTATTAGAGATACTGTGGTGCTTGATTCTGTAGAAGGAAGTACTATAGTCAAGGATTGTTCATGTGTAAATAAAGAGTGACTTGGTGATGGGATATCAACCTCTGTGGAGCTATTTCAGGCACAATAGCTTCTTTCTGTGCTGTTACAATTCTGTGATTCTGTGACAACAACAACAACAAAAATTGAATTCAGATGATTCCCTTGATGTTGCAGTATGTCCGCAGGCAGTCTATGTAGATTACCCAACAAGAGTTCGCCCATGGGGCAGTGTCTCAGATGAATCAGACAAACCAAACATTGGGTCAAAGAATTAGGTTTGAAGGAGAGTCTTAATGGAGGAGAGGGAGCAATGAAAAGGCCTAGAGAGGGAATTCCAGAGCTTATGAGCCTCAGCAGTTTATTTTGGCCTCACCGCAGTGCTTCAGTGATTTTTATGGCATGTTTTCTCTCTCCCCACAGTTTCCCATCCTCCTACTCTCTCCCCCTCTCTCCGTAAGGAGTTGGCTTGAACTGTAGTTTTGGTTCTGTGTCAGTCAGCCACTTGCAGATGTTTCACCTTTAAGTGAATCTCAACACTGGGTTCACCAGGTAATGACTGCATGTCGTCAGGGAGAGTCTTCATTCAACCTCTGATATCAGCAGATTACAGAGCAAAACAGGTTTATGGAGGTGTCCAAGATCACCATGTTTATAGATAGAGAAGATAAACTCTTTTCACTGGTGATGAGACTGATTTAGCAAGATGGACAAAGAAAGTCAAGTGAAAGGAGGAAAATCCTTCCTTGATAGTGAGTGGTTAGGATCTGAAATGCTCTCCTGAGAATCCGGTGAAGATTAATTCCACTGAACCATAGAAAATGTACAGCACAGAAGGAGACCATCCAACCCTTCCCGCCTCTGCTGGCTCCCATGCTTAATCCCATCTCCCAGCACCTGATCCATAGCTTTGCAAATTCCAGTGCTTCAGGTGCACATCCAGGTTCCTTTTAAATGAGTTGACGGTTTCTGCTTCAACCTCCAAACTGGTCAGAGAATTCCAGATGCCCAGCAGCCTCTGGGTGAAAATTTTTTTCCTCAAGTCCCCTCTAATCATTTTACTGATCATATTTAAAGTGGCAGGGGAGTAGCAGCACAGTGTGTGGGCTTCTTAGCCTGAAGCTCATCTAACTCTGTCTGCTTTTACTTTCTTTTCTTTCTCTGTTTTTTTAATGCTTCCAGATATTATAGTTATTATCAAGACTCATCTTACCTCCTTTTAATGGCTTTGGTGGAAGGCATCTCCCAATCCAGTGATGAGGTGGCTTCCAGCAGCCCGGTGTGGTGGTCTTGTGCCAGCTTGGTGGTCTCCCTCTGTGGTGGTCATATCGTGGCATGGAGGTCTCAGCCTGGTGTGGTGGTCTTGGTCCGGTGTGGCAATCTTGTTCTTGTGTGGCAGTCTCGGCCTGGTGTGGAGGTCTTGTCCCTGTGTGGAGGCCTTCTACGCCATCGGCTTCCAGGTATTCCAGTGGCCTGGCATACAGTCTCGTCCAGGAGTGGCAGATTCGGCATGATGGTCTTCTTTGGCAGAGGCTTCCAGTTCAGTACCAGCAGCCCGGCACGGCGGTCTCAATCTGGCATGGTGTTTTCGTCCCGCAATGGTGGTCTTGTTTGGCTGCATCTTCCGAGTATTTCGTCATTCCTTTATCGGCTTTCCCCATGCGCAGGAGCCGTTAACTGAACTGTGATGAACCTTGTCTTGATTTTACTTTTTTAAAATCATTATGTATGATTTCTGTTATTAATATAGGCGCTGTGGTGGGGTGACTTATTAAACTTTTCTCTGTATTTTTCGTATAAAAGTACACATGATAATAATTTCCTATTCTATCCTGTTAAGCCTGTGGCCCCTGGTAATTAACTTCTCTGCGAAGGAAATCAGGTCTTCTCTATGTCATAAACTTGACGAGTTGTAATCTTGGAAACTACTGCTTAGGTAGATTAGGAAGTTTACTTTTCTGTCCATCAATGACTCAGAAGATGCTGGTCCATATTGTAATGTTCAGCCTCACTGTTGTTGAGGCGGAACATTACACTGGTTGATATTTTGGTCAATGCATAATATGTTCAAATTCATTATTTCCTGCAAAGTACCTGAGGTCATAGAGTCATCCACAGCACACAAAAAGGCCTTCAGCTCATCGCGTCCATGCTGATCAAAAACAACCACCTAACTATTCAAATCCCATTTTCCAACACTTAAGACATTGCCTTGTTTGCTTTGATTTCCTCAATTTTATGAGAATTTCTGCCTCTACCACTCTTACAGAGAGTGAGTTCCAGATTCCCACCACCCTCTGAGTAAAAACCCTTTTTCTCACACCCCCTCTAAACCCGTACTTTAAATCTATCCATTTGTAAATCACAGTCCATTATCAGAAACAACTTTACCTGGAATTCCATGATTTGCAAAAATCTTTCAACACATGACTGTTTAGTCCCTTTTTAAACGCCTTGAAATGTATTCCATGGCTATCAAATATGGATTGTCATTGAAGATGAAGAAATCCATTGCCAGCCTTTCCCATGGTGCGGTTGGAAATTTAATCTCTTTTGATAGTTCTCTTGCTTCTGATTAGTGAATTGCATGTATTTGGCATTAAAAATCTGTTTTCAATATCGTTTGATATATAGGGCCAACACACTGATGATGGAGCCCATGCTCCACATTTGCTGATGCCCAATTGACGCAATTGATATTGTTTAAGATCTCTTCCCCCACTCAAGTTGGAATAATCTTTTGTCGTAGACTATTATCTCAAGTGTGAAGTGGTTTCTATGTTCAAAATACATTTTCATGGTGAAACCATGAGGTTGTTGGTTTGGCCAGATGATATTAACTGATTTTGATGAATTCCTGGTCTTACGTCTGCTCCTAATGCATTTGTTCCTGACTATTCTAACTTGCTGGACATTGTGCTTCAGTGGACTGATTGCCCAACTCAATTTGTTTAACAAAATGAACGTCTTCCTGTATGGGACTATCAAAAGTTGCGTTAGAAACTCAATTGTGGCTTTCCTATGAGAGTTGGATTAGCAGCTAAAGGGAAAGTATTTGAAAGACTGTGGGGGAAGTGGGCCCAAGTGGACCTAGCTAAGTTATTCATGTTGCGAGCTGGCATGAATTCAGTAGGGCCAATGGTGTCTGTCGATACTGTAACTATGCTATGTCTTATGTAGCGCATTGAAAGTGGGTTGGTGCATTTTGTCCACTTGAGGCAGTTTTACAAAAATGTAACAGTGGAGGGAGTCTACTAGGGAAAGATAATAAGGGACGTGTGTTTAACAGCTTATAACAGTACAAATTCTAAATGTCCCTAGCTGAATGTAGAACTGTTTCTCTCCCAAGACCTTCACAGTTTAGACTCCACCTTAAAAGCCATGCCCAAAATGGTTAGACCCCAACTCTTGTAGCTACTTATGAACTAAAAGGAAAATTTTAAGGCCTGTTCAAGGCCTCAAAGTGGATGAAAAACAAGTGACCAAACCTGTTTTGTGCCTAGCGTATCTTTGTCTGCCCAGAAATAAGCTTTCGGAAACAGTTTTTGTGTTCAACCTTATTTCAGGTAGGCTTTCAAAGTTAATGCCTGATCTTGTCTTTAAGAAAGCCAACTGCAGGTAGACTATGAAACAAGAACAAAACACAGTCGCTGCTGTAAATAACAGAGCAACAAATTTTCTGGAAATGCCCAGGAAATGAAGGTAGTGTATGTGAAGAGAGAACCAGAGTTAATGTTCTGGGGCATCGATCTTTGATGACTGCCCCGGTACTCAGGAGATGGGAGTGAGCTAATGAACCTGGCTCAACAGCATGTACAAAGGGCCTGAGGCCTATTTCAGCAAAGCCAAAATAGGGCCTGAGCCATTATGGTAGGAACATGCTCCCCTCCACCACTGGGAGTAACTTCCCTCCATGTTGGGACCTTGCATGATTTTGAACACATCTCTTCAGCCTCTCTCTCATTGCTGTGTCATCAGCTAAGTATCAGACGTATATCTCAGTGAGATTTAGTCATGGCTAATGTTGAGCCTCTCATCTAGTTGTTGAAGACATTCAGTGGAAAGGAGTCCTTGAAATTGGTGCGCCGTGCCTGGATTCTGTTCCCTGGGTTCAGTGTGGGCAAGATGTGTTCTAATTCTGCCTCCCTGTGAGCTGTGGTCCTCAGATTGTGTGCAAAGACTGACAGTAAATCCCGGGACAAAAAATAGGAATTTCTGGAAAAACTCAGCAGAGTCAGGCAGCAGCCTTGAAGAGAGAGAGAAAGCAGAGTTAACATTTCAGCTCCACTGACCCTTCTTCAAAACACAAAATCCTGAGAGTTTTCTCCTCTGCTTTCTGAGAATGTGGAAGATTCAGCACAGCATTTGCTGTGTGAGGTACAATATTTGTAAGGAATCTGTTAAACTTGACTGCCTGGTTGCATTTACTATATTTATAATGTAAGTGAGAATATTTTCCATTGGGGCCTACCGTATTCCAGCAGCCTAGGACTTGCAGGTCAAGCAACATCTGTTGAGGTAACAGTAACAAGATAGTTTCAGGTGTAAAGCCTTTCCTGGGAGTGCTTTCCTGCTGAGTAACTCCGGTCTCTTCTTTCAGATTTCCAACAGCTGCAGACATCTGCTTGGAGCTCATACCTGTGTCCAGGTCCCAGGCTTTAAGTGTAGGATAGGATCTGATGGGAAAACAAAAATCTCACTTACATTAAAAATATAGGAAGTGTGGTTGGGCAGTCAAGTTGAGCAGCTTTTCTTGCAAATATTGTACTTTGTAACGTCGTGGAACTTTAATTCCGATTGTGGATTTTCTCACAGTTAGTGAGAGTCAAGATGGCCCATGTGATCAGAAAGATTGGCTGCTTTTCTATCCTTGGCTGTAAGTTCTGAGTTTTGAATGAAAACTTATAAAAATTACTGATGGGTAAGTCACATTGGCATTTTTCAGCTGCGTCCGGTTGTAATTTGCCATTTGGCAAACAATTTAGATTCGTGGGTAAGGCTGGACCCAAAACTGCACGGTAACCAGGAATAAATCCAATCAGCAGGAAACTCTTGGATAAGAGAGTGCTAAGAATGAGAAGCTTGCCACCACAGCAATTTGTTGAGGTGCATGGAATAGAGGAAAGGCTAGATCTGAAAATGCGGAGCAATAGATAAATTGCTTGGATGAGATGAGACTATGGGAGAGGCTCAGGTGTCTTCTAGCGCATGGCTTTCACACCAGAGTTTGGGTTCAAGACAGACTGGCTACAGAGAAGGAAAGGGAAGGACAGTGTCAGCATTGAGTTTGAAGTAACTTTATTTATTATGCTTTCATATTAAATGCTGTTATGCATGGTCATCATCAATACACCAGGATCTGGACTGTAGTTACATTAAGTAAGGACTAAGCTACTTTGCAAGTCGCTTCCGGACAGTCTCACTGTGGTGGTTTTTTTTAAACAGCATTCCTTCTAGTGGAGAATCTTCCAGTGTGCTCCATCTCTGTGCAGTGCCGTGACATCGCCATGTAGCTCCAGGGTCCCAAAGTTCATGCATAGCAGAGTGGAACATAAATACCAGCATGGATTGGTCGGGCCAAATGGACTGTCGCTATTCTGTAAATTCTATGTGAGACAATGTCGCTGAGTGTGAAATATGAACGAGAGAGCTAAAAGGGTCATGCCACAAAATGCTGTGACACTTGACGATGATGCCAGATGCTCCTTTTCAGTGTATTAATAGGCAGTTCGAAAACAACGTGACCATATTTAATCCCTCTCTCATATATTAATATTCATTTTGATAGGATACTTGGTTAAAAAAGACACTTGGAAACAAAGTAGCTGTGAGACTACGCTTCAAATATTGTCAGGACAAATTGTAACAAAAACGTTGCATTGAGAGCCCAGGGCTGGTATTGGACTTACTCGTGCGGCATTTTGAGAAATTATGTCATGATGAAAACCAATATTTACTGAAGTTGTTCAACTTTTGCAGCCATAACAAGTGTTCCTTGGCTGCGGTTTGACAGGAGTGATTCCCCCAGTGCATTTCAAAGTGGCTCAAGTTCACAGCTTTGGAGAGCGTACCAGAGACTCAGACTGAGTCGGAGTGCCAAACTTGGGGCCTGCAGATCCTCAGTTAGAATGCTTTTGTGGTTGAAGTAGCCTTACACACTTCGGCGTGAGTAATCACGGAATCGTCAGGAGATCATTCTGCCCATTTGCACATGATAGGAATCTTCTAAACCTCAGAATTGTAACACCATGGTTGGTCTCTTTGTTGCTGTATGTAATGAGCGGTGTAGACTTGGACCTGTTTGTGTGGGGAGGGTGAGGGAACGCTGATGTAGGTAGAAGAGTAGAATTGTTGTGCTGTATACCCAATTCCAAGAGATTTGGAGAAGGGGCTATTGCAACAATGCCCATTTTATACGAACCACCTCACTTTCCCCTGAGGGTCTAAAATATTAAGTGGGAAGAACGCAGGAAGGAAGCGATCCCCCTATGGTTAAGAGAGACCAACTGATTGCACTGGGCTCTCCGGTATCTGGGGAATGCTTTGTGTTAACAGGTTAACTAGTTAACTAACTAGTGAGGAAGACATTTGAACAGGCTCAACATTTACTTGATGAGTCTGTGTTTGTGAGTTCCTTTCATTTGGCCATGGTGTGCTGGGAGGAGGTCTGTAAAGGTCCTCAAATGTTTTAGGATGATTGCTGCATGATTAGGATCTGTGACTGTTCAGGCTTAGTTTACAGCATGATGATATAGACGTTGCTTTGTTATCTGACCTATGCCACACAATTGGAAAGGATCTTGAAGAATGTCTGCTGCTAATGTGCAACATGTTAGGTGGTAATGAGTATTAATCACCACTGTATTTACCGGGCATAGCTCAGTATTAGAAAGAGATCCAACTCTTAAGTATTATCCTGAGGCAATGACTAAAAGAACGCAGGTGACCTCATTCAGTTTTGGACACTGTATATTGCAAAGGATACATCTGTTGTCTGGGCAATACTGCTGGAAATGCTACTCATGATGAAGGTGTTGACTCTTTAATTGTAGGAAACTACAGAACCTGTGGGAGAACTGGCCCACCTAGGAGATAACAAGGTAGAGTTTATTGTATATTAGCAACTTTTTCTGAGATTTAGGGACAAAATTAGGTCATTTGGCCCATCGAGTCTACTCCACTATTTGACACTATTTGGCTGATAGGTTTCTCAACCTCATATTCCTGCCTTCTCCCTATAACCCTTGATCCCTTTGCTAAACAAGAACCTCTGTCTTAAAAACATGCAATGACTTGGCCTCCATAGCTTTCTGCAGCAATGAGTTCCACAGATTCACCACCATCTAGCTGAAATGATTCCTCCTCATCTCAGTTCTAACGGGTTGTCCCTTCACTCTGAGGCGGTCCCTTGTCTCTCCTATGAGTGGAGCAACTTCTCCACATCCACTGTATACAGGCGCCACAGTATTCTGTAAGTTTCATTGAGTTTATCATAGAATCCGTGAAGTGCAGAAAAGGGACATTTGACCTATGAAATTTACACCAACCCTTCAAAGAGCATCACACCCAGGCCAAAACCCCACACCCCATCCCCACAACCCCACATTTTACCATGACTAATCCCTCTAGCCTGCACATCCCTACACACTACGGAGCAAGGTTTATAACTTTAAATCCCTACAGTGCAGAAAGAGGCCATTTAGTCCATTAATTCTGCACTAACCCTCCAAAGGGCATCCTACCTCGATCCCTACGCTATCCTAACAATTCCATGTTTACCACGGCTAATCTAGTTAACTTGCACATCTTTGGACATTGGGAGGAAACTGGAGCACACAGTGAAAACCTATGCAGATACGGGGAGAATGTGCAAACTCCACACAGTCAGTCACCTGAGGGTGGAATCAAACCCAGGTCCCTAGTGCTGTGAGGCAGCCGTGCTAACCACTGAGCCACTATACCACCAATCTAAGATTGTTATCTAAGATCAGTCTCTTGTGTGAATATTCTACAGTGGTGTTTCCTCTATTGCGTATCACCAGATAGGCCCCAGACAAAGCAAAGGCAAAGGAGGATTAGTGGCAGCAAACCACCTCAAACGACCCTTACCCACTGTCCCATATTGGTAGGGGTGGCCAATACCAAAAAGGTACCCGGAGTGGTCAGCTGGGAAGTTATGGCACAGATTGGCTTCATACGGATCAAATGGGGAAAAGAGTATCACTGGACGGCTCCATGCTGAACCTCGAGGTGAAGCCCGAGAGAGTGCAAGGTGACAGACAATTGACTGCTCTCAGTGTTGATTGCTGGGGTGAAGGGTTGTCTTTATGAGGAAGGGTTGAGCAGGGTGAAGGTTATTAGAGTTTAACAGAATGAGGGGTGATCTTATTGAAACTTCCTGAAGATGTTTGACAGGTTCGATGCTGAGAAGATGTTTCCTTTAGCAGGGGTATCTGGAATTTGGAGATAGCTTGTAGATAATGGGTCTCCCATTTAAAGGGCGCGATGAGGAAGAATTTCTTCTGTCAGAGGCTCATTAGTCTTTAGAATTCTGCACAGAGCAGTTAATGCCAGTTTGTTGAATATCCAACAGTCGTACTTCCAACAGGGCAGCACACCCTTAGTTCTGCATTGGGTGTGGCAGCCTGGATTTTTGTGTGCGGGTCATGGAGTGGAGTTTGAACCTTGAACTTCAGAGATGAGAGTGCTCCCCACTGAACAATGATCTAGATTGAAGCTGCCCCCTTGGTGGGCTCATTACAACATTGTGTAATGCATTAATCTGCAATGTGGAGCCCCATATTGCTTCTTTTCACTGTATCAGAAAACATTCAAGAAAGCTTGACCAATGCTTTCGGTCTGTGCAGGGAGGTTAATGCAATGGATTCAGTCAAAAAGAATTGCCTTTGCCAAGATGGGAGGAGGAGATACGGAGGTGATCCCACTGGCCATCTCATTGGTCAATGTCGCTACCCCTCACTGCTGGTTGCTGCAGCCCCTTGCCCTCCAACCCCTCTTCTGGCTGCAACTCCCACCACTTGGCTCAGGGAAGGGGGCAATGAATGAAGTGGCAGGAGAGGGGCCGAGGGGTCTTTCTGTCCGTGACTCTGGGCCAATAGTTTCCTAATATGTTTCAGTGGCGCCTCTTGCACAAATGCAAACTTTTTGAACCATTCATTGACAAGTCAATTATGCCAACCTGAAATGTCCATTGATTTCAATAAATCAGCACTTGGTGAGACCACATCTGGAGTATTGAGTCTCCTTATTTGAGAAAGCGTATACTTGCCATAGAGGGAGTGCAGCGGAGGTTCATTAGCTGATACTAGGGGTGGCAGTAATGTCATGAGAAGACATTGGTTTGACTGGGCCAATATTCACTAGAGTTTAGAAGCATGAGAAGGGATTGGGTTGAAATGTATAACATTCTGACAGGATTGGACAGAGTAGATGCAGGGAGGATGTTTCCTCTGGTTGGAGAGTCTAGAACGAGGGGACAGTCTCAGGATTTGGGGTAGACCATTCAGGACTGAGATGAGGAAACATTCTTCACTCGACGGTGGTCAACCTGTGGAATTATTTACCACTGAAGGTTGCGCAGGCCAAGACACGTTCAAAAAAGAGACCATTTTTAGACATTAAAAGCATCAAGGAATATGGGGAGAAAGTAGAAATATGGCAATGAGATATAGGATCAGCCATGATCTTATTGAATGGTGGAGCAGGCATGCAGCGCTGAGTGTCCTACTTCTGCTTCCAGTTTGTATGTTCAGAATTTGACGGCAAAACTGCATTTCTGCACATGCACAATAATCGATGCAAACTAACTGTAAAAACTGTTTGGAATTATGGCACACAGCAGGATGCGACAGGCTGCTTTGAGCTTCGGGAGTGTTAGCTTGAACAGTAAATTATATTTTTGCCATTTTGTCAGGTACAGTGCAATAGCTTCCAATGCTACCAGGCTAAGTAAAGAAATTCCAAAGGAAAAAAATTGAGCAAAAATAATATATTTAAATATTTAAATAAAAAAAATTTAAAAATAATACACGGCTGGATTTCTACAGCAAATCTCTCACCTCCTGAAAGGAAACATTCTCAGCTGTCATTCCGAGGAAGATGTCCTCCATTGGACACAAAGAAAGACCACAACCAAAATATCATCCAGGCTGGTTTTCAATTTAACATTCACATCCTGGCTTGAGCCAGGTTTAAAGCTGCAGTAAAGTCGAACTGGACCGACAGGACTCTCTGTCTCAGATTCGACAGTTTTTGGAAACAGTCAATCAGCTGTGACAGAACTGATTGGGTATTACCTAGGCTTTCAATCAGCAGTGAATTTGATTAAGACTGAAGATAAAATGTGCTCTTTAAAAAGGTAGAGGCCTTATCAGAGATTAAAGTTTGCTATGACAAGCAAAGATATAAAATAAACTGACTGAGAGATCTAAGTAACCTTATCGCAGATTGAGTGCTCTTCAGACAGGTTTTATTTACACTGATCGGGTGTGGAGATAGGAGCATTTAATGGTGTGTCACTTCATTACAGGTCTCTCATCATTTCTAATTAGCATTTGGCAATTTGCAAATGCAGTTACTTTAAAAAGCTTATTGTTAAGGCTCAGTGGGCATTATTCTCAGCTTAGGGACCCAGAGAACGAAAGAGTCAAACTAAACTGACACACCCAGAGCTGCACTGAGAGAGTGCTGCATTATCTGAGATGCTGGACTTCAGATGTGATGACCAACTGAGGTGGTGTCTGCCCTTGAAGGATCCCATGATGCTATGCAGGCAATACCGTGTGTAGATTTAACTGTCAACATACATCACTCTGAACTGAATAGTTGGTTGTCATCACTTTGCTCTGTGTGTGTGTGTATGGGGGGGGGTGGTGGGGACACGTGCTGTACACAAATTGGTTGCTACATTTTCTCCGTTCATTGTCTCATTGGCTGTAAAGCACTTTGGAATATTGTAAAAGATGCTATATAAATGCAAGTTTCCTTATAAAAGCTATTTACTCTGTCTCTCATGTTGGACCTTTTCTAGAGCCTCTGTAAAGGGGCTATTCTCTATTCTCTATTCTCTATTCTCTAGTGAATCTATTCTCTAGAGAAATCTATTCTCTAGTGAACCTAACCTGGGAGAGTCTTACACTGTGCTGAATTGGTGCTCTCCCCAACTGGAGAATGCTTACTCTTCACAAGCAAGAGGGGCTTAACTCTACCCTCATCTCTACTACATCTAAGACTTCTGATGAAGGGTCTAGGCCCGAAACGTCAAGCTTTCCTGCTCCTATGATGCTGCTTGGCCTGCTGTGTTCATCCAGCCCCACACCGTGTTATCTCTACTACATCTAACCTGGAATAGAGTCGTGAAGAATAGGAGCATTTTTCCACGCATAGCATCAGGTTTGACCTGAGTGTTTTTCTTTGCAGAGTGTTGAGGTGGTTTCATTCTGCCTTTCACCTGTGTTTGCTCAGAGCTGAGCCTGTCTGCTGGACAGGAGTAGATTAGTTGGAGCTTTACTGAACATCTGACTTATGCCATGACTATTGTAGGAGGACATAGTGGGACAATTTAGAGAACTAGAGAAGACATTTCCTTCCAACCAGTACAGTACCTAACCTTGGAATGATTATTGAGACACTGAAGAAGGCATTTTACTCTCCTTGTTAACCCATGCTGAGTCTGACCTGGAAAAATTTATTGAGGTAGTATAGGAAGACATACTTTATTTGTAGTTTAATGTATTGAGTAAAATGAGCCTTTATTCTCCTGAATCTAGAAAAACAAGTGATAAGTGCATCAAAAGGATTTGACAGAGTAGATTGTGAGTGACTTATTCCTAGCTGAAGAGTAAGGATCACAGTTTCAGAATAAGGGATGATGAGAGGACATTTTTCTGGTTTGAGGCTTATGAATGTTTGGAATTATCTAGCTCAAAAGAGCTTTAGATGTTCAGTCAATGAGTATGTTCAAGACTGAGATTGCTAGATTTCTGGGCAGTAAACAAATCAAGAGACAGGGTTAAAGTGGACAAGTTTGTGAAGAACAGGCATGGTCTTGAGGGACTGCTTGGCCTGGATATTATTAATTAACTTGTTCATGGATGTTATGACACATCTCTGGAGAAGGTGGAACTTGAACCTGGGATTGCTGGCTCAAAGGTAGGACCACTAC
This sequence comes from Ginglymostoma cirratum, assembly GCA_024137785.1. Taxonomy (NCBI): domain Eukaryota; kingdom Metazoa; phylum Chordata; class Chondrichthyes; order Orectolobiformes; family Ginglymostomatidae; genus Ginglymostoma; species Ginglymostoma cirratum. The sequence goes on along the minus strand of JAHRHZ010000086.1, from coordinate 10,243,294 downwards.
CACTGCAACACAAGAGACCTATAACATTTGATGGCATGTACATCAGGCTAATTAAAAGGCACTTTGGGTAGAAAGGTGCTGCTGAGATTTGAAAACAAGATCTCTGGGCTATAAGACAGGCATGTCAGCCACCTATTTTCATTATACACCTTTGGAGCAGGTGAGATCTAAACATGGGCCTCCTGGCCCAAAAGTACAGACAGTACCATTGTGCTACAAGAGCCATTCACCTGAATGGCCTAGATTTTTCCCTAAGCAACTTGTTCAGGGATGTGATGACTTGAACCCAGGCCTCCTGGCTCAGAGTTAGGGACACTACCACCACACCAGAAGATCCCTAAACAGTCACAATTATTGGTGAAACCCAGACTTGCACCAGGAGCCTGTAGCTCTTCAGTCAAACACTTCCCCAATTGAGCTATTTCAGCTGGACACTCTCAACTGTGGACATTCATTACTTAGGCTGCATTTATTAAATGCCCGAGGTTGCTGTGCGAATTTTGAGTTAATTAAGTACCAACTATATTGTGTAAACTAGTGTCGGACATCAATCAGAGTAAGTCTGTTCCACCTCAGGCATTAGTCAACCAGTTGGACCTTTTAATGATATTCCACCAATGTTCATAGTCATTTCTCCTAGTGCCTTACCAAAAGTGGATGAGTATTGGTTGAAATGAATGAATGAATTAGTGTGCCAACTGCAGGCTTTGAACTCTCAGCCTCTGGGCTATTGAGTAAACAGGGCATTGCCGCACCAGCACCTAATTCTCTCCCAAGGTCAGGAAGACCTGGGATTGGAAATAGTGCTTTATTCCTCGCCCTGCCATTCCTCAGTTTGTGAAATAAAATCAAACTACATTCCCTCAGCTACCTAGAGGAATCTAATCAAGTCCGAGTGTGTGAAATTATCTTACACTTTATGCTCGGCAATGCACAGAGCTCCTTTATGTTAATAATCTTTGCCTGAGGTATTCGAGGAACTTCCATTAATCAAAGTCTTCTTTGCAGCCCTGAATGTTTATGATTAATAGACATTTGGTGTTTTACGAGTCATTATAAACGTTTACATACTATGAGTTAATCGATCAAAGCACAATAGCCTTTCTTTGTCTTTCCCATAACTGTAGCTTTATTGAATGTAGACGGAGAGGATAATCAGGTACACAGGCACACAAAAAAAAGTCAAATTACAGGCCTTCATGAAAGAAATGCTGTGGTTATATAAATTGTACCTTTTCCTCCTGCTCTAATGGGAGAGCTCTAGGCAAGTTCCAAGAATTTCTACTGAGTCCTGTGCTGCCCAACAGCCTATTAGAGACAATAAATTTTATTTAGCTCTTTTAAGATTGTGAAGGTGTTCATTAAGATAGATTTGGAGAAGACATTTCCACTTGTGAGTGAGACCAGAACCAAAATGCCATTAACATAGGATAGTCACGAATAAAGAGGGCAGGAGAAACCACTTCATCCAGAGCTTGGTGAACATATCACTCAAGGAAGAGTTGAGGTGAATAACCCATTTAAGGGGAAAGTAGATAAACAGAAAGGAGAAAGGAATAGTGGTTATGCTGATAGTGTGAGATAGAGGAGGGAGGAGGCTTGTATGGAGTTTAGGGAGGGAATTCCAGAGTTCCATGTCCTTGGTATCTGGTTAATATTAAGGATGCACAAGAAACCAGAATTTGGAAGACTGTAGAAGCCATGGAGGTTGGTTTTTGCTGGAGGTGGTTACAGTGACAATAAGGGGAAGCCATTGAGGAATTTGAGAGCAAGCATGAGAATATTCAAACCAAGATAATGTTTGGCAGGGAGTCATCGTACGAGCAGAGGGATGATGAGTGAATGGTCCTCTGCACTGTCAGACATGCTGGCTTTTGGATGATATGTCAAACTAAGAGCAGAGGTGATCTCTCACATGATTGTGAACAATTCCAGGGCACAATTTCAAGCAAGCAGGGAATTTCTGGTTGGTAGTTATCTCTTAACCAACACCTTTAAAACAGATTATCTGTTTATTACCACATTGCTGTTTGTGGGAACTTGCTGCGTGCAAATTAGTTGCTGTTTCCAGCATTACAAAAACCACCATACTGTGTTTCCAGAAGTATTTTCTGTCTGTAAAATAATTTGGGATATTCTGAGATTGTGAAATATGCCACAGAATGTTGTCTTTATTTCCATCTTTGGGTTTAATAGAAACCAAACAAGGTAGCTGAGAATGGTACACTGACCAGATGGATATACCCCAGGTAGGAGTGATCACAACACGATAGAATTTCACATTCAATTTGAGGGTGAGAAACTCAAGTCTAAAATCAGCATCTTCAACCGAAACAAAGATAATTACAAAGGTATGAAGACAGAAATGGTTAAAGTGAACTAGGGAAATAGAGGATGAAAGATGGTTTTAAAAAAAAGCATTGATAGACATCATAACCCTCAGCAAGTGTGTATTCTATTGAAAAAGATAGATTCTGCAAGAAGGATGTAGCACCTGTAGCTAACTAAATACGTGTTCTACATTAAGTCAGTGACTACATTCTAAAGTATTTCATTAGATAAGATTGGGTTGTGGTGTTAGTGCATGCCTCTGAATGTTTGTGTGTCTGTGTATGTGTGCCTGTGTCTATGTCTCTGTATGTTTGTCTGTGTGAGTGTGTGTCTATGTGTATGTGCCTTCATTTGCTTGTGTGTGCAGGTAGGTGTGCACGTGGCTGTATGTATTTGGGTATGCACATGTGTTTCTGTACATTTGTGTGTTTGCATATGTGTGTGTATCTAGGTGTGTGTATGCTTGTGTGTGTTTTTTTTAGTCATTCGTGGGATGAGTGTGTAGCCAGCTAGGCCAGCATTTATTGCCCACGTGTAATTGCCCACAGGGCATTAAGAGTCAACCATATTGCAATGGGTCTGTGGTCACACATAGGCCAGATTAGCTAAGAATGGCAGTTTCCTTCCCTAAAGGACATTGTGTGTGTTTGTGTGTTTTTGTGCTTATGTGGTATACGTTTGGCCGTGTGAATATGTGCATCTCTGTGTATGCGTATTGTTTGGTGAAAGAAAATGTACTTATCAGATATATGGTTTACACTGCCAATATGTATGATGAGAAAAGCCTCACAGAAATAAGCATTCAAATATGGGACAGAAGTGGTCTATTTTGTACTGGGGGAGAGGGGAGTACAGATGGAAACAAAATAACTGCATTTATATAACATCTTCCAATGAAATACTTTAGAATGTAGTCACTGACTTAATGTAAGAAACGTAGTTAGTTAGCCACAGGTGCTACATCCCTCTTGCAGAGTCTGCCCTTTTCAATGGAATGTACATTTGCTGATGGGTAATGAGATATCTCCTTTGATGTCTGTCAATTTTTTTTTAAACCATCTTTCCTCCTGTATTTTCCCAGTCTACTTTAACCATTTCTGTCTTCACACCCTTGTAATTACCTTTATTTAGGTTGGACATCCTAGTTTTAGGTTCACATTGCTCATCCTCAAATTAAAAGTGAAATCCTGTCATGTTGTGATCACTCTTTCCTAGAGGATTGTCTACTATGAAATCATTTATTATCCCTGTCTCATTACACATCCCCAGGTCTAAAATACTCTGTTTCCTTTTTGGTTCCAGAATGTATTGTTCTGAGAAACTGACCCAAATAGCCTTTATGAATTTATCCTCAGGCTATCTTTGTCAATTTGGTTTGTTGAATCTATACAAAGGCGATGTTGCAATACTTTCCTACAAATCCCTATTTTTTCTTGATTCATATTCTGTCTTACAGTGTCGCTACTGTCAGGAGACCTATAAATCATTCCCACTTTCTTCCTTTGGTATTTAAGCTACCTAACCTGATTTTGCATTTGGACCTTCCAAGTCACGATCATTTCTCACGAATGTACTGATCACATCCTTGGTTAACATAGGTAAACGCACCTTCTGTTCTTTCTTTAATGTGCTTCTAAATTGACAAATACCGATGAATATTTAGATCTGAGCCACATTCACTTTGCAACTATGTCTGTACAATGTCTATTGAATCATGCTCGTCTATTTGTATTTGCACTATCAATAAATCCATCTTGTAATGGATACTGTGTTAATTCAGGTAAAAAGATTTGAATTTTTTTAATCAAGCTTCCCTTTTCATATCCTTGTCCGCTCCGCCCCCTCCTGTCATACTCTTGTTATCATCAATTGCATTGCTATCCTGCACTAATGCTTTGGTGCTTTCTCTTTCATGTTGTGAATCTCTCCTTGTAACTTAATTTAAAGTCCTTTCTGCAATGCTAATTCCACAATTCACCAGTACCAGCCTTTTCAATGTTTCAGCTCCCTTTTACCCCATGTCTGTGCCCCATGGATCAAAGCCCATTTCTCCCACATTGAATTTTTGAGACATGGGTTCAACTCTCCAACCTGGTCACCCTGTGCCAATTTGCTCATGGCTCCCCTCATAATCCAGAGATGATTACCGTTGTAATGAACTGCCTTTTTTAAATTTACTGCTTATTTAATTTCTCATCTAAGGGTCAGCAATCTTGACAGTGTGGCACTCTGTCAGTGCCTGACTGGATTTTGTGTTTAAATCCTTTAGCGCAGGACTTCAACATCTCACCAATCTTAAAGCAGTTTGACTGAAAGCCACAGATGCTAATAAGCAGATAAGAAGCTCTCGGCCTGCAAGAGGAACATAGAACAGCACATTATTCTCCCATTCCCTTTGGTAATTGGGTAGCATCTGAAAACTCTTCCTAGATCAATTCTCTCCCCACTCCTTCCCATAAAACATCCCCTTTCACATAATTCATCAGACACAAACAGCAGATTGCTTTGGGAAAAAACTAAGCAAAAAACTGGCGGCAGAGTACAATCTGGAAAATATTTTCCAAAAGTCTGTAAGAAAAAAATGCACTACAGTTAAAGCTTTGCAGTTTTCTTTTCTTTTTCTGTCAACTTGTAATGATTGAGTCCAATTCTGTGTCAGATTACCCACTTTGGGATCGACTATTATATAACCTGATATAGGCGGTGACATGGGAATTACAAAAAGACTCCATGATCTGAACTGTATCTCAGACCAGCGTTGTTGAAATGTGGAGTGCTGCTGTTTTTCTCATCAGTAGTTAGTTTTCATGGCTGATTGATCAGGCAATTAGTGTACATTGGTGGTTAGATTCCTATTAGGGACTCCTTCTATTGCTTCCCATCCAATACCTCTCTTCCCACTCTTGCTTCTACCCAGCTTTAGGCTATTGCTGTTTTGCTTGGCCCACTGACAAACCTAGTGGTAGGCACCGTTCGCTATTAGTTCAGCTATGGCTTAATTTTAACTTAGAGAATGAAAAGGTCATAGTTTTAGGCTACAGGATGGTAGAATTAAAACAGAGATGAGGAGAAATTACTTCTCTCAAAGGCTCGTGAGTCTGTGCAGTTTACTATCCAAGAATGCAGTGGATGTTGTAAGGAGAAGATGGACAGATTTTTAATTAGTAATGAGTTGAATGATTGTGGGGAGTGGGCAGGAAAGATGGAGTTGAGGCTGAGATGAGGTCAGCCATGTTTGTATTGAATGGAACATGCTCGAGAGGCTGAATGGCTTACTTCTGTTCCCAGTCCCATATGATTAGCAAGCTCCTCCTTTCAAACACGTTTGTTAGAACAGCGTGTCATGAATTTTCCAAATGAGCTCTTCCTTCTCTTTTTCTCCCCTAAGTTGGGCCAATTCAGGTAAGACCCGCAGACTCTTTCATTCTAGTGGAAGGTGCTGACTGTGTTTGGGGCGTATCCCTGCATCTTCCAGGAGCTCCCCAATGACCATCCCAATATGCTGTCCTGCTGATCATTTAATGTGAGCCCAGGCAGTGAAGATGAATATTCCAGTGAAAGCAAAATACTTCAGATGCCAGAAAGCAAAATACTTCAGACGCCAGAAATCCAAAATAAAAACAGAAAATGCTCGAGAAACTCAGCAGGCCTGGCAGCCTCTGTAGAGAGAGTAATAGAGTGAATACTTTGATTCTAGTATGGCTCTTCCACAGCAGAATCATACCAGATATGAAGCATTAACTCTGTTTCTGTCTCCACAGAAAGCTGCCAGATTCAATTCCACCAGTACGCTAGGGAGGGGTTTGAACCCATGTTTCCTCTGAATATGAAATTGCTCCTCCAGATTGCTAGTCACAGTGACATTGCCACTCCAACAGCTGAGCCCCAACACAATCTGCTGCCGCTACTGCTCAAACTCTGGTTATCCCGAGTAACTGGAGTGTTTCTGTCCTGCGTTTTAGGGTTGACCAAGTGGATCGTGCCTCAATGGGCAGGTACCTCTCACACTTCAGATTATTTGTTTCAGATTTCCAGCATCCGCAGAATTTTGTTTTTATTCGAGCACTGACTTCATATTGGATAGACAGAGAATAGTTATATGCTCCTCTCACCCACTTGGTGCCCTGTTAGTTTTAGTGGTAATGTTACTGGTAAACTAATCCAGAGACATAATTTTGGGGCGTTCAAATCCCACTGCAGGAGCTCAATGATTGAATTCAGGTAATAAATCTGGAATTGATAGCTAGTCTCAGATCATCATAAAACCAACCTGTTTAAGGAGGAAGGAAATCTACTATCTTACCTGGTCTACAATATAACTGAATCTGAATCTGAACTGGATTGGCAAGTCACTTAGTCAAAAATGAATTAGGGACGTGCAACAAATTATGTCCTTGCCAGTGATAGAATCAGAGAATTGTTATAGTGCAAAAGAAGGCCAGTCAGCCCATTGTACCTGCACCAGTTCTATTCCCCAGTGCCAATCTTCTGCCTTTTCCACACGTTCCTGCATGCCATTTCCTATCCACTTCCCATGAAAGAATACATGTTTTTAAAAGAAGTAGTTAGGGACAGCGATGGGTTTTCCTGCCACTTTCTGCTCCCTCTCTTGAAGCTGATTGGGCTTGGGAATAAGGATAGACTGCCCTGATACAAAACCTGAACACTAACTCCTGGTGACGTCTTCCCCAAGCCTACTACTCCAGCTCACTTGGGTATAAGAATAGATGGCTTACAAATTCTGTAAACAGATGAAGCAATGTAAACTGAACTTAAAAGTGGAAATTATCACTGAGGGAAAAAGGGAAAAGAAAAATGAGGCCCTTTTGTCAACTGTCTAAGACCAAGAACATCTGCAATAAGTCAAACGAACAGACACATTAATCAGTGTCCCTTTTTTTAAACATTCCTAAGCAAATGCATCTAAAGTTTCTGTGTTGCCCAACCCACATTAGATTACAACTGCTTGCAGCATGATAGTATATATTACCAGTCACACCCTAAAGGTCAAAGAAGCCACTTTATTTACATACAGTGCATGTTTTGATAAACAAAGCAGAGAATGCAGACAACAGCTATTGAATCAAGGATTGAAAGCCTTGCTGGGATTATCCCACGGAGTGCCTGGAGAAAAATCTCTACTTGTGCAGTTTTCAAAAATAATGCCCGGTGGAGCTCTTGTGGCTTTCATTCTCGGTAGTCTGCAACAAGGTTCAGATATCTGATATTCACCCTCCCCCCATTCAGAACTGCCTGTGGGAAGAAGCTCCCATAGTGATGGACCATGAATTCAAGAGGCAAGGCCAAGGGTAATAGCGACTATGTTTGTTTTCAATTTTCAGACTGAAACTTGTAACACTTTTGTGCTTCAAGTACCATTTCCCTCCTCATTCATGTTATCACTGAAGAAAAGAATGGCAGTATGTGTCTATTTCCCCCATCACCCCTCTGCTCAGTGACCCACACAGACTCCCATTCAAACCCCATTCCCCCATCGCCCCTGTGCTAACTGACCCATACAGACTCCCGTTCAAATCCCATTCTCCCATCACCCCTGTGCTAACTGACCCACACAGACTCCCATTCAACTCCCATTCCCCCATCACCCCTGTGCTAACTGACCCACACAGAGTTCCATTCAAATCCCATTCCCCCATCAACCCTGTGCTCACTGACCCACACAGACTCCCATTCAAAT
>JAHRHZ010000086.1:10191314-10235255 GCA_024137785.1 Ginglymostoma cirratum | reverse complement strand
CCCCATCAACCCTGTGCTCACTGACCCACACAGACTCCCATTCAAATCCCATTCCCCATCACCCCTGTGCTCACTGACCACATTGAGTTTCAGTCAATTCCCATTCTCCCAATACTCCTGTGCTCACTGACCCAAACAGAATCCCATGCAAATCCCATTCCCCTATCGCCCCTGTCCTCACTGACCCCCACTGAATTTCAGTCAAATCCGATTCCCCCAACACCCCTGTGCTCACTGACCCACACTGAGTTTCAGTCAAATCCCATTTTCCTTACTCCTGTGCTGCTGGTCCACACTGCTTCTGTTATGCGATTACTTGATTTTAAAAGGTCGCATCCTAGTTATTGAATCCCTCTATGCTTCAGTTTGCCTCCCTCCCTTATCCCTGCGATTCCTCCCAACTCCTGACTGTTCTGATATCTCTTTGCTACCCTGATTCTGGCCCCACGTGCACACCTTGGTTTTGAACATTGCACCTTCAGAGGAGCTGTTCAATCAGTTGCTTTGAGCCAATGCTCTTGAATTCCTTCTTTAAATATCTCTGCCTCTTTACCTCCCTTTTCTCCTTTCAGACATTCTTCTTTGATCAAGCTTTTTGCCAATCTCTTCTTGTGTGTCTAGGCATCCTACATTAGTTTATGGCATGTCTGTGAAATTTTGTGGGGTCTTTCACAACTTTAAAGGTGGGCTGTAGAAATTTGGGAGGTAACCTTATTGAAACATTTCCTGAGGGGATTTTTCCACTTCTTGGAGGGAAATGCAATTTATCAAATGAGAGGTGTCCCAATAAGACAGAGGTGTGGAAAAATCATTTCCTCTAAGGCTCATCGCTTATTGTAATTCTGTTCCCCTTAAAGGAGTAGGGGCTGTGTCATTGAATTTATCCAAGGTGGAGTTGTATAGATTTTTAACGGGTGTTGGAGTCAAAGATTATGGGGTTGGTATGGTGGGGTGGTGTGGGAGGGTGTGGAAGGGGGCAGGAAAATGATGTTGACGCACACAACCACATTAGTCACGTTCTTCTTGAGTGGCAGGAGTATTAAATAGCCTCCTTGCGCCCAACTCCTATGTTCTTCTACTATATCATTGTTAGTTACTATTGTAAGCATAATACACATCCTCTGAAAAGTGACATTCTTACACCGGAACCATATAGAAAAGATGGGTTTCTGCACAGCCTACTTCATGTTCACCATTGGCTAAATGGCTTTTCTTGTGCTGTCAACTGCTGTGCAAGTTTGTTACACTTTGCTCACCCACTGATTCTGGAGGTTTGGCCTGGTCCCATTATATTAACTCCTGCCATTCTCCACCATTTCCCACTTTGATATCCTAACAACTCCCAATTTTTAACACTCATTATCCATGGATTCATCATTATCTATCAGGAGCATATCCAGAGATATCAGTTCTTTATATCAATGCACGGCACTATCCTTGAGTAGGAGAAAGGAAAGAAAAAAACAAAACAGCAACGCTGGATCCTTGAAAGATGATGTCTGACGATGAAGTCCCAAAAAAGGAGGGTTTAGAGGTGTCTGAAGTATAGGCTCTGAGGGTGAGACAGGTAGCAGGTATTAAATTATAACCCTTTCAATAAACTAAGGAGGCATTAAACTGTTTTCAAAATAAAAGGATTTGTGAAAGGGACTTAAGATTTAGGGATACTCAATTATTTAAGCATTCAATGGACACTGTGACTAGCGGACAATCGTGTGTGCAAAGCGACTGCTCAGGATTAAATAATGTAGCCGGTACTATTAAGTGGTTATCTTCAAAATTTTATTCAGTCGTCCCCAGTGACTATAAGTTTTTTCATAGTTTTTCTTCCATGGGATTGTTGCTATGGTTACTAGTCTCCCTTGGAAGAACCGATGTCAGTGGTTCAGGTGATTCTCTGGGCTTTAATTGGTCGATGGACCTTTCTCTCATTTCACATACTTGTTTTTGAGTGGGTGAATGTATTTGGCAAGATGGATCACTAGATCACTTGTGGCCCCGAGCGATAGCCCCAAATATTGATGATCATTGTGCAGCTATCGCCCAGTGTCTGAGGTCACTGTCTCCACTGAGTACAGGCCACTCTGGGGTTTGAGTACCTCAATGTTTGGTTGAAAGACAAAGAGAATCTCCCAGTGCTGATTACCCATCTCTTTTTATCTCACAGAGTCAGGACAATCTGAAAGCTCGAACCAGCAAGGAGACGCAGATGTCAAACCACCACCCAATGGTAAAGATCGCCGTTTACACAATGCTCAGAGTGAATCTCTGGAGGGTGGGAGTGGGAAGGGGAGGTGGGCACAGTTGGCAGGTAGAAAGTGTGGACACCTCAGGTGTGGGATATAGGGTTCTGCACGACAGCTCCTTGGGCAGGCACTTAGGAACGCAGAAGTATCCTTGTGGCGTCAGAGATAGCGGAAGCAGAAGCCATAGAAACATAGAAAATAGGAGCAGCATTAGGCCTTTTGGCCCTTCGAGCCTGCTCTGCCATTCAATAGGATCATGGCTGACCATCCAACTCAGTCCCCTGTTCCATTTTTGCTCCATACCCTTTGATCCCTTTAACCGTATGAACTATGTCTAACTTTTTCTTGAAAACATTCAATGTTTAGGCCTCAATCATTTTATGTGGCAGAGAATTGCACAGGCTCACTGCTCTCTGGGTGAAAAGTATTTCTCCTCATCATAATCCTAAATGGTCCATTCCCTATCCTTAGACACTGACCCCTGGTTCTGAGCTCCCTGGTCATCGAGAACATCCCTCCTGTGTTTACTGAGTTTCATTCGGTTAGAATTTTCTAGGTTGTTATGAGACTCCCCCTTCATTCTTCTAAATTCCAGTGAATTTAGGATCCAGTCTCTCCTCTTACAACCTTACCATCCTCGGAATCTGTCTGGTAAAGCTATAATACACTCCCTCCATATCTAGAACATTCTTCTTCAGATAAGGAGACCAAACCTGCGCACAAGACGTGGTCTCACCAAGGCGCTGTACAATTGCAGCATGCCATCCCCACTGTCCTGTACTTGAATCCTGTTACTATGAAGGCCAACATACCATTTATGTTCTTGAGTGCCTGCTGCACCTGCACATTGACATTTAGTGGCCAGTGTATGAGGCCACCCAGGTGTCATTGTACCTCTCCCTTATCCGATCTAAATCTAACCATTACATCTTCTGAACATTTCCAGAAAGGTCAGTGCTTCTAGCTATTGTATTGCTGCTTCCCATACGAAAAATAATAGGTAGGAATTGATTGTCTCAGCCAGTCTTCAGACTCTGTTCACCCGGCGAGGCCATGGTGTCTCCTGAGAATAGCAGAAAATCAGAGATAAAGAGCAGCCAGATTTGGGAAGGATAATTTAATCTTGGAAATGACCCTCTGACTGCTCCATCTTTAGTAACCCAGGAGGTTGCTCTGTTCCAATCATTCTGTGCCCCATCTTTTGTACAGAGTAATTCCCACAGCACAATAAGATAATTCCCACAGATCTTGTCCTGCCTTGAAGCAATTCAAAGAGTCTTGTGCAGGGGCTGCTGGTTTCAAAGCGCCATCGTTCTCTTGATAATCTCACGAAACCCAAGGCCAGGCCTTGTGCAACACAGTATTGCTACACAGTGGTTCTCTGATACCTGACTGCTAACAATTCAAACACATCCTAGTCCCTTCACTGATTGAAAACTATCAGTCAAATCCTCTTTGCCCTAGGCATTGAATCCCGGCTCTTTTCGCCTAATCTGTACAAGCTCATGCTTCAGACTAGGAATTAATCAAATGACTTTCTTCTGGACTCAGTCCAAACCCTTCCACTTGGGGATCTATCAAGTCATCCAATGTCCCCTGCAGTCCAGGACTAGACTTACAATTACAGCTGTGTCAGACAATTGGAAAGTACACGTGATGTTTGCGTGTTGGGGCCAGGGTGTTGGTGGTTTCAGTAGCTTTTGACATTATGATGCTCAGAATGATTTCCACTCCCGCACCAACAGACAAACACTGTGTGATACATCCACTTCAGCCAAGTCCAAAATAGGTCCTATGAGAATGTAGCTGGGGCACAATTGAAGAGTGGCCAATCTTCAGCTTGATTTTTCACATTTTGCAATCTTAGGGCACCTACTGTTGACAAAAGTCAAATGAAATGAGAAAGGGCTGCTTAATCCATCAAGCACGTTTAGTCCTGTGGGTGTTGATGTTTCGAAATTGGCCTTGGTGGACTGTAGAAAGCTGGAGACTCAAAGAAATGTTGACAGTGGCTGAAGATCTGTTTCCCAGTTTTTCGGATATAGTCTTATCCTCCAGCTTTTATACCTGCTCTTACCTCAAGTTATTGCTCTTTCCTGTTTACTCTACATGCCCTGTTTACTGATTAGATAGAAGTTAGTGATTCTACGGGTATATTCAAAAAACACTGAAGGGAATTCTTACAGCGACTTGGCCAACGTTCTTCCCTCAACCAACATTCCCCAAAATCACAAGAACTATCCATCCATTTCCTTGTTTTCTGAGGAATGTAGTTCATGCAGAATTGTGTAAAATACAGTTCCTGTGTTTCCAAGTCATTCGTTCTGTTGGAAGTGTATTAAGATGTTTTGAAATGATAAGATGATTCCTGAGCATAAGTGGTGTTACTTTAGTCGTATCCCTTAGCTTACCACCTTTTCTTATTTGATTAATGGACAGGTTGTGAAAGCAGAGTCAAGTTGGAAGATCAATCACAATCTTATCAAATGGTAGAGCAAGGTCGAGGGGCCATTTGGCCTATTTCTGCTCCAATGTTCCAAGGACTCTGTAAGTCTGAGCATTAGCCAGGGGCAATGGGAGCTCCTCATGAGCGAATGACAAGAAAGCCACAAGTTGGCAGGGAAAGAAGTGTTTTCAGAAGGAACACAGCAGGTCAGGCAGCATCAGAGGAGCAGGAAAGTCGATGTCTGATGCTTCCTGACCTGCTGTGTTCCTTCAGCTCCACACTCTGTTGACTCTGACTCCAGCATCTGCAGTTCTTGCTATCTCCTAGTGTTTTCAGAAGGTGTTTTACAAAGACTGTAATCTTTCTGGGGAAGGTCAAGGGCTCACTGAATTTTTTTCTCATTCTTGGGAGTAGGCCATTGCATATTGACCATCCATCATTGTCCTTGAGGAGGTGGGTGATGAGCTGTCTTCTTGAACCACTGCAGTCCATGTGCTCTAGGTAGATCCACAATGCCACTGGGGGAGGGAGTTCCAGGATTTTGATTCGCCGACACTGAAGGAACGACGATATATTTCCAAGTCAGAATGGTCAGCGGCTGGGAGGGGAACTTGCAGTTGGTGATATTTCTATGTATCTGCTGCCATTGTCCGTCTGGGGTTAAAGTTGGTGGGTTGAAGATCCTGCCTAAGAACCTAAAGTGAATACCTGCAAGACATTTTGTAGATGATACATACTGTTGCTACTGTGTGACAGTGATTAAGGGACTGAATGTTAGATGGGTGCCAACGAAGCAGGTTGCTTTGTCCTGGATACTGTCAACCTCCTTGAGTGTTGTTGCCTGCATCCAGGCAAGTGGGGAGTATCCCATAACACTCCTGAATTGTGCCTTGTAGATGATGGATATGCTTTGGGGAGTTCCTACCTGGGCCTGGAGCATGTTTTGCAAAAAGGACTGAGGTGATGACAGTACGACGGATACCGCTAGTGGGAGTTTGCTGTGGTTAAATTGGCAGTTCCTACATGCCAACAGTGAGTGCACTTCAAATGTACTTCATCAACTGGAAGCTCATAGACACCAGTTCTGACTTTCATACCTCACCTCACCATATAAAATTCCCAGGAAGATGTAACTCAGTAGTGATTTAGAACAAAAACCCCAACCCTGTAAAAGCTATAATCAGCGGTGGAGATCTTCCATTCTGTTCAGGATGATAGGGAATGTGGGACATTGTGCTCTACAGAACAATTGACTCCACTATTATTATAACCCACAATCCTGTTGGTGAGGGATTTGGGGAGGAGGCGGAAATACGGAATGTTTTTGTTGGTACAGGAGATCGGTAGCAGCATGACCTGGCATTTCAAAATGCCAAAAGGCACGTCTAATGTGACTATATAGAGAACCATTTCAGTTACGCAGCGATGGCAGAACAAAAAAATGGAATTAGATAATTAGTGCTTATGTTCCTGGGGATTGGACATTTGAAGCAGGTCAGCTCCCATGGGTCAGTACAGTAGGGTCCCTCCGAGAGCTGTTACCACCGTGACAGTGAAACTTTCGCTCCGAAAAACAATAGCTCAACAAATATCTAATTGAGAACAAGGTTGAATGCTGTCAGATATCCAGACAGAGCTGATCACCGGGGATACAGTGGCATAACTAGTATGCCGAGTGTCTGAATGAATGATCTCAGAACATGAGTTTAAATTCTGCCGCGGCAACTACTGAATTTAAATTCATTTACTTAAAAGGGTGAGTCAGTAACGGTGACCAGATCGTTAAAAAAAAAGTCTGGTTCACCAAAACACTTTAGGAAAGGAAATCTAGGGCGTTGAAGGCCTAATGGTATTACTGCTAGACTATTAGTCCAGAGACCCAGGTAATGTACTGGGTCCCTGGCGTGGTAGAGGTGCAATTTGAATTCAGTGCAAAAGATCTGGAATTGATCACGAAACCGTTGCCGATATTCAGAAAACCCATCTGGCTCACCAGTGTCCTTTGAGAAAGAAATCTGCCATTCTTACTTGGCCTACACGTGACTCCAGACCCACAGCTAATGTGGTTGACTGTTAATTGCCCTCTGAACTACTCAGCTGTATTCAAGCAAGTCGCTCACACCATCCCCTTCGCAAGGGCAGGTAGGGATGGGTGATAAATGCTGGCCCAGCAAGTGATGCTCATAATCAACAATTTGAATGAGGCACAATTCTTATTGTGCTGTGAGTATTATGGTACTTCCATCCATGGAACGCAGCGGATTGGAGTTGTTGGAACATGAGACCGATGGCTTGGAGTTTGGTCGAGGTAATGTAATAGAGAACACTAAACCATTTGAACTGAGAAAATTGACCCTAGTTGACAACCTTTGACAGTTTATATGATTCAATGGAGATAAATGTAGAAGCATATTTTGAGCCCCTTGTTAGACAAGTATCCTTCACAGCCTTTTGGTTGGGTTTATCTATTCTGTTTGGACATGTGCTTGCAGGATATTCATTTTCCATGTCCCTTTTCACCTCTGCCCCACATCCATGGTTCAAACACCTAAAACATACAGCCCCACCTCTGAAATATCTCCACAGAGGCCAGTATCCTGTCACCATTTACACGCAGGATGTCCTTGATACTGATCCAGCTCCCTCAGAGCCAGTTCTCAGAGTGAGCAGAAGTCTGACACTCCTGTTCTTACATCAGCCAGGGCTCCCTGATTGGACCAAATTAACAGTGCCAATCAGAGAACTCATATTCTATGAGATCCATCTTGTTAACCTCATTACAATCACTATATGCCTCCCCCATCTGAGTCCAAGGATGTCTTTTTTCTTGCAGCTCCTTCCTGGGCGTTTTACTGATAGGTTTTTCTGACTCTGCCTCAGATATGGGCGGTTTGTAATTCACAGTAGGTCGCCTCTTGCACCTAGAGCATCTTGGGAGAAATTCATTCTCTTTTTCAGACAGCAAGGGCATCGAGGTGGTGACATCTGCTGTGTCCATCTCAGATTCCAAGGTGTCTTCAGCGCTTGACAGAGAGGGAGAACTCCTGGGTTCCAGAACAGTCAGAAGGGCTTTCAAGAAGCCAGGCACATTTTGCTCCCACACCTTTTGCAAGTTTGCAGCTTTCACATGGTCCACATGCTTGTTCAGGTCCATCGCTTCCAACGAAACTTGATTTGTCACTGGACCTGACCTCGTGTCCACCATGCCTCTTACTCACGGGGGGCCATTCCTGTGGTCATACACCAAACGTCGTCCCCTGAAGTAAACTGTCTCTCTCACTTAGTGGAGTCTTGTGGCTGACATTGGAGTTCCTGATGCCATTTCATCCTCCGCCCTAGGTCTGGCAAGATCAGATTTAACCTGGTATGGAATCTTCTCCCCATTAGCAACTCTGCTGGAGCCATCTCTGTAGTTGCATGAGGGTGGTCCTATAATCAAATAGGAACTGGGACAATTTGGTATCAGGTGACATGGTAGGCTGTTTCTTTAAGACTGTCTTTAAAGTTTGGACTGCTCTTTCTGCCAGAGCATTGGATAATGGATGGTATGGAGCTGTCTTTATATGTTGAATACCATTTGACTTTAGGAGATATATTCAAATTCCTTGCTGGTAAACAATGGTCCATTATCAGTGACCAACACTTCCAGAAGTCTATATTGCAAAGATGTGCGTGTTTTTTCTATCATCGTTCCCATGTTTGACGAATGAACTCTATGCATGCCCAGCCACTTTGAGTGAGCATCCACAAAGACTATGAGCACTGAGCCCATGAAAGAGCTGCATAGTTCACGTGACCAAGTCCAGGGTTTACCCAGCCATTCCCATGAATGCGGGGGAGCCACTGGAGTAATTTTTGTACTTGTTGGCACTCTGAGCACTGCCCCACCAATGTGGCTATGTCTGCATCCAATCCTAGCACTAGACATAACTACTCGCCAATATTTTCAGTTTGGAAACCCCTGGATGACTGTAGTGGAGTTCAGCCAATATCTAGCATTGATCTTTACTTGAATCAATCACTCCTGCTTCCCTTAATAATATGCTGTTCTCTACTGTGATCTGGTCTCCAGGTGCAAAAAGGTTTCAATTCTGGTTATGATGGCCCTTCGGTTTTTCCCACCACAACCAGCTGTTTTAGTTTTGTCAACATCAGCTCTTTCTGTGTCCAAAGTCTGATTATTATCAGCTGTGACTGGAAACGTGTCCAGAAAATTTAAAGCCATTATGGGATCTTCCAATGGTGGTACCACTGGTCATGTATCTGCCAGCAGGAGACAGCTCAATGCATCTGCATTTGCTACTAGGCCACCTGGATGGTGTTCCAACTTAGAACTAAAACTCACCACTGAATTTGGCCTGAAGCTATGGGCAGCACTGCCTTGTCCTCTTTAAGTGAACCTAGCAGGAGTTTGTGGGCTGTTATAATTAGAAATTTATGCTCATAAAGGTATTGGTGGAACTTTGACTCCAAATATGACTGCCAAACCTTCCTTCTCTATCTGGGTGTATTTACGCTCTACATTAGCCAAAGTCCTGGATGCATATGCTATTGGCTTTCCTCTTCATTGGGCCACTTATGAGCTAATATTACCCTGATGCCATAGGGGAGGCATCGCATGCCAATATCAGATCTTGCTTGTGATCATTGTATGCCAAAAACTTCGAGGATGATAGCAGTTTCTTCGCTTTCCTGAATGTTATGGCTTGGCTACGTGATCATTTCCAAGGCTAGCTCTTTTTTAAGAGTTGATGCAAAGGTGTCAGGATGGAGGCCAGGTTATGTGTGAACTTTCTGCAATAGTTTACCTGTCCATGGAAAGACTAAGCTCTGGTACATATGTGGCAGTCTGGGCACATTTGATCACCGTCACTTTATCTCACAAGGGGTGAAACCCAATCTTGCCAACCCTGTAACCCAAGTAAGTCACTTGGATGCCTGGAAGACTCATTCTTCCCTTCTAAAGTGTAGACCCACCTAAATCCAAATTTTATAAATGCTGTTTATTGGTGTTCCCAGTTATTAGTACATCATCCAGATAAATAGTGACCTGGGGTAGACCTTGTAAAATATTCTCCATCATCCACTGGAAAATGGCACAGGCTGACTATACCCCAAATGGCGGTCTCCTATATTGGGACAATCCTTTTTGGTTATTAATTGTAGCATACTTCTGGGAATCCTCATCTAAATACAATTGCAAGTATGCATGGCTCATATCCACTTTCATGAAGGACAAGCTCCCCTGCCAGCTTTGCATATAAATCCTCTATGAGGTTGGGCATTTATCCAACTCTGAAGAGCGGTTTACCGTTTGTTTAAAATTCCCACAAAGGCGAACCAACACATCAGGCTTCGTAATCGGTACGACTGGTGCTGCCCATTCTGCAAACTGAACTGGTTTGATGATTCCTTTGCTTTCCAGCTTCCTGATTTCTACATCTATTTTTACACATAAGGCAAATGGCACTGGGCAGGCCTTGCAGTATCGTGGAATTGCTTCCTGGTCAACCTGTAAGGTGGCCTTGGCTTCTTTAGTAATACCATGACCTTCCTGAAAAATCTCTGGATATTTAATTTGCTTCACTCAGTCAGCCATTTTCTAATTGAAAAATGTTGAGCCAATCTAGATGATTCTTTCTCAACCAATTTCATCCCATCAAGCTTGGGCCAGAGCAGTTTACTACCATCACTGGTAACTGAACCAGCTACTCCTAATAAGACACTGGGACCGAAGTTGTGCCCTTATTCTGTAAACTTTCCTCGGTATAGTTTCTCAGTCTGGCTGATATCTTGCGCAAACTTAAGGGTTGGACTCCATAGCGAATTTTGTTAAAGACTGGTTCTGCACTCACTGGTACACCCATGCCATTAGCAACCTCCATTAGAACCAAGTGACCATTTAGAAGATGTTTATTTTGATTGGTCTGATTTGGATGTTGTTCAGCAATTTACCTGTTCCAAACCAGATGTAGATGGATGTTCAAGGGTGGGAACTCTCCTGGATTCTGGCCTATAAGTTCTCTTACTCACTTTAGTTCTTGTGGGAATCTTTTGCCGTCTTGTATCCGCATGCCGGCAGCAACTACAATGGCTTGCCAGCCTGGATCCTGAAGAAATTTTAACCATTTGGCTGAGGCTTGGCTTTGCTTTGGGATTTTGTTGTGGACTGACCTAGAGTCCCTGTGTTAAGGATATGTCCTGAGTGAGGCTGTGCAATTTTCTTCACTGAAGTGGTGTTCCCCAAGCTCAGTCAGACTGGTCAGGGTGTCCACTTCCATTGGAATGCCCTGCAGCTCATGTGTTCCACTTGCTGCATTTTCCAATGACAAAGCCCGTTGTAATGCCTTTTTGAGGTCCAGTTGGACTTCAGCTAGTAGGCACTTTTGCAGTTACATCATTAATCCCACATACCAACTGGTCTCTCAGCATCTCATTGCAGGTTAAACCAAAGTCATATACCTCTGCCAGTCGTCTTAACCTAGTCAAATATCCCAATACAGATTTCCCTGGTAAAACCAATAGTGCCTGACAAATAGAGGAGGTTTGGGACTGTAATATTTCATAACTAAATCCGTCACTCTTGAAAGGCTTTAGCATCTGGAGCCTCAGGGGAAGTTAAACTTCTACTAGCTGAAAAAGCTGGGGGTCCACAAGCTATCAGGAGAATTGCACTTGGCTTTTCATTTGCTTGGATAAAATAATGCATTCTTTCTACATATTGACCCCAGTCTTCAATGGCAGACTCAAGCAAGTGAGACTTCCCAAATAATGGCATGGTGCCAGAAATGCTTTCCCCAACTCAAAGATGACTGTTGTGAGCGAATTTCTTCTGGAGCAAGCTTTTCTGTCATCACCACTGAAATAACTCCACAGAGGACGGTATCCTGTCACCAAGTCACCCTTTATTTACATATGGAGAGTCCTCAATATTGATCCAGCTCTCAGAGTGAGCAGAACCTCTAATACTCCTGTTTATATCTGTCAGCCCGGGCTTCCTGATTGGACCAGGTTAACGGCCCTCAATCGGGGAACTCAGTTTCTGTGAGGTCCACCTGGCTGACCTCATTACAATCACTACACCTTTAATCTCCTGGATCTCAAATGAGATGACAAAAAGATGCTTTTAATTATCTGAGAGATTGACTAATAACTATGTCAAACCACCAGTTGTTCCTGATCATATTAAAAACAAATAATTCAACATATTGAAAGAAATTGAAAAATTAGACCCCTTAAAAGACTGTGTAAGATGACCCACTATTGTCTGCAGTCAGAATGAAGATCACCGAAGTGTTACAGTGAATGGGGAGACCATTCAGTCCACTATACCTGCACCAGCTCTTCAATTGTTATAATTAGATAAGGAAACTGCCATCCTTACCTGTTCTGGCCTACATGTGACTCCAGACCCACAGCAATGTGGTTGACTCTTGACTGCCCTCTGGGCAATTAGGGATGGGCAATAAATGCTGCCTAGCCAGCGATGCCCTCATCCCGTGAATGAATAAAGGAAATGAATATCATTTCCTGCTTCCTTTTACCATCCCCTTGCATGTTATTTCTAATCGAATAATCATTCCATACCCCCTTGAATGTCTGAATTGACGATAATTAGATAATTCTCCTATTAAGCACTACAGAGGTATCTTGCTGGGAGCGAATGGGATTAATTTTACAATTTCTGCTTGTTGATTTATTTTTGTTGTTCATTCACAAGATGTTAGCATTGCTGTCTGGCCAGCATTTATTGCCCTTGAGAAGGTGTGGTGAGCTGCCTTCTTGAACTGTTGCAGTCCATGCATTTTAAGGACACCCACAATGCTGTTGGGGACGAAGTTCCAGGATTTTGACCCAGAGATAATGATGGAATGGCAGTGTTGTTCCAAGAGAAATTTATTCTCCTAGAGAGTGATGAGTCTGTGGAATTTTCTGCCACAAAACACAGTAGAGACCCAAACATTGAATGCTTTCAAGCAAATACTCGATATAGTTCTTGGGACTAAGGAGATCAAAGGTTTTGGGGACAAAGTGGTGTTAGGGGATTGGGTTGCATGATCAGCCATGCTCATACTGAATGGTAGAACAGGTTTGAAGGGGTGGATGGCCTACACCTGCTCCTGTTTGCAGTGTTTCTATTGTTAGATAGGTGGTCATGTTCCTATGTATCTACTGTCCTTCACCGTCTAGATGGTTGAGAGTGAGGATTTGGAGGGTACTGTCTAAGGGGCCAGTCAAGCGGGCTGCTTTGTCCTAGATCATGTCGAGCTTCTTGAGTGATGTTGGAGCTGCACCCACCCAGGCAAGTGGGGAGTATTCCATCACACTCCTACTTTTTTTAAGAAAATATTTTCCTTGTTTCCAACCCCACTCATTAATCATTTTAAATGTGTACCAGTTGAAATAGGTTCTCCCTATCAACTGCATCAAACTACAAGAATTTAAGATGTAAAAACAGCAGTAGACCATTCAGCCCATCAAGCCTGCTTCACTATTCAATGCGATCATGTATGAACTGATAATCCTCACCTCCACTTTCTTGCCTTCTCCCCATAACCCTTGATTCCCTTCCTGATTAGAAATCTGTCAATCTCAGCCTTGAGCATACTTAATGACACAGCCTCCACAACCCTCTAGAGTAAAGACTTCCACAAATTCACAGCCTTCTGAAAGAAGAAATTCATCCTTAACTCCATCTTAAGTACCCCCTCATAATTTATTACTCCTCTATGAAGTCTGCTCTTTAAGTTTCTCTTCCTGAACATGGACATTTCACACCTCCTGCTGAGACTACTGTCATTAAAGCCTCTGCAGGAGTGACTACAGCATTGTGAGTAGAGTTTTGGAGAGGAGAGGACTTTGAATCAATCTTCGTGGTAAAGGACATTGATAGCATTCAAAAACTACTAAATCAAAGGGATGGGAGGGAAAAACACAGAGTAACTATCAGTAGAGGAAATGTATGAGAGAAACTAATGAAGCTAAAGATTGATAAGTTCCCTGGATCTCCCTGGATACATTCGCAGATATTAAAGGAACTAGCTACAGAGTTAGTGAACGCCCTGGTAGTAATCTTCCAAGAATTGTTAGATTCTGGATAAATTCTAGAGGATAGGAAAACTATAACACCCTTATTCATAAAGGAAGGAGACAAAAATGCAGTTAAATATAGACCAGTTAGCTGAAAGTCTGTCATTGGAAAAATGTTCGACTCTATTATAATAGCAGAGCATCTAGGAGTACATAGCATGATCAGAGTCAGCATGGCTTCATGAAGGGGAAATCATGCCTGATAAATTTATTAGAATTCTTTGAGGAGACAATAAACGGGATAGATAAAGGAGAAGCAGTAGTTTTGTTTTCTTAATTCATTCATGGGATGAGGGCGTTGTTGACCAGGCAGCATTTATTGCCCATCTCCAATTGCCCAGAGGGCAGTTTAGAGTCAACCACATAACTGTGGATCTGGAGTCACATGTTGTCCAGACCAGGTAAGAATGGCAATTTCCTTCCCTAAAGGACAAAAGTGAACTAGATGGGTTTTTCCCTGACAATCGACAATGGATTCTCAGTCATCATTAGATTCTTAATTCCACATATTTATTGAACTGAAATTCCACCATCTGCCAAGGCGGATTTGCACCTGGGTCCCCAGAACATTATCTGGGTCTCTGGATTAACAGTCCAGTGATAATACCAAGAGGCCATCGCCATCGCCTAGTGATATTATCACCCTCTGAGGGAAGAAATTCTACCTCACCTCAGTCTTAATTGGGTGACCCCTTCTTCCACGATGATGCAGTATAAATCCAAGTAATATACTTGGATTTCCAAAAGGCATTTGATGATGTATCACATGTTAGTCTACTTAATAAGAGCCTATGGTGTTAAAGGTAGTATATTTGCATGGATAGACTAATAGAAGACAGAGAATTGGGAGAATGGAGGCATTTAAGGATAGCAACCTATAACTAGTGAAGTGCCACAGCGATCGATGCTGGGGCCACAGTTATTCACAATATATATTGACTTGGATGAGGAAACTGAATGTATTATCACCACATTTGTAGATGACATGAAAATAGGTGAAGAGGCAAGTGGTAAGAATGACACAAAGAATTTACAGAGGAATATAGACAGGTTAAGTGGGTGGACAAAAGTTGGCAGATGGCCTGTAATGTAGGGAGAAGTGAGATTATGAACTTAGGCTGGAAGAATAGAGGAGCTGAATATTATTTCAATGGAAGACGATTGCAGAAATCTGCAGTGCAGAGGGATTTGGGAGTCTTCATGTATAAGTCACAAAGTTCAGCAGGTAATAGACAAAACAAATAGAATGTTGGGCCTTATTTCAAATGGAATGGAGTTTAAAAATAGGGAAGCCTTGTTAAAACTATACAAGGCACTAGTTAGACCACATCTAGAATAGTGAATAGTTTTGGTCTCCTTATCTAAGCAAAGATATGATGGCATTGAAGGCATTCCAGAGAAGGTTCACTAGGTTGATCCCAGGTATGGAGGGATTTTCTTATGAGGAGAAGTCGAAGGACTGGAAGGACTAGAGTACATCATCTTGGAATAAGGGGTTGCCCAATTAAGACTGAGATGAGGTGGAATTTCTTCTCTCAGAGGGTGATAAATTTGTGGAATTCTTTACTGCAGAGGGCTGAAAAGGCTTGGATCATTAGGTGTATTTAAGGCTGGGATTTTTAGCCAGTAAGGGGATCAAGGGTTACAGGAATAAGATGGGAAACAGGAGATGAGGATTATCGGATCAGCCAAGATCTCACTAATTGGCAGAGAAGACTAGATGGGCTGAATGGTCTATTTTTGCTTGTGTGGTTTATGGTTTTATAGAAGGTTAAACACAGCTCATGTCTATGTTGGTAGTCCAAGAGAGTACATGATTTCTTTGGGTAGGTGTGTGAATTTAGTTTTGTCCTGCGTAACTGTGACAGCTGACACTTGTACAAAGGGACACAGGCTGCCAACAACTCTTATCTGTTTTATCTAAATGAGCTTTTAAAAGAAGGTTACCCAGATCAACAGCCAAGTACTTCAGTGTAATATGCAATCTTAAACCTCAGAGAACACAAATTATGGCGTCTTATGACCACTTGCCCTCCTGTGGTGCTTTGATGTGCACCACAGCGGTAATTGTAGGTTGTAGCATGGATTGACTGAAGATTGAACTAGTACTTGTTATCAGCCATTAGAGTCAGGTACTGTGACAACTTGCAAACCGCAGCAATTTGCATTTATATAGCACCTTTAATGCACTAAAACACCCTAGGTGCTTTGCAGAACCATAATCAAACAAAATGTTGGCGTTGAGCCACACAGAGAGATATAGAGACAAGTGAGCAAAAGCTGGAGTGGAGAGAGGTATACTTTAAGGAACATCTTAATGGAGGAAAGGAACTGGAGAGGCAAAGATTCATTGCTGCGAAACAAAATCATCAGAAGGCACATTTAATGCTGATTAACACTGAAAATGTGTATTATCCTATGGACTCCCTGCCAGGGAGTGAATTTGTGGCCTGTCATCCTTTTGAACTGTGCAATTTAATAATTATCCACTTTTTTATTGTTTGCAAAAAATTATTATTTTCCATTTTACCTTTGACTTTAATTTGGCTTTCTCATCCTTGTTCCGCCTCCCCTTCTGTCGGGTGTCCCTTCCACAGTGTGGGTCTGTGTCAACAGGACACCAGTCAACAACCAGTCAATGCAATAACTCTTTATATCCAAGAGCAGGCAGCCAGTGGTGGTTGGTTAAAGGTGGAGGCAACCCTCTAAGCGTGGCCTAGACTCTCGTGGCACAGTGGTATTGTCCCTATCTCTAGGCCAGGAGGCCCAATTTCAAGTCTCATCTGTTTCCAAGGTGTGTTATAACATTCCTGAAACAGGTTGATCAGGAAAATATCTAGAGTCTTCAGGGGTTTAACCAGGGAGGAAGAACATGGGGGCGTTTCCCAAGAAACTGCCTTCACTGAGAAAGTAAGAGAACTTTTCTTGCAGCGCATTAGTTTGCTCCTTATAAAAATCATGGACGTGACGGTGGGAAGAGAAAGGCCTCTTGACTGACAGTCAAGAGACATTGAGTTGAGGTGTGTTCCATCTCCAACAGGAACAGGAAGGAGGGAAACCATGATACACGTTATAGTCAGTGAAGTATAGACAGTGGCCATTCAGCCCATCAAGCCAGGCCTGCTATCTGCAGTGCAATCCATTCAGTCCCTTGCTCCAATCCTGTACCCCCTGCATGTTTAATCTCCCAAGTGCCCATACACCTCCCCTCTTGTAATCATTGATCATTTCTACTTCAAATACCCTTGTAGGCAGCAATCACTAATGCTTGCTGCTTAGAAAATGTCCTTCCTCAACAGTGTCGATCCTGTCCAAGATTTTCAATTTGCTTTCCCACACTCTTAACCATCACCCAATGTGAACAATGTTTCCTTATCTGTCTCATCTAAATCTGGCATAGCCTTGTGCACCTGTTGGATAGGCGCGGGAGGCGACTGTGTTTGCACAGGTATGGGGTTGATACTGGGACTGACTGCAGAGAGTCAGCATGGACTCAATAGGCTGAATTGGCTTTCTGTCTGCCTTAATGAGTCTGATTCTCTACCCCTCTCACTCACCTAGCCCTGCAACACGAGCTCCTATAGGAAACAATAGCGACGATGAACATAGGAATAGCCGTAGGCCATTCAGCCCAAGGCTGGTCCACCATTCAATGAGATCATGGCTGATCTGTGGCTTATATCCAAATACCTGCCTTTGGCCTATATCCATTAACAAAAATGATCTATCTCCAATTTAAAATTAAAACTGATCCAGCATCTCTGTGGAAGAGAGTTCCAAATATCTACCATGTTGAAACTCATGCCAACTGGAATAAGTTTCTGTGGACTGCTCCAATCCCTTCTTGTGATTAAAATCAGTCCAAGCAAACTAATGATCCACACACTCTTTAGAAAGGCACATAACTTCAATGTGCCGTGATGTGATTTCTGCCTCGGTTGGGAGTTGCTCCAGAAAAGGTCAGTGTTCATCTCACCCGACAGTAACGTATTCTAAAGGTTCGTCATTCCCTGGGAATGTCCAGTCTAACTCCCCCAGGATTGGCCAGGACTTTCCAGGAATCTAAAGTTAACCCCCAGGGCACTGCTGTGAGCGAGCCCAGGAAACAAATAAAACCATGGTGGGGGTGGGGATGGGGGAGGTTGCAATTAAGTTATAATTTTCTGCAAACCTTTTCTTTGCACGCTTCTGTTTTCCACTTGAGACCATGGACAAAAAGTGAATCAAGCAGCACCCAGCTGGATAAGGAAGGGTCTTTATAGGCTTTCCCAATTGGCTGCAGGAAGGCAGGGCAGAGTGAGGACGGGCAGGGTGATCAGTAGTGTGGGTGTGTGGACAGTTTGGAAGGCAGAGGCCATGGTTTGCACCCCCAGCCCCGGAGTCGGCAACTCACTATTTTGATACCCGCCCGTAGTTGGCTCTTTTCATCCACCACCGCCACTGGCTGCACGTGATACAGAGACAGTTTCATCGTCCTATCCATCACTATACTGACCCTGCAACAATGCAGAATGAATGGGGACAGTCTGGGTCAAGGCCACTGTGCCCTCAAAACTTTAAATAAAACAGAATCAACGAGAAGATGTTTTATATGTAGGAGAATAAATGAGTGAGGAGGAATGAAAGTAAGTAACTGTTTATGTTGTATTCAATAGGCATTTTAAAAAAAACACTATTTTTAAAGTGTATTGAAAAGAGAATAAAAGAGTAAAGTTTAGTGTTCACAGTATATGTGTGTTCACCTTTGAGTATATTAATTTGTTCATTGTTTGTTTCTCTGATAGGGTCTAGCCTGCTCTGCTCTGACCTGTGGTAGTAAATTTATGACCCAGCTGTTGCAAATCCATTTTGTTTTGTACCTCTGCTCTCCCTCATGGTTTTGAAAAGAACAGAAGCTAAATCTTGACCTCTGTGATTTAGCGAGTATCATGGACTTCTGCTTTTTCCCATGTCTACACATGCCATTCAGTAGTGTGCCAATGGAATGCACCAACCTACCCTCCTCCTGTTTTATTGCCATTTACAAATTCACTCAGTCTCTTTCAAATCCTATTTGGAGAGATGATAGCCTAGTGGTATCATCACTAGACTGTTAATCCAGAGACCCATGTACTGGGATCTGGTTTTGAACCCTGCCATGGCAGATGGTGGAATTTGAATCCTATAAAAATCTGGAATTAAATGTCTAATGATGATCATGAATAAATTGTGGTTTGTCAGGGTAAAATCCATCTGGTTCACTAATGCCCTGTAGGGAAAGAAACTGCCATCCTGGTCAGGCTTACATGTGACTCCAGATCCATAGCAATATGGTTGACTCCTAACTGCCCTCTGGGAAATTAGGGATGGGCAATAGATGCTGGGCTAGCTTCAATTCTGAGGAAGAAATACTTTTGCTTTGCTCACAGATTTCTCGGGACACTTAAGCAGGCCATTCAGCCCATCACCTGTGTGTGCCGGCTCCCAGGAATGAACAACTCACTGTCTTCATCCTGTAACCCTGCATACTGTTCCTGCTCAGTCCCACAATCCCTTCTCAATGAAAACCTGCCTCCAGCACACCCTTGGACACAGTGACGCTGACTCACTGTGGAAGGTGAGAAAATTCAAACAGGTCTCCCCATAATAATCTGGCACATAGGGTCATGATTATGGGACGGGATGAGTCTAATTCACCCAGAAGGTCAACACCAGCAACTCCACAGGAGCAAGGCAAGAAGCTAGGGTTAAGCTTAGTGTTTGGGTTAGTGTTAGAATTAACCATTGGCTTGCTCACACAGCATTGCGTTAAAATGCATTGAACATTAGTGGTCAAACTCTGAGCAAATATGCATGCCAGAAGTAGGAAAACACATTAGCATTAAAAAACAAAATCAGTTGTGCTTAGAACCCCTATAAGCCACTATTCCTGACGAATGTCAAAATATGGAAAATCTATCTAGATTGTAGAATAGACTCGAGCCTACTCCGTATTCCTCCCATATTATTGCCATCTGCTCCATTCCTGACCTCCATGGTTATCAATGGGGATCAGCAGGGAAACTAAGCTGAGCTGTATAACCTTGCAGTGTCTGTTCAGCACAGTGTACGTGGAAGTAAACCACAGAGGCAAGGGTGTATTGCTCTATAAATAGTCAGCGAGTTGCGGACGCAGTGAAATATCGACGGGATAACGCTGTGTGCAGCAATGATGCTGATCCCACTGACGGTGCGAGGTTCCTGTTCGATCAGCATGCCACCTCACTGGCACCGGGAGCTGTTAAAAGGACTGCTGCTACACACAGTGCCCTGGCAGCATTCAGAACAGAGAGGCATGAGGTGCTGTTACCATTCATCTCTGGTGCTAATGTTTGTTTTAACAATTGTTCAACAAATGAAACACATTTGCATTTTGGAGCACAGTGCTCACAGAGTGACTACACAGACTATTTACCAACACCTGTACACGATACATTGATATGCCTATGGTAAAGTCACCATAGTCCCACTGTCTCATTAGTGGTGGTTTAATCTGAGTGTCACCACACCCCAGGCTGAGAAGGAGAGTCCTTCACAGTAACTTCAGTTGGTGCAGGAATTGAACCCATGTTGTTGGCATCACTCTGCATTGCAAACCAGCCAATTCCCTACCTATATGTATATACACCCACCCACACACCCACACACACACTTGCATGTACTGATATGTCGCTACATGCACCAACACACGTACACACATCTACACTCACAAATTCACACACATCTACAAACAGATATATACTTACCTCACACACTATGCACAGACACTTGCTCATATACATACAGCATATGCATGTACTTCTTGTTACATAAACACACAGATTACACACATGCACAGTCACATAAAGCTACACAATATGCATGAAGGAAAAGCCATATTTTTGAATCCTCACTGTGATGTGGGTTTTGTGTCCAGTAGAGTATTTATACCAGATGATGCAATGCTGGTGACAATTAGAAATGTGGTAATGTGGTATTGAAAGAGCCAACAGACATTTACCACAGCTCCTGATATTTACGTATATTACAGTTACTTCAGTGTCTGGACTAATATTAAGATGTTCAGGTACAAACAGTGACACACTTCTATCAGTGTGCTGTGCTTCAAGTGGCCCCAGTTAAGATGGAGTCTGAGACCTTTATACTGTTTGGTCATATGTTTTCAAACTGTTCAGAAGGACAGATAGGAAGGTTAGGGAGGTGGTGTCGCTCTGATTTTTAAGGATGATATCAGGGTGGTAGTGAGAGATGATATAGGTTCTACTGAACAAAAGGTTGAATCCATTTGGATGGAAATTAGGAATAGCAGGGAGAAGAAGTCACTGATAGGTGTGGTCTATAGGCCACCAAATAATGACATGGTGGCGGGCCGGACAATAAACATAGAAATAGCTAATGCATGTAAAAATGGTACAGCAATTATCATGGGGGATTTTAATCTACATATCGATTGGTCAAACCAGGTCGGTCATGGCAGCCTTGAGGAGGGGTTCATAGAATGCATCCACGTTAATTTCCTTGAACAATATGTAATGGAACCTACGAGGGAGAAAGCTATCCTCGATCTAGTCCTGTGTAATGCGACAGGAATAATTAATGATCTCACAGTGAAGGATCCTCTCGGAAGGAGCGATCACAGTATGGTCGAATTTAAAATACAGATGGAGCGTGAGATGGTTAAATCCAGTACCAATTTCCTGTGCTTAAACAAAGGGGACTATGATGGGGTGAGGGAGGAGTTAGCTAAGGTAGAACGAGAGCAAAAACTTTATGGTGGGTCAATTGAGGAACAGTGGAGGACTTTCGGAACGATTTTTCACAGTGCTCAGCAGAAGTATATTCCAGTGATAAGGAAGAACTGTAGGAAAAGAGTTCGTCAGCCATAGATGTCTAAGGAAATAAAGGAAAGTATCAGGTTGAAAAAGAAATATACAAAAAAGCAAAGAGTAGTGGGAAACTAGTAGACTGGGAAATCTTTCAAGGCCAACAGAAAGCCACAAAAAAAGTTATAAAGAAAAGTAAGATAGATTATGAGAGTAAACCAGCTCAGAATATAAAAACAGGCAGCAAAAGTTTCTATAAATATGTAAATTGTAAGAGAGTAGCAAAGGTAAACATTGGTCCTTTCGAGGATGAGAAGGCCAATTTAATAACTGGGAATGAGGAAATAGCCGAGACATTAAACAGTTATTTCGTGTCGGTCTTCACAGTGGAAGACACAAATAACATGCCGAAAACAGATGGCAAAAAGGTTATAGCAGGTGAGGACCCAGAAACTATGATTATCACTAAGGAGGCAGTGCTGGGCAAGCTAATGGGACTAAAGGTAGACAAGTCTGCTGGCCCTGATGAGATGCATCCCAGAGTACTAAAAGAGGTGATGGGGGAAATAGCAAATGCACTAGTAATTATTTACCAAAATTCACTGGACTCTGGGGTGGTTCCCGCAGATTGGAAAACAGCCAATGTGACGCTACTGTTTAAAAAAGGAAGCAGACAAAAAGCAGGTAACTATAGGCCAGTTAGCTTAACTTCAGTAGTGGGAAAAATGCTTGAATCTATCATTAAGGAAGAAATAGCAAGACATCTGGATATAAATTGTCGCATTGGGAACACCCAGCATGGGTTCATGAAGGGTAAGTCATGTTTAACTAATTTGGTGGAATTCCTTGAGGACATTACTTGCATGGTGGACAATGGGGAACCTGTGGATGTGGTGTATCTGGATTTCCAGAAGGCATTTGACAAGGTGCCACATCAAAGGCTGCTACACAAGATAACGTTCCACGATATTACAGGTAGTGTATTGGAATGGATAGAGGATTGGCTGACGTGTAGAAAGCAAAGAGTAGGGGTAAATGGGTGTTTTTTTGGTTGGCGGTCAGTGGCTAGTGGTGTGCCTCAGGAATAAGTGTTGGGACCGCAATTGTTTACAATTTACAAAGATGATTTGGAGTTGGGGACTAAGTGTGGTGTGTCAAAATTTGCAGATGACACTAAGATGAGTGGTAGAGCAAAGTGTGCAGAAAACACTGAAAGTCTGCAGAGGGATATAAATAGTCTAAGTGAGTGGGCAAAGGTCTGGCAGATGGAGTACAAAGTTGATAAGTGTGAGGTCATCCATTTTGGTAGGAATAACAGCAAAATGGACTATGTTTTAAATGGTATAAAATTGCAGCACGCTGCTGCGCAGAGGGACTTGGGCGTCCTTGTGCATGAATCGCTAAAAGTAGGATTGCAGGTGCAGCAGGTAATTAAAAAGGCAAATGAAATTTTGTCTGTCATTGCTAGAAGGATGGAGTTTAAAAACAGGGAGGCTATGCTGCAGCTGTATATGGTCCTGGTGAGGCCACACCTGGAGAACTGTGTGCAGTTTTGGTCTCCTTACTTGAGAAGGGATATACTAGCACTGGAGGGGGTGCAGAGGAGATTCACTCGGTTGATTCCAGAGTTGAGAGGGTTGAATTATGAGGAGAGACTGAGTAGGCTGGGTTTATACTCATTGGAATTCAGAAGAATGAGGGGAGATCTTATAGAAACATATAAGATTATGAAGGGAATAGATAAGGTGAAGGCAGGGAGGCTGTTTCCACTGGCAGGAGAAACTAAGACTAGGGGCATAGCCTCAAAATAAAGGGAAGCAGATGTAGGACTGAGGTCAGGAGGAACTATTTCACCCAAAGGGTTGTGAATCTGTGGAATTCCCTGCCCAGTGAAGTGGTTGAAGCTACCTCACTGAATATTTTTAAGGCAAGGCTAGGTAAATTTTTGAACAGTAAAGGAACGAAGGTTTATTGTGAGCGGGCAGGTCTGTGGAGCTGAGTCTCAAAAAGATCAGCCGTGATCTTATTGAATGGTAGAGCAGGCTTGAGGGACCAGATGGCCTACTCCTGCTCCTAGTTCTTATGTTCTTATACCATGATGATATAAGCATGTTCCTTAAAGGTATAATTCAGACTAGCTGTGAGACATAACATAACAATATTCACACCCACTTACCCAAAGACCACACGTATCCACATACAAACATACATGTACAAATCTGAACAGTGGCAGACATGTGCAGACTGCCGATGAATGTGCTCAGAACCAGGCGCAGTATTGTTGTAGCAAAACATCAGGTTTTAGAACTGAAGTGGTGCAATCTTGAGGACAAGGAAAACCTAGTGGATTAAATACTGATACAAGTTAAGGGAGGGATTAATTGCTGTTAACCGAGAGTTGTTAGGGTGTGGGATACTTGACCAAAACCTGGTGGCTCCTATCCAGCATCCAGCTGCACACATACCAGGCCTTTCACCACCTGCCATCCGTTCCTCTGTATTCCCTTGGAGAAGGTGGCAGTCAGATTGAACCTCTAAACAATTGTGGGGGCTGCTTTTTTCTCCTGATGAGCTTTAGGTTTAATCCCACTCTCCTGTTCGCTTCACACGCCCTGCATTCTTGCTTTCTCTCAAGGTGCTGTCTAAATCCCTTGGTGAATAAAGCTGAGACTGAACTCCAACAAGAGGGATAGGCTGGGCATTTCCACACTCTGATTACATTCTGTGCAAAGAAATTCGACTGAACTCACTTCAACCTGATGATTATATTCAATCTGTTCTCCATCATTGCAACCTCATCAACAGGTTGGATTGCTGACTCTGGCTGCACAGGAAGAGGTTGTGCCCTTCACCCCGCATCCTCCCCACTGCTGCCGGTGATTGGCTGTAGACTCTTCTCCCTCACCAGGGCAACTGCCTTCCTACAGCCAATTGTAAAACCATGAAACTGTAAGATGTAGGCCATTCAGCCCATCAAGATTCATCCGCCATTCGATGAGGTCATGGCTGATCTGATAATCCTCAACTCCACTTTTCTGCCTTATCCCAATAGCCCTTGCTTCTCTTACTGATTAAACACCTGTCTCAACCTTGAATCTACTTAATGACCCAACCTCAACAGCCCTCTGTGGTAAAGAATTCCACAGATTCACTATCCTCAGAGGGAAGAAATTCCTCCTCATCTCGGTCTTTGATCCCTTATTCTGAGATTATACCCTCTGGTCCTAGACTGTCCCAGATGGGGAAACAACCTCTCTGCATCTACCCTGTCATAGAATCATGCAGCATGGAAACAAGCTCTTCAGCTCAACTTATCCGTGCAGTCCAGATTTCTTAAACTGAACTAGTCCCATTTGCCTTGATCTGGTGTATATATCTCTAAACCTATCCTATCCATATACCTGTACAAATGTCTTTTAAATGTTGTAATACTAGCGTTAAATATTTCATTGAGGTCTTTTCTCATTCTTGTAAACTCCCAATCAGCACAGTCCCAGATGAGGTTCTCTCTTTGGGGTCCCTGACGTAAAGATCCCAAG
Source organism: Ginglymostoma cirratum (assembly GCA_024137785.1). Classification (NCBI taxonomy): domain Eukaryota; kingdom Metazoa; phylum Chordata; class Chondrichthyes; order Orectolobiformes; family Ginglymostomatidae; genus Ginglymostoma; species Ginglymostoma cirratum. The sequence continues at coordinate 10,210,093 of JAHRHZ010000086.1, read as the reverse complement.
GCACTGTATTTCAAAGAGAAACAGCAGGGAGGAGGGTGACTCGGAGTGAAGGAACTTGGAAATATTCAGCATCTGTGGGGACAGTGGCAGAGTTGAGGGGCTGAATTTTCCGTATCAGGAGACAGTTTGTGCTGGGGCTATGGGCAGATATGGCAAAGGGCGATCTTGAGGGCCTCCATGAGTACTAATGAAGGGAGGGGTCTTATGGGCAAAGCGGGTGATAGCAGGATGTGGGAAATGCGGAATCTGCTGTCCCTCATTTAACGGGCTGTGAACGTTCCCAAGAAGCTTGTTCATGAGCAAGGAAGAGGCAGGAACTGATCTTCCAATTACAGGTCATCACAGCCCCAGCTCAGTTCAAACAGTGCATTGCTACCATGGAAGACACAGGGTATTTTTATAAGAAGAAGTTTGCCACCCCCACACTGTCCCAACAATGTGTGAGCAGATGAAGCACCATTTCGAATCGCTCTGCTGATTCTCTGAATGCCAATCTTCTGTCTCCCTTAGAGCTCGCTGACACTAATGGCATGTTGGGCCCACCAAGTGGCTATCAACACTTGTGGGTGGCATTGCGTGAGTGACACAGATGCACACATGCACATGCACGCGCACACTGACACACATCAGGACATGGACATCATCTACACTCTGTGTTACCAACTGGAATTTGAAAATCGTGCCACATTTCAGAAAGCGATGATGGGTCATTGACCTGAAATGCTAACCTGTTTCTCTGTCTCTCTCTCTGCTGAGTATTCCCAGTGCATTTTGTTTTATTTCAACTTTCCAGCATCCTCTATATTTTTCTCCTGATCTCCATTCCCTTCCACACGCTCTGTTAGTAATTTAATGAATCCCTCAATCACCAGAATTATTATAGCGCAGAAGGAGACCATTCAGCCCAACATGTCTTCACCAGCTGTGTTATGTGTTATCTAATGCCAATCTCCTGCCTATTCCCCCATGTCTCCATAGCATCACTATCTAATAAAACACCCAGTGTCCTCTTGAATGACTCCATTGAACCTGCCTCCACCACTTTTCCAGGCAGCTCATTCCAGACCCTAATTACTCGCTGTGTGAAAAAGTCTTTTCTCACATCACCCTTGCTTACCTTTCTACATTCTAGCCTCTACACCTTCGGAAGGATGTAAGGCCTTGGGAGGGTGTGGAGGAAATAAGATCAGAATTAAGGAATTTGGTTACATAGAGAGACTAGTGAAGCTGGGACTGTTCTCCTCTGAGCTAAGAAAGTTAAAAGGTTTCAAGGGATGTGGGTCTCACTGGCAAGGTCAATATTTGTTGCCCTTCCTTAATGCCCTTGAACCAAGTGGCTCACTCAGCCATTTCAGAGGGCAGTTAGGAGACAGCCACATTGACATGGGTCTGGAGTTACATATAGGCCATACCATGGAAAGGCTGCAGATACCCTAAGGGATGGTAAGAGATCGAATGGGTTTTTTTACAGTAGTCAGTAATAGGCTTGCAGTCACCAATTTTCAGATTTATTAAGTGAATTTAAATACCATGGTGAGATTTAAAACAACATCCCCAGTAGATGAAGCCTGGACCTCTGAATTAAAAATGCAACATTACCACCACACCACGATCTCAAAGTTGCTGAGAGTTTTGATAGACGAGAGAGAGGGAAAAACCATTTCCAGTGGCAAAACATTGAGGAGCATCAAAGGACAATAACTTAAGACAACAGAACAAATAAAGCTGGTGGAGTTAGGAGAGGACGCTGTGGGTGTTGGGAGACTCAGAGAAGAGGATGGTAGGGGAGCAATGATAAGATTCTTTTAAATTTTGTCACACAGCAGATTATGGTGATCTGGAACGGAGGCTGATTTAAAAGTGACTTTCAAATGGGAATTTGGCAAATACTTAATGAGGAAGAACAAAATACAAAGCAATGAGGAAAGAGCTGGGCCAGGTGGGATGATGGGATTGATCGCTTCATTCTTTCAACGTGCCCCCACAAGGATGATGGAGTGAATGGCCTCCATCTGATCTGTAAGATTCTTGGCAGAATAGTCTCCCAGGACTTGTACCCAAAACCGAGACTTCACATCAACTTAAATGTTTCTCCTTGGGGCTCCCTGCTTTGTGGGCCATATCTTTCCCAAGGTTTTGCAATGAAAGTAAAATGTACCACACTGCCAGTTAAAAACTGACATCTATGTTTAACAAATTGCACTCCAGAGGGCAGTAAACTAATGTCCCAGCTACCTTTGTGCCTCCATCTATCATTTCAACAATTTGGAATTAATTTGACAGAAGTAGCAAAGTATGAGCAAGTTTTAAGTTCTCCACCGGAAGATGATGCAGGTTTTAGACATAACATTTTCGCTGCCCTGACATTTCTTAATTAAAACCATTTGCGGAAAGGGTTAAAACTCTGGTATCAAACTGAACCAGAGTGCTCATAATCTGAGCACTAAATTTAACCCCAGCCTAACCTCTCAAACCCATACTCTCTCCATTGCAGTGAATGTTTCTAGATTAATCATCTATCCAACTGAACCCTTCTTATCCCTCATCTTCCTCTTCATCCTAATGTTACCTTCACTCATCTGGTCTTCTGATGGGGAAACTCTTTGCAAAAACATCCCTCCCCATTCTGCCTCCCAAAGTGAGGGAGTTCAGCTCACCATCTCCTTTAGAAATATTCTTCAAAACAATGTGTTGGGACGTGATCTAATACACCTCTGGAGCAGGTGGGACTTGGACCTAATCCTGTTGTTCCTGAGGTAGGGACACCACCACACACCACAAGAGCCCTCATCGCCTTCTTTATATTTTTGACTTAATGTTTGTCTTGCTGTTCATCCCTTGAAGGAAGCGCTGTTGTTCATTTTCCCACATTAATTCATTTCCATTGGGCATTCCCCAATCTCCCAGTTTTCTGCGTTTGACTGAAAATTGTCTGGACTGTCAGAGGAACAGTTCAAAGAGCAGGAGATTAGAATTTTTCTAAATGCAAGTTGGGGTCATTGATACAGCAACGCGCCAACAATTTGCTCGTTTATTGTTGGCCTAATTCTCCCCCCATTATTTCCTGGCTTTGGAGAACCCTTTCTCAAGTCCCTAACCCCGGACTAAGTGTGAGTCTGCATTTAAGGTTCCTCACCATGGAAATTACAGATTTGCAACATCAGGATGCCCTGAAGTGCTTTGCAGCCAATCAAATACTTTTGACATGTTGCCACTTTTGTAAAGGAGGGAACGCAGATTCCACTTTGTGCTCAGAAAGCTCCCACAAGCTGCAACACCATGACATAGCAACAGGAGTAGACCATTCAGCCCGTCAAGCCTGTTCTACCATTCATGGGGAACGTGGCTAATCTGGGGCTTAACTCTGTACACCTGCAAGAAAAACAGTAATTGCTGGAGAAACTCAGCAGATCTGACAGCACTCTTGGGAAGAGAGAAAGAGAGCAGAGTTAATGCTTCGAGTCCAGTGATCCTTATTCAGAACCTGCCTTTGGCCTATGTCCCTTACTGCCTTTGCTTGACCAGAATCAGATTTAAAACTAACAGCTGATCCACAATCCATTGCCATTTGTGGAAGAGAGTTCCGAATCTCTACCACTCTTTGTGTGTGGAAATGCTTCCCAACATCTCACCTGAACAATCTGACCCTAATTTTTAGAGTATGCTCCCTTGTTCAAGAAACTTCAAACATTGAAAATTGTTTGTCTTGATCTACGTTGTCTTTTCCTACTGTTTCCAATGACCAAACAATCTGCTTCTTGTGATGCTGAGTGAGGGATAAATATTGCCTGGGACACTGGGGAGAGCTCCCCCAGTGGTGCCACAGAACATAGCAGTTTAATGTCTTGGCCAAAGGAAGGAATGCTGTTTGAGCAGGGTCAGAGTGTCAGCTTGGATGCTGTCACAAGTATTAGATTTGGAAACACATAACCTTGTGACTCAGTCACACACGTTACACTGCATTACATTGGGAAGGTGATGGCCTAGGTATTACCACTGGACTGTTAATGCAGAGACCCAGGGTCATGTATTCAAATCCCACCGCGGCGGATAGTGAAATTCGAGTTCAGTGTAAATCTGGAATTAAAAGTCAAATGATGACCACAAAACCATTGTCAGGAAAAACCAATCTAGTTTGTTAATCCCCTTTATGGAAGGAAACTGCCATCATTAGCTGGACTGAACTATATATGACTCCAGACCTACAGCAATGGGGTTGACTTGTAACTGCCCTCTGGCAGTCAGGGATGGGTATTATATGCTGGCCTGGCCAGTGATGCCCTCATCCCATGAATGAATAAATAAAAAACACTCAGGCCCAGCTCACACCTAAGAAAGACTAAATTAGATCCACGCTGCTTTCAGTTTGAAGCGCTCTGATGCAGTAGACTTCTGCATGTATTTCTGGACTCCAGGGTTCTGTGAATTGAAATCACAGCTCTGCTGAACCTTCACATATTGCCACAACCTACATTAAACCTGGTCATTGCAGTGGAGTTTGGTTTCCAAAGATGTCTTGTCCCTGTTTATGCCTCTAAATTACGAGCAACCTTTTGACAAGAGCAAATTGGCAGATAAATTGTTTGAACTCGTAATTAGTCTGAGCAAAGACATGTGTCCTGTCAGCATGACTGAATATTGTGGCGATTTTTCTTTGCCTCGAGGTGGTGGGAAGGAAGGTGGAAGGAAGAAAATGTGAGAATTGCTCAAACCAGGCATCTGTGAATCAGTCCCTGGGGGAGCTACAGGCTGACTTGATTGACTGACAGTTCTGCATGTCAGACTAGAAATAAATGCTACACGTTTCAGCATCACATTTAGTTTTCAGGGTTCACTCAATTCATTCCTACCGGAATAAGGCCCAATATAAAATCCTCAACAGACCACTATTATAGTGCTCAGCGAGAAAAGCAAGCATTCTGAATTCTGTCAATTTGATCTTTTTGTTTCTGTTTAATTTATTGTGAGGTAATAATGGCAATTGGGAAGTTTAGCCTTAACTATTTGCTGTAGCTGTTGTCAGGCCAGTTTAAATGGTTGGGAGTGTACAGTGGTATCACATACCATTATCAATTTGGATTGCCATAGTGTTCTGTTTTTTCTGCGTTGTATTTATCCAGAATTCTCATGCATTGGCCTCAGTTTGGTTCCTAGCAAACATGGAATTGCCCGTTAAATGGTGACAAGTAATAAGTGGGTTGACTGTGGCCCAAATGGCAGAAGGATTCTTCCCAGTGATATACGATTTGGGTGCACATTGAAACATCTGCAAACCTGCACCCTCCATTGGCAGAAGTTTGGAATGTGTTTAATTGTGTCCTCTCCCGGTTACCATAGATTTGCTGATACTGAATGTTTGCTAAGTTTTAAAAAGTTAATCCATGGGTCTTTGGGAATTGCTGGCCTCCTCCTGCGACACCCATATCTGGCGAATGAATGAGAAAATAAATTGAGCGATGGAGAATAGGAATCATACTCTTGTCATTTCCCAATTTGCTTTACTCCACTACTGGCAGCTATGCTATCTGCCACTCTCCTGCTTTAAGCTCCCTGTCTATTTTTTATTTGATATACATCCAAAATGGGACCGTTGCTGTGACAAGGGCACTGGATAAATCTGAATGGTTACTGTGACAGAGCTCCAGTACCTCACCAGGTCATGTTGAACCCTGGAAACTGGATGGTCCTGGTGTGACCCCGACAAAGTGAGTTGCTAATGTTGTCTCTTGAAGGTACTGACTCCTCAGGACAGTCCTGTTGTGTGTCATTTTACTCCAGCTTTGAATCATTTTCCAATGACTTTCTTTTCTCTCCTCATCAGGGCATTTGAATTTCCAGGACTGTTTTATTACATCTGGAGTTTTTAGCGTTTCTGAACTTGTGAGAGTGTCGCAAAGTAAGTATTGATATGTTTGCTTTGGAGATTCTTCCACTTTATTTTAAAGGTATTTTTATTGTGTTGAATTATCACAGTCTGTTGCCACCTTGCATTGGTGATGTGATAAATGTACTGGACTCTTAATTCCGTGCCATCATGGTACACCATACAAGCTATCATGGTTTAACCAGTAAATCTGGAATGAAAGAGTTTAATAATGCTGAGATTGTGTAGGTTGGGTCTGTACTTATTGGAGATTAGAAGAATGAGAGGCAACCTTATTGAAACATACAAGATTCTTGAGGACTTGACAGGGTAGATGCGGAGAGGTTGTTTCCCCTTGTGGGAGAGTGTAGGAGCAGATGGCATAATCCCAGAGTAAGGGGTTACCTATTTGAGACAGAAATGAGGAGGAATTTCTTCTCTCTGAAGGCTGCAAATCTGTGGAATTGTTTACCACAGACAGCTGTTGATGTTGGCTCATTAACTATATTCAAGGCTGAAATAAGCAGATTTTTAATCAGTGAGGGATATCAAGGGTAATGGGGAAATAGCAGGAATGTGGAGTTGAGAATGCTCAGATCATTGAATGGTGGAGCAGACCCGATGGGCTGAATGGCCTAAACTACTCCGGTGTCTTATGCTCTTAAGGAGACAGGATGGTGTCATATGTATGTCAGAGTGTGAAGATATTAGGTTATATAAGGAATAGGCGTAGGCCATTCGGCCCATCGAGTCTGTTTTTGTTGTTCCATAAGATCATGGCTGATTTACTGCCTATTTCCCTGCTTGTTGACCAAAAATCTGTCTAAGTCAGTCTCAAATATATTTCGTGACTCAATCTTTAGAAGAGAGTATTCTGAAATTTAAAGAACCTTTGAGTGAAAACAAACACCACCTCGCCTCCAGCTTAAATGGGAGGCTCCTTATTTAGGATACCCCTCCAAGGGGAATCATCCTCTCAACACCCCCGTCCTTTTAAACTCTAATCATCACAAGCCCAACCTCCTCAACCTTTCTTCTTGACATAGACCCCACCCCCATGTCAGAAACGGAGCATGTGATGAGTGAAGCCAACAATGCGGCATTTGTTGTTTGCCATTTATAAACTTGATTGATTTTAAACTGCTTTTATCTTGGTTAACGTACAAAACGTATACACGTGTCTTTATTTGTGTTTCGGCCAGGGATAAATTGCTTCACTCGAAACATTTGACTCAACACATTTGATCGTTTAAATTGTGCTTTCTTCCTCCTCCAACCTGTGTGAAGCAAAGACAGGAGAATTATCTGATAGAGGTTTGCTTACTTGAGTGGTTAGGCCCAAAGAAAATGCTTCCTCTTCAAGCCAGAAATGGTAATTGGGGTTATACAGTTGTTGCTAAATGGGAGTTCGGGGGGACTGAAAATGCTGAGCCTAGCCTCGCCTCCACAGGGAATAAATGAGGCACATTGAACAAATGAATTTGAGGAGAAACGAGACAAGTGCATATGGACAAGCAGAGAGGAGCAGTAGTGGGCCATTCAGCCTCTCAGGCCTGCTCCACCGTGTGATCAGGTCAGGGTTGATCTGATTCTTATTTTAAGTTTGGAGATCAAGATTTACAATTGGCACAGTCCCACAGTGAATCCAAGATCTTTGAGCATTTGAAACAAAAGTGTATCCAGTAACTCACACAGTTATCCCCTGAGAGGTAGGTCAGAGATGACCCAAGGAGTGACCTTTGACTGTGTTCCCTTGACTTGAGTCATCATGATTCTTGCCTTTGACCCGGGGAGTCATCCGTGAGAGGAGAGGAAGGAATAGAAAGATCTGCTGATTGGGGTGAGATAGAGGAACAGGACCAAACTCATACCGAGGATAACAATAATAAGCATGTGCATTTGTATAGCACCCTTAATGTGGTTAAATGTCATAGATCCATAGAAATCTACAGCACAGAAAAAGGTCTTACAACCCATCATGTCTGTGCCAGTCAGAAACAACTACCTCACTATTCTATTCCCGTTTTCCAGCTCTTGTCTGCCTTGGTATCGCAAGTGCACATTTAAATGTCTCAAGGCTCTGGACAAAAGCGTAACCAAATATCATTTGATGCAGTGCCTCATAAAGCAACACTGTGATAAGGCAGTGGATAAGTGTGAATGGTTATTGTGACAGAGCTCCAGTACCTCACCAGGTCATATTGAACCCTGGAAACTGGATGGTCCTGGTGTGACCCTGATAAAATGAGTAGCTAATGTTGTCTCCTGAAGGTACTGACCCCTTAGGACAGTCCAAGGGTGACCAAGAACTTGGCCAAAGAAATAGGTTTTCTGGAGCCTCTAAAAGGAAGAGGGAGAGGCACAGCGGTGCGTTAGGATGTAGAAGCAGGAGAAGGCCACTCAGCTCCTTGACTCTGCTTCACTGTTTGACAAGATCATGGCCGATCCAGCCTCATCTCCACTTTCCTGTCTGACCCATTTCCCCAACTCTCCCCCAACTCCATCTTTGACTCTCTTGCCTATAAAATGCCTAATCTAGAATCTCTACAGTGCAGAAAGAGACTATTCAACCAATCGTGTCTGCACCAACCCTCCAAAAAGCATCCCAACCAGACCCACCCCATAACCCCACATTTTACCATGGCTAATCCAACTAACCTGGGCATCTTTGGATTGTGCGCGGAAACCGGAACACCCAGAGAAACCGAAGCAGATACGGGGATAACATGCAAAAAGCACACAGACAGTCGCCTGAGGCTGGAGTCAAACCTGATTACCTGCTCTGTAAGGCAGCAGCGCTAACCACTGAGTCACCCGATGTTGAATACTGCTCCTCTTTGGAAGACAATTTCTAGGACTTAAAACTCTCTGAGAGAAAGAAAAGTCCTGAAAAGAGGGAACTCTCATTGTTGAACAGTGTTGTCGAGTTGCAGTTTCCCCCTCAAGAGGAAACACCCTTTTCCTGTCCAGACAATGAAATCCCCTCTGGATGGTCTCTGTTTTAGTAAGGTCAGATCTCATTTTCCTAAACACCAAACCTACAGGTCCAGCCTGTCCAAATGTACCTTGGAGGATAAACCCTTCCCTCCAGGAAGGTGTCGAGAGGTTAAGGGAGGGATATCTTAAGTTTGGGGCTGAGGCGGCTGAAAGTGCGGCCACCAACAGCAGAGCGACCAAAGTCAGGGAGAGTGCTGGAATTGGAGGAGGCTGAAGACCTGAGAGGGTTGTGGGGCCAGAGGAGATGGTAGTAATAGGGTGGGCCAAGGCCATGGAGTGATGTGACACCCAGGCTCAGAATATTAATGTTGAGGTGTTGCTGAACTGGGAGCCAGTGAAGCATAGGGATCGAGGGGGTGAGGGACCAAGCGGGTAAGGGTGTGTGAAGCAAGGGAGTGTAGGGACACCTGGGGCAAAGAGTTAAGCGGACAAGGTGTGAGGGGGTGAGGGATCTAGGGTATAAGGGGTCGAGGGGATAAGGCGTTAAGGGGGTGAGAGAGGCTTTGGTGCAAGTTGGAAATAATGGTAGTGGAGATTTGGAAGATGTCATGGTTATGAGGGGAGGGTCAGATGAGTGTTGGAATACTCACACCTTGAGGTAAGAAAACCATGGACATGGGCAGGGGACGGATGAAGCATTATGGAGTTGATGACGTTTGCAGAGTAGGGTCCTGATGATGGAGTCAGTACAGGGGCTACCCCGGGGATGAAGCAGAACTGTACAGTCACAGGTGGCCTGCTTCAACCTGGACAGTAACAGAGAGAGAGAGAGAAAGAGAGAGAGACAGAGAGAGAGAGACAGGGGGCAGGAGAGAGACCAGGAGAGTGTGGGGCAAAGGGAGAGAGGGAGAGAGAGAGTAGGAGAGAGGGAGCAGGAAGGGAAGAGATAGAGAGAAGGACGGGGAAAAGAGAGAGGGGGTGGAGCAAAGGAGAGAGAGGGAGGGGGTAGAAAGGGACATATGGTGTCAATGACAGGTCAATAGTTGGATTTTCTCCTTTTAACTCGATGTGATTCTTTGCTCTTGTTCTCAGCCCCAGTTGCAGCTGCCACGGGCCCCAGCTTCAATCTGGCTGACCTGGAGAGTCCAGGCTACTACAGCATTAACCAGGTTCCCCTGGGTAGGAGGACCATCACCACCCCACCCTCCACCAGGTAGGAGACTGGGAACAACAGCCCTGGGTGAGAAATCCCATGAGCTTGACATCATTGCAGAAACAGTAGCCTGCTTTCTTCCAATCCAGTGTTGGTGCGGTTATATTGTTGGATTTATGATCCAGTGATGTGGGTGAATAACCTGGAATACAGGTTCAAATCCCACAATGGCAAAGAAGTGAAATTCAAATAATAAAGCTGTGATTAAAGCTAGTTTCACTAACTATTGGTGCGGTCACTGTGTTTGTGGAATCATACTGTACAAAAGAGGCCCTTCAGCCCATTGAGTCTGCATCATCCACACTAATCCCACTTTCCAGTATTAGACGCTTGAATGCCTCCACAATTCTCCCAGGTAGTGCATTCCAGATTCCCACCACGCTATGAGTAAAAAAAAAGCTTCCTCAAATCCCCCCTAAACCTCCTGCCTTTCACCTAAAATAATGCCCCCCTCATTAATGACCCTGAGGGGTCAGTTTGACAGCTGAGGGGAACAGCTGCTTCCTGTCCACTCTGTTCATGCTTCTCATAATCTTATACACCTCAATTGTTGTAAAAATACTTTCTGGTTCACTAATGCCCTTTAAGGTCAGAAAACTGCCATCCTGCTCTGATCTTGCCTACAAGTGACTCCAGGCCCACAACTGCACTCTGAAATGTTCAGTTCAGGGGTGATCAGGGTTGGGCAATAAACGCCCACGACTGATGAGAAGTCAGTAAAGGTGACATCATTCTTAAACTGGTATCAATGACCAGGATTGAATCTTAAACTCAAGCCAAAACTGCCTGCGGCAATGGTTCCCATTGAAATGCATTGGCTTCCTTCAAAGGGTGACATGGTCACCTGAGTGCCGGGCTTCACAATTGTGAGCTCTAGTTTAGGGAGGATCGCAAGCTCTGAGGTAGGCCTGGTCACATTGGAGCTCTGACCAACCGAGTGAAAAAACGGCTGTGAGCTGACTTTAAATCCTCTCATTTTTTTCAACAAACCATAGATGGGGCCTAAGTGACTTAACCTCAAGACCTGCCGATAGCAATAAAAATAGTAGTCCTTGACGCTTTCAGAAAATGATGAATCTTCTCATTACCCTCCCTATCAACTCCTTATATGTGTTTTTTCCATTATGAAATGTGGGCATCACTGACCAGGCCAGCATTTATTGCCCATCCCTAACTGCCCCCAGGGTAATTAAGGGTCAGTCCCATTGCTGTGGGTCTGGAGCCACATGTAGGGCCAGACCAGGTAAGGACAGCAGATTTCCTTCCTGAAGTGAATCAGATGGGTTTTTATGGCAGTTGCTACATGGTCACCATCAGACTGGCTTCTTTTTAATTGAATTCAAATTTCAGCCATCAGCCATGTTGGGAGTTGAACCAATGTCCTCAGAACATTAGGACTACGACTCCAGTGACATTAGCATTAAGCTACTACCTTCCCATTGAACAATGTAGCTATCTTACAGGTCCAGTCTGACCTAGCCCCTCCCTGACCTTATGGATCTACTCCCCAACCCTACCCTTTCCCCCTTCCACGTGTCTTACAGTTGAGTCCTGGTAGAAAAAAATTGGCAGACCCCTCAGCTGGGGACTGTGGGACTCAGTGCCTTTAGAAAGGAGCCTTTCAGTCCTTGGGAAAGCCGACCACACAGTTAGGCTGAGTGGCTGGGCTTTGTGAGTATTTTGTCGCCACCACGTTTTTAGATGCTGCCCCTGCTTTTCCACAGCTCCACCAAGCGACACAAATCCATCGAGGACAGTGAGATGGAGAGCCCGGTGGATGAAGTCTTTTACTCCAGTACAGGCCGATCTCCAGCTGCGGGCAGCAGTCAGAGCGGAGGATGGCCTAACGATGTCGATACAGGTAAGGCCCTCTATTGGCTAGTACCTTCTGTTCATTCATTGCCTCCTCATCACCAGCTACACATCCTCATTTAAAACAGTCTGAAAAGGGTTACTGTGTACTGATGATAGTCAACAGTTGCCATTGACATTGACATATCTACCGTTTGTTTTAACAAAAGGCCTATGCCTCCTAGTTGGGGTAGGTTGGGGGTGGGGTGGGGTGGGGATGATGTGAATTGGGAGCATTTTTTTTTTCCTTTTTATAAAAACTTACTTTTGCATGTTTTAATCCCTGCGTGGGATTTGGGCCAGCTGGGACAGAACTCATTCCCATCCCTTAGAGAAGGTGGTGGTGAGCTGCCTTCTTGAACCACTGCAGCCCACATGCTGTGGGTAGACCCACAATACCCTACAGGAGGGAATTCCAGGATTTTTGACCCAAAGACACTGAAGGAACGACAATATATTTTCAGTTCAGGATGGTGAGTAGCTTGGAGGGGAACCTGCAAGGGGTGTGTTCCCATGTATCTGGTGCCCTTGACCCTCTGGGTGATAGTGGCCTTATGTTTGTGTCAATGCCTTACATTTATCATTACACTCCCGAGACTGTACCTATATGGATTGACACATCTGCCTTACTATCTGTGGAGGGAAATGGAAATCTATTGGAGGTGGCTTTAGTCCTCTCACTGGGCTATAATGAGAATGGTAAAATCATTTGAACTTGGAGAGGGCCCTTTGACCTGCCAATCCACTCTGTATAGGGACCGTAATGTAAAAGCAGGTTCAGCGTAGTCCTACCATAATTCCAACAGTAGAGAGAGAGAGATGACTGGCTGGTGGTTTAACCTGAGGATCACCCCGCCACAGGCAAGGGGAGAGGTTGAGAAAGCATGACCTCCATGGGAATTGAACCTACGCTGTTGGCATCGCAAAGCAGCTGCTCAAATCAACCACCAATACATGGACAAAGGCAGAATATTGTGGACAGTGGAAATCTGACACAGAAACACAGAACACTGGAGAAATTCAGCAGGTCTGGCAGCATCTGTGGAGAGAGAAACAGAGTCAACATTTTGAGTCTGATATGACTCTTCGTCAGAACTCTCTTCTTCTTCATTAGAAACCAAAACACCACCATTAAGACGACAGAAACTAACGTGTAAATACAGCCAATATGCACAATGTAGTGACTATCAGTACCAGTAAGAGAGACAAGTTTAGGTATATAGTGAAGACACTCCTCCCTTCCATGAACACTCTATCTGCAACGTGTCTATCCAGGCAGTTTACACAGTGAACTTTTGTTTCCGGACATTTATTGATATTCATTCCTGTTTGCCCACGATATAAATGGAAAGTACAATGTGTCCCTGTTGGGTGATGTATGCATCCTGTCAATTTCACTGGATCATTTTCAGATGTGAACTGCCCTCAGCATCATAGCTCATGTCCTGTCACTCTGAGCTGAGTGCATGATTGAGGTTGACACTCACGGTGCCGTACACAGGGTGCTACATTGTTGAAAGTCCCTCCTTTTGGATGGTGTGTTAAACCCCCTTCCCTTGAAGGAGGCATAAAAGACCCCATGTCACTTATTTCAAAGATGTTCCCCAATATTTTCACCTCAGTCATCCTTGCTAGCATGGTAATGTGTGTAGGATCTTCACATGTGAAAATTGTCGTGTGTGCTATGTGACAACATGGAGTGCACATCTGAAAGTGACCTTGTCGGTTGCAAAATTGGAGTGGGAAATGTCCCAAGGCCATTAAAGGCGATACCTAAATGCAGGTTCTCGTGTGTGTGTGTGTGTGTGTGTGTGTGTGTGTGTACGTACATTTGTTTGTGTAGGTCTGTGTGTCAGTCTGTGTTTCTGTGTATGAGTGTGCCTTTCTGTCCGTGTGTTTGTGTCTGTGTATGTTTGTGCGTGTGTGTGTGTGTGTGTGTGTATCTATTTGTGTGTGGGGCTGTGTGTATCTATTTGTGTGTGGAACCAGCTGTGTGTATGTGTGGGTATGGATAAAATAATCTGTGTGTGTGTGTGTGTGTGTGTGTGAGAGAGAGACTATCTGTATATGTGTGTGTGTGCCTGTGTGGTTGTGTCTATCTGTGTGTGGGTGTGTTGAGGTGGAGAGAGAGGAGTAAGGAAGCAAATAAATTTGGGTGCTCCATTCTGAGATGGAGCTCAGGACAACAAGACCACATTGCCTCGAGAAGAGGGATTGCTTACAATCCAATGCTTCACTCTCACTATTTCTTTTTTTAATTAAATGAGTCTGAGAGGGGAGAGAGAGAGAAAAGGCATTATCACAATCTGGAGCATTTTTCTAAATGTTCCTTGTGGTGAGGTAGAGAAAGAAAGAGAGAGAGATAAAAAAGCAGCCACAAAAAGCAGCTTGTTAGTTCAAGAATAAATCTGAAAAAAAAAAGGTGAGGAGCTGCCAAAAAGATCGGGAGCAGCAGGAATACAGATGGATTCCTTCATTCATCACAAGGCCTGGCTTGTTTTCCAAATCTCTTTGTGTCGAATGCCTTTTAAATTAAAAAAAAATCTGACTGGTCTCTCGCAACAAAAGACGTTGTAAATTAGAGTGCAGCAAATGTCCAGCAAGCCTGCTTCCTGCCCTTGTTATCCTGTTTGAGGAACCTCTTCCTTCAGGCTCTCCCCACCCCTCCCCCGCCAAATCATTTCGAGGCACCTCATTAATAAACGCCTCATTTGGAGCACGGAATCCTTGAAATGAAGGGTCATTTCAAGGTGCAGCAAGGTTTTCACTAACTCTGGAATGTCAGTATGTGGTGCAGTGGTAGTGTCCCTACCCCTCTCCCAGAAGGTCCAGGTTCAAGTCCCACCTGTTCCTGACGTGCGTAGTAAGATCTCTGAACAGGTTGATTAGAAAAATAGGTTAAATTAGAAAGAAAACACCTGTGGGATGTTCTTATGGTGCAGTGGTAGTGTCGCCACCCCTGAGCCAGTAGGCCTGGGTTTAAACCCGACCTGCTCCAGAGGTGTGTTATCCGAACTGGTTGATTCCAAAATATCCCACTCATTGTGAGGGACTTTTATGGTACAGTGGTAATGTCTTTACCTCTCAGTCAGGAGCACTGGGTGCAAAGTTCTACCTGCCCTGGAGATGTGGCAGATCATATCTAAAAAGACTGATTAAAAATAACTGTTAAGTAATTCTACTGGAACTACTGAGAAAGTGTCAGTGAAGTCTCTACCATAGTATGGTACAATGCAACCTCAAAGCTGTGAGTTTAGCTTCTGAGTGTCTCCATGCACATGAACATTCAAGGATCTGAGAACTCGGCGACGGAAACATTTAAAACAAAAAGTGCATGTCAGCTGTGGCTTAGTGTGTCATTCTCTTGTCCAGGGGGGATCAGTTAGCTTGGATGTGCTGGTCTGGATGGAGAGTGACACCAACAGCTTGGGTTCAATTCCCACACCAGCAGAGGTTACAATGAAGTACTCTCCTTTTCAACATGGCTGTGGTCATTGACGGATGTATTCAAGACTAGGATTGCTCTGTTAGTTAATGCAAAGGGACTGCATTGCATAACCACACAGCACTGGCAGTAGCTCAGAACTAACCTACGCCAGAATTTGGGAGACCAATAGTATAAGTTGCCATCGCCTACAACTGAGCATAGACATCTCCCTCGTTAGAGAAATGCAGTTAGTTACCTACAGCTGGAGGATGAAGAGGCAGAGCCTTCATGAACTACCATAGCCGGAATGGAAAACTGAACCCCTGCTGGTGGCTTTATACAGCACAACACCATAGCTATCTCACCAACAGAACTAAACTTACCACAACACACCTCAAACCACCACCAAGACCACCCCGCCACTGCTCCCCCCCAACCCCACCACCACCAGAAGATCAGCACACCCATTTACTTTTAAGCCAGCAATTCTGATCCTTGTTAATTTAGCTCCCACTGAAAGAAAGACCTGCATTTAAGTAGCTGCCTGTATAGTCTCTGGTCACAAAGTGTTTTGGGATGTCCTGTAAAGCAGCATAACGATTGTCATGTAGGAAACAGTCTGGAGTGAGTGTTAGCCATGGAGTGGGGAAATGGGTTTTGAGATGCAGGTCGGCCGTGAATTGATGACACAGGCTGTTGAGCTGAATGGTCTCCTCCAGTTCTTGTCACCAGTTGAAATGATTGACTGTGAATTTCCTCAATGCTGTCCCAATCTTGGCAGTTGAAGGGAGCAAACTCTGTAAAGACCACCTTTTTGTTTTCTGCTCTCAATGACGTGTTCAGATTCACAATGGACTGCTTGAGAGTAGACAAGGTCTATCTTCAACCTTCACCTTATTTCTAATCAGTTTATTATGTAGTCAGGCTAAATGCTGCAACTCATGGTGTTTATCCACCAGACCCTAACCTTCACTGTCATGTTATTGAAAACTGTTCCATGAGAAGGTTAAGATAGAGGCTTGCAAAATCTTGATCAGACTGAATAGAGTAGATAGGGAGAAACTATTCCCACTGGTAAAAGGATCAAGAATGAGAGGACATACATTCAAAACAATTTGCAAAAGAAGCAAGAGTGAAATGAGAAAATAATTTTTTTCACTCAGCCACGAGTTAGGGTCTAGAACACACATTGTGGTGGAGGCAAAAGCATGAAGCATGAAGAGGGCACTAGATAATTATTTAGATAAAAGTAATGCGCAGGAGTGTGGGGAGAAAGCAGGAGATTAGGAATAGGAAATTATGCTCGACTGAAGAGCCAGTGCAGGCACAATGGGCTGAATGGCCATCTTCTGCCCCATAGGACTTCTGTGACTGCCTAGTGCTAGCTGTTCTCCTCTGCATGCTTCTCTGCTTGTGTTTCTAACATTCTAGACTCCTGCCTGTCTCTCTATGTGTGGCTCCCTTCCTCCCTTAACTGTACTCACATTGTGCTATTTAAACCCAGTGAGGAGCTCCTCCATGACATCTTCACAAGATGGCTCCAGAGTCTGAAAGCTCTTACACAACTGGTGAGGGAGACCCTATCTGGTAACCAGAAGTACAGGATGAGAAAGGAGGAAACTCACACCATACGTCCTCACATTATGGTAGAAGATGTGAAGCCAAAACTATTTGATTCATAGAAGAGGGTGCTGCCTCCTGAGTTGAAAACATGACGGGAGTAGTGTTTTAAAAGTAGATCGTGGGGAAAAGCTGAGAAATGGTGCTCTCACTCACACTCTGCTTTCATCGTCAACCTGCATAAATTTTCCTTAACTTGCTCCATCTTTATCTCTACCTTGGATGACCCAGTTTGGCCCTGCTCTGACATAACATCAATCCTAGTAATGCTAATGCAGACTGTCAGCAAAGTCCTTTCGCTGAATTAGATGGGCAAAGTGCACTGTGAGCAGTGGGTCGTTCAAATAATTGAACAGAAAGTTCCAGTACATGTAACCTTCCTCTGTTTCAGTGTTACAAGGTCATTCAGCGTGTCCAGGAGAACAGGAAGCAGTAAGTGGTTGTTGTGTGAAGTGACATTACAAACACATTTCTCAATGTGATATTGACGTTGCTCTGAGCAATGATTAGAGGAGCCCATAACCCAGACTGACCAGTTTTCAGGTTTCCGGGATTAAATGGAGTCATTGTCCCAGCTAGTCTTCTACATACATCCAGTGCCGCATTCTGCTTCACTATTACTGATTTTCAAGCCATGCTGGGTCATAGAGTCCAGAAAGACTTGCATTTCTGCGGCACCTTCGATGACTAGATAGCACATTACCGCCATTGAAGTGCAGTCACTATTGTAACATGAGAAACTGTTGGATAACTTGTGCACAGCAAGCTCCCATGATCTGTGCGATAACCAAGTAGGAGACATTTGCCCCATTATTTCCATGTTGCTGCTGGCTCATCAACCCAAATTCCATTTCCCTTACCTGACAACTTTTGATAACTTTTCCTTTTCAGAGCCTTGTCTGATTCCCTATAAATGAGGTTTTACTTTCTGACTTGTCTGTGGCAAAGAACTCAAACCACTCACCACACAAAAGCATTCTTTTTAACTTTCCCTATTATTCTTCAGTGAGGAGGTGATGTATTTGCATTCAACATTTATCTATGACCCGGGTGATTTCTGTTTCAAAGGTTAGATAATGTTGAAGAACCGTCGCTTTTTTATGAAGAAAGTTTTCCTTTCCCTCTATTTGTTCTGCAGCAAGAGTCAGAGCCATTTCTGTGGTAACTGATTTTAAGGTGCACTTGGGGCTGCATCTGTATTTGGCCGTGGTTTATGCCAAAACAAAATGCTCATCACCTTTTCAACTCATAATATAACTCATACCATTCACTCATTTGTTTCCCATTAGAAAAGTACTGTTACACCTCGCTGGGTGAGCACACTGGAAATCAAGTCCTGCTATTTTTGGAGTTGTCACAACGGTTAAAAGAAGTTATCAAAATACTCAAAAACCCCCAGTTTACCCAACTGTTAGACTCAGGTTATTAGAAAATGTCGACTGGGTTTCAGTACTGTATTGCTAGAGGGTGTTTATAGTGCACTGGTAGTCCTGATCTCTCGGACAAGAGTCCTGAATTCAAGTCCCATTTTGCTCTAGAGGTGTGTAATAACATATACGAATAGGTTGATTAGAAAAGATCTAACCACTGGTAAACAAATATGAACTGTTGACATATATTTCAACTAGTTAAGACTCTAACCCCCTTCTGAATCCCCCTGAATGCACATACAGACAGACACAGGCAGGCAGGCAAAACAAAAAATGGTGTTATGGATGGAAGGGATAAAATTACCAGGGAAACAATTCAATGGCACCAATCAGAGATAAAAGGTACTGCAGATGCTGGAGAATCCGAGATAACAAGCATGGGGCTGGATGAACACAGCAGGTCAAGCAGCATCATAGGAGCAGGAAAACTTGACGTTT
>JAHRHZ010000086.1:10098254-10190914 GCA_024137785.1 Ginglymostoma cirratum | reverse complement strand
AAACGTCAAGTTTTCCTGCTCCTATGATGCTGCTTGACCTGCTGTGTTCATCCAGCCCCATGCTTGTTATCTCGGAAAGTTTTCCTGCTCCTATGATGCTGCTTGACCTGCTGTGTTCATCCAGCCCCATGCTTGTTATCAATGGCACCAATCCTCAGGATTCAATGGTGACATCCCCTTTTTATTCCCAAGTCCTTCAGTTCTCTGAGCTTTCTCTTCAGGTGTGTTCACTTGTCACAGGAGACACAGATTGACTGTTTCACAAACTATGCAGTCTCTGGTTTATTGGTACAATACCAAAAGATTGCAGCAACTGCTGGGAGAAAACATCTGCCCTTTCTTTAGCTTTAAGTATTTTGCTGGCAAGAGAGGCACACAGTCTCCCTTTCCAGAGGTCCAAGGGTTTCTCGCTGTATTGCTCACATCCACAAGCTACTCAGCTACCCAGGAATCAACCAGAGAGTTGTTGTTAGGAAGATGGCATGCATAACTGGTCACATTCCACAAACCAATCAGCAATCTATTGCTGGCTGAATCTCACTTTGTATACGTGATACTGTGCTATCTATTTACACCTTTGGTCTCTTACAAAGCAACAGCGTAAACACAACCCACAGTGGATTTTAGTAACTTGCTTTTTAGAAGTACAGCTTCTGCCCTTTGTTGTAAAACAGTCCTTTTTCCATTTTTTAAAAATTCACTCACAAGATGTGGGCATCTCCAGCTAGCTCAGCATTTATTGCCAATTCCTAACTGTCCAGAGGGCAGTTAAGAGTCAACCACATCGCTCTGGATCTGGACGCACATGTAGGACAGACCAGGTGACAGTTTCCCTCCAGAAGGAACCAGATTTTTTTCCCCTACAATCAACAATAGTTTCATGGTCATCATTAGACTCTAAATTCCTGATTTCAATTGAATTCAAATTCCACCATCTGCCATGGTGGGATTTGAACCCAGGTCCCCAGGACATTATCTAAATCTTTAGATTAACAGTTTGGCAATAATGCCACAAGGCCATTGCCTCTCAGACCACAATCAAACATAGAGTAAAATTAAAAGAAGCAGTCTTACAGTTGTTAAGAATATTTGATGGTGAGAAAGAGCCATCGAAGCCCATCCCTCTCATACCTTACCTCTCTCATCAATGCTTTTAGCGATCACAAGGTAGATTGTACAGCTTGGCCTATGTTTCCAGCTCTCTGTTGGGCAAAATCTTTCCCCTCCTCTATGAGTTATCTCCACTGGTGTCTGATTTTATATGAGGAGCATAGGAACAGGAACAGGCCATTCAGCCGCTCAAGCATGTTCCACCATTCACATTCTGACCCTCTGTCACAGATGCCATTGGCACAGAATGAGATTCTCCAGACTTTCCTGTCTACGCTGACACTCTGAACCAGCTACAAACATACAAATTAAGAGTCAGCCATTCTGCCCTTCGAGCCTGCTGCACCATTCAGTAAGACCATGGCTGATCTGATTGTGACTTCAAATTCACATTCCTGCCCACCCCTCAAAACCTTTCACCCTTTAGTTAGCAAGAATATACTTACGTCTACCTTAAAAATCTTCAAGGACTCTGCCTTTTTAGGAAGAGATTTCTAAAGACTCACAGTCTGCTGAAGGAAAAAAAAATTATCTAATTTCTGTTTTAAATCAGCGATCCCTGATTTTTAAGCAGTGACCTTTCATTCTCCATTCTCCCATAAAAGGAAACATCCTCTCCACATCTACCCTGTCAAGGCCCTTCAGGGGAAAGAGCCAGAGGGAGCAGAAATAATTAGATAGTTAATAGAATGTTGTTGTTCATTGAAAGGAAGATATAATATAAAGGTAGGCATGTTTGCAGTAGTTGTACAGGGTGTTGATGGGACCACATCTAAAGAACTGAGGAAAGGTCACTTGACCCAAAACTTTAACTCTTATTTCTCTCCACAGAGGCTGCCAGACCTGCTGAGCTTTTCCAGCAATTTCTATTTTTGTCTGTAAAGAACTGTGTACAGTTTTGGTCACCTTATTTTAAAAGGGCGAGGTGATAGCCCAGTGGCTTTGTCACTGGACTATTAATCCAGAGACCCAGGTAATGTCCAGGGCAGATGGTAGAATTTGAATTCAATTTTAAAAATCTGGAATTAAAAGTCTAATGATGACCACAAATCCAATCAATTGTCAGAGAAACACAGCTGGTTCGCTAATGGCCTTGGCCTAACTGCCATCCTTCTCTGGTCTGGCCAATGTGATTGCCTCCTAACTGCCCTCTGGGCAATAAATGACAACCTAGCCAGCGACACCCGCATCCTTTGAATGACTATTTTTAAAAAAGGAAACGCGCAATTTCATTCAAGACTATACAGAGAAAGTTCACTTGATTGATTCCTGGGACAGTTGGATTATGTCATGAGGACAGGTTGGACTGGCTTGGTCTGTTTGGAAGAATGTGATGTGGTCTTATTGAAACAATGAGATCCTAAAGGGATTTGACAAGGTGAAGTCTGAAGGATGTTTCTCCTTGTGGTGAGGAGTAGAACTAGGGAGCACGGTTTAAAAATAAGTGGTCTCTTGGTTAACATGGGAAGTGAGGGGAGAAAATTTTTCTCTTGAGAAATTCTCTTCCCCAAGAGTGGTGAAAGTGGGGGTGTCTTTGAATATTTTGGAGGCAGAAGTAGATACATTCTTGCAGGGCAGTAGCAGAGCAGGTACAAGTGGCTAAATGGCCTATTCTTTCTCCTAACTCTAATGTTCGTATAATCGGGGCTCAGCATGAGAACAAAAAAACAAAGCTGACATTCCTATGCAGTACTGACGGAGTGCTGCACTACTGGAGGGGCCCTTTGTTAGAAAGATGTGCATGTGGGGCTCAGTCTGCTCAGGCAAGTGCAAAGGAGTTATCTTGGATGATTTGGCTAATAGCTACCCCTCAACTAGGCAAATGGTGGTGCAGTGATAATATCACTGGTTAGTACTCAGAACCCTAGGTTAATTCTTTGGGGATATGGGTTTAAATTTCACCATAGTAGATAGTGAATTTTGAATTTGAATTCAATAAAAATTTGGAATTAAAAGTCTAATGGTAAACGGTGTCATCAAAGCACATTTGGGTCACTAATGCCCTTTAGGGAAGGAAATCTGCCATCCTTTCCTGGCCTGCCTCCATGTGACTCTAGACCCACAAGCATGTGGGTCTTAACTACCCTCCAAGATGTGCAACAAATGCAATGCCCGCATCTCACGAAGAAATAAAAAAAAACTGACATCATATAAACAGGGGATCCAATCATTAGAACTTTGCCATTTGTGGGAGCTTGCTGTGCACGAATCAGCTGCCACATTTCATGTGCTGCTGTAGAAGCAAGCACATTTTGATAAAGTATCTCACTGGCTTCCCTGCAGTTGAGAAAAGCAAATCTTTCTTTGGTCAGGGGAGTAAAGGGCAGGTGTGAAGCGCCTCTGTTTTGGATGATGGCCTTTTGTTGGTCATAATGTCTATGAGATACGTGATAGTTTGGAACCATTCCCAACACCCTCCTTCCTGCAGATGAGGGGCTATTCAGAGGCAACACTGTCCTGCTCATATGCAACATGAGAAGCCCCTGTTGGCAAGGCACCATCGGGTACGATAGTTCACCATTTACTGTCATGGGAGCTCACCCTGTGGGCAAATGCGTGGCCTCTGCCTGAGTACTACCCAGAGTGTGATGAATGAAACCAGTAACTCACTTGCTGGGACATTGCCGAGTGAGCTAGAGTATCCTTTACACAGGTGGTTTGCCACTTTATAGACTGGGACTGAGGGCCCCAGGCGGAAATTCTGAGGAGTTCAGAGACAATTGAAAGTGATATTTCGCCATGAAGCACTTTGGAACATGAGTTGCAGTGTGACTGAATTTGAACTGAATATACTGACTGTCTGGCCAGATAATATTCATTCCTCTAAGGACAGTGAAAAGAACAATAAAAAGATAAATTCCAAATTCCTTACCACCAACACAGACTTATATTCTAATAAACTCAGAGACCGTGAAATTCTGCTTCGCATTGTTCCTCGTCATTTAAGAATTCCAGCCTTGAATTTTAGCATCTGCCAAAATATAAGCATCTGACTATCCCAGAATTCCTCTTTGTAGGAATTGTGACCCATTGACAAGGAATGAAGGGAGGAATATTGGAGGAATGTGCCATGCAGTTATTGACCACCATGTCATTGTTTTAGAGGAATGGTTTGGCCATGGCTCACTGAGTAGATACCCTTGCCTTGGAGTCAGATGGTTATGGGTTCAAGTCTGACTCCAGAATCCACTTTTTGCTCGTAATCCCACTGCAGCACTGCAAGAGTGCAGCATTTTTGGAGATGTTCTCTTTCCCGTGGGACGTATAATGCCGTGTCTGTTTGGTCAGATGGATGTAAGAAGTCCCATTGCATTATTTCAAAGAGGAACGTAGTGTCATTCCTGCCATAGAATGGTTACAGCACAGATGGAGGCCACTCAGCCAATTGTGTCTGCTGGCCCTCCAAAGGAGCTGTTCATCCAGCTCCAGTTTGCTGCTTTTTTCCACGTAGCACTGAACGTTTTTCCTTTTCAGGTAACAATCCAATTCCCTTTTGAATACCTCAATCCCGCTGTCACACTCACGGGCAACAGATTCCAGGTCCTGACCACTCACTGCATGAAGCAGTTTCTCCTTTTAGCCTACAATCAAAATCAACCAGCACCATTTTGTCATTACTGTTTGGGGGTGGGAGCTTGCTGTGTACAAATTGGCTGTCGTGTTTCTTATAACAGTGCTCACCACCACCTTCTCAAGGGCAACTAGGGATGGGCGAGAAATGCTGGCCAGCCAGCGACGCCCACATCCCGCAAATGATTAGAGAAATAAAACACAACAGTGATGAAGCTTCAAACATATTTTATTGCCTGCAATGCCTGAGGCTGCAATCTTGGACCAGGCTCCCTTACCTATTGGACAGTGGGATCTTTCAGTCGGTCCATATGGGAGGGCCAGTGGGGCCTTGTTTAATGCCTCCTCTGAGAGACAGCAGCTCCCTCAGCATCGTGCAGAGGTGGCCAGCCAGATTACACAGGCAAGCTTCCACCCAAAAAGCCAGTGAAAATGGTCAATCACAGCAAGTCTCACAGCACAGAAAGAGACCATTTGGTCCATCTTACCTGCACTGGCTCTTCAAAGGAGCATCATTACCTAATGTCAACCTCCTACTTTTGCTCCAAACAAGACATACTCAGTTCAATTCATTCTGCACACAACAAAACTGGGCTCGTGATATCCAGTTGCCCAATATGTCCCAATTGGGAGACTGAGGACTTGAACCTACAGCCCTATGCCTCGGGCCAGAGGACCACCAATGAAGCCAAGGTAAACCCTGGTGGATTTATTATTCCCCGCAGGCAGATTTGTGCTTGAGCTACCCATCGTACCTATGAGCAGTTGGGATCTTTGGGGCTTTTGATGTGCAGGGTGTTGCTTTGCTTTTCTATAAAAGGTGGATTGCTGGGTGCATTCCAGAGGGCAAATTCTAACAACATGTTCTTTCCACTGCTCCATAAACCGCACAGAGAGGTTAAATGTCACTTTTTCCAGAAGCAACCATGATTTTTTTGTAGTTTCCAGCAATCACTGGCAGATTCGCACTGATGATTCTGTTTTCAGTGTAAGTTATTTTATTTACAGTATTCTCCCTTGTTTGGCACTTCTGCTTTGCTCCAGATATACCCATTGGAGAAAGAGTGAGCAGGAAATAGGAAAGAAAGAATGAGAGGAAGGTAGGAAAAGAGTTGAGGGACAGAGGGCCAAGCAGGCAAAGAGTGAAACAGGAGAGATGGGCAAAGAGTGAAACAGGGGAGATGGGCAAAGAGTGAATCAGGGAGGTGGGCAAAGAGTGAAACGGGGAGATGGGCAAAGAGTGAATCAGGGAGGTGGGCAAAGAGTGAAACAGGGGAGATGGGCAAAGAGTGAAACAGGGAGGTGGGCAAAGATTGAAACTGGGAGGTGGGCAAAGAGTGAAACTGGGAGGTGGGCAAAGAGTGAAACAGGGAGATGGGCAAAGAGTGAAACTGGGAGATAGACAGAGTGAGATGGGGAGATGGGAAAAGAGTCAAATAGGGTGATGGGCAAATGGTGAAATGGGTGGATGGTAAAAGGGTGAAACAGGGGAGATGGGCAAAATGTGAAACAGGGAAAGAAGAATGTGTAACAAAAACATGGAACAAGGCTGAACTAAAAACAGAAAGTGCTGGAGAAACTCAGCACGTCAAACTATATCTGTAGAGAGTGAAAGAAAGCAAACGTTTTGAGTCCAATGAACCTTCTTCGGTCTCACAGATGCTGCTAGACCTTGTTTCTCTAGCATTTTCTGTTTTTATTTTAGTCTCCATCATCTTTAGAAGTTTGTCTTTATTCGTAGGGCCAAACTTGTACAGTTTAATTTACCATGGGGCCTTCAGTTACTCTCTGACGAAATGATTCAATGACCATGAAGATCTGCTGTATCATTGGGACCCCCCCAACTGCAGGTCTTAATATCGCCCATCACTGCTCATGCCTCAATTCAGACTCTCGTCCACATTTTCTCTTCTCCGCACTTTACTATTTCGATACTCAGCCAGTATCCCATCTCCCATTCTCCTCATTCTTCCAAAACTCTGCTCCCTGTAGCAGCCAACTCCTGTTTTCCCATCGCCCCTGTGCTCACCTCACTGGCTGACTTTGCCTCTCTAAGTTGGCAGGACATGACTTTAAGAATAATAACTTTGGTTTGCAAATCTCTTGGCCTCTCTTCCTGCTATCTTTGTAACCCCCAACAGCCTTTGTGCCCACGCAGATCTCTGCACACCTCCAATCCCGGCCTCTTGCAGGTTCCTGATTTTCCTCACTCCACCAGAGGCAGTGGTGGCTCCAAAATTCCGTCTGTAAAAGTAAAGAGAGACTCGCATTTCTGTAGTGTCTTTCACCACCTCAGAATGTCACAAATTGCTTAGAAGGCAATGTAGTCACTGTTCATGTTGAGCTCTCAGCCTGTCACCTCTCTCACCAGGCACTCCTTGAAACTTATCTCTTAGAGCAAGCTTTTGTTCACCCTTCCTGGTATTTCTCAATGTGGCATACTTTCAAATTATTCTCGCTAATTCTCCTGTGAAGTGTCTTGAGATACTTTAACATGTGAGTACTTCTTAGAAAAAGACACATTTTGTTGAAACTTTTTGGCTTCTGCTCATCAGGACAATTTGCAAGAATGCCACTGTAAAAGGAGGAAAAAAGCATTAATACGGTGTGAAAGGAGCTGATTGATTGGCAAGTGGCTCTGACAGGTAGAGGTGTTGTGATGGGCGGAGCACCAATGGGATCATGACTGACAGTTAACCCAGATGTTACCCAGTATGGTAACAAAACATCTGTGGAACAACAAACCAGCTCGGCAAGCCAACCAACCAGAACACCCACAACCCGAGCTACAAATCTACTCCAAAACCTTAGTGACAGTTAACTGCCAGGCTTTGACTAAATTTCAAACAAAGCAAATCGACTCAGATTGATAATTGAGAAATAACCCAGAAAATACCAAACACCAATTTGTTTGAGTTGAAATGCGTGTGGTGCCTTTACATGTTCTGTGTGTCTGCAAAGTAACAGGGTCCTGTATATTAATGTATGTAGCTTTCATTACACACAAGTACACAATGCTTCTACGAATCAGAGTGCACTTGTCAACCAATCAGTACTGTATTCTCATACTGTATACATATTGTTTTCCCCTTTATTGGGATTCTTGCAAAGTGTCCTGACGAGTGCAAGATTAAAAGCTTCAACAAGCCATGTCTTTTTTCAGCAATCCTGAGGCTTTCTACCACCAAATGACAATGGGTTTTGATACATTAAAAGTGTTGTATGAATGTAAGTTGAAAGAGTTGCTGCTAAGTTTCTTCTTCCAAAGCTAAGTTACACATATCTGTGAAGTCCCCATTCATCTCTGACTGGTCATTTTGTTGATCTCATTTCCAAAGCCTTGGAAAGTCTGTGTCACTTTTCATTGGAGAGAGTCCAGGAGTAGGGGCAAAACTTTAGTGTGTCAGTTAGGCCATTCAGGGTGATGTCTGGAAATGTTTCCTCACAGAAAGGCAAACCTAGAACTCACCCCAAATCCCCAGTTGACAATAGGATGCTACTTAAACATTTCCAAACTGCAGTTGAGGAGTATGGAATCAAATCGGGGAAGATAAGCTTGAGGCGCATGTTTCTTTGAGTGTTGGGTTCAAGACAGACTGATCAAGGAGAAGGAATAGTGAAGAATTATCTTCAGGCTTATTCTTAAAAGTAACACTACTTAATAAACTTCATGCTAAATTTTACGTTGAAACTGTCATCTTATACCAGGTTCTGACTAATAGTTACATTAGATAATAACCAATCTGTCTTTTATGAGTATTCATGTCATAGTGTTCCATGTGTCTTTTTCAGAGAATCACACATTGCAGTGTTTTTTACACATTGTTTTATCTCCGCCCACACTGTGGTATTTATTCCTAGTGATATGCAGCTTCGTGACATCACTGCAAGATTGACCCAGGGTCCTATTACTCCTTCACAACAGGTAGAGTTAGGATCCATTTCTTTGAGGGGCTGAGTGGTCTCTGGCTGTTTCTGTATTCCAGGACGAAGTTGCTATGAGGCAGCTTTGTGGTCGGACTGTTTGCTAATGGTATAAATTATTGAGGAGACTAAGCAAAGCCCATTGTGTCCAACTAGGATGCTATGGGTTCCAATCCCTGATGTCCATTTTACGGTCTCCATTGCCTGGGATCTCCCATATGGCTGGGCCAAATGCGTCAGTTGGTGATGGGTTGGGTTGGCATGGACAGGGCTGCATGTCTGACGTGTTGATCATTTTGTTCCCAGGGATGACATCGCCCACTTCCTTAAAGAAGTCAACAAAACACGAGTTTGGCAGCGGTACACCTTCGCAAACAGTCTCCTCGCGGATGGCATTCACACATCACCCATTGCCCGTGATAGCAGGCACCAGACCAGGTGAGGAGAAGCCTCAGGTTAAATCTTCAGGATAGCCCTACAGGCAGTGTGGTGTGCCCGTCTTTCACTTCTGGACTGCATTGTGCCTTGGGTTGTGGCTGTAGTCTCCCTATGCACCAAGATGGGAGAAAGGAAAAGTGCCCGGCTGGCAGCTTGGATGCCCTGAGCAACAGCTGCCATCCCGTGACTGAATAGTGCCAGGATAAGGGGCACAGCACTTATGTCCTGGTTTGGTGTATTACTCCGGGTGGCCCACAGTGAAGGAAAATCCTTTAAATGTTGAGGGGGCTCTAAATAAGAGAAGGTTTGCCCAGCAGAATGTGGCCTTGGGCAGCAAACGTGGGTGTTACTCTGACCTCACTTGCAGAGTGGTGGCAAGACATTGCTTCAGGTGAGCGAGTAAGGAAACAGGAGGTGGCATTGTCACTGCCTCCTGGAGCCTGGGTCCCAGTGCCAGCCGCAGAAGCTAAAAAATGGCATCAATACACCCCTCCACCTGTTTGCATTGGGAAGAGACAGGAGAAAGAGAGAAGAAACATTTCTCACCCCTTCCAGAGGATCGGGTTAATGTTGAATGGGGCTCTGAATGGATTCAGGCGCATCTACACAAATGGAGTAAGTGATCCCTGATCATTTAGCCAACTATTTAGTCAACCTTTAGGATCCACACTTTTCACCAAGTTTCTTGGACACTTGATTATGTCAGGAGTTTTTTTTGACATCACTGCCTAGTAACATGGCATGACATGGTGGCTCAATGGTTGGCACTGTTGCCTCACAGTGCCAGGGACCCAGATTTGATCCCAGTCTCTCTCTGAGTGGAGTTTGCATGTTCTCCCGTGTCTCCATGGGTTTCCTCCCAGTGCTCCGGTTTCCTCCCGGTGCTCCAGTTTCCTCCCATGGCCAAAAATGTGCAGGCTAGGTGGGTTGGCCATTGGAAATGCAGGGTTACAGGGATTGGGTGGGGGACTGGATCTGGGTGGGATACTGTTCGGAGGGTTGGTGCAGACTGAATGGGGCTGAACAGCCTCTTTCTGCACTGTAGGGATTATATAATTCTATGAACATGCACCGGTTTCCCAATGCCTGATCTTTGACTGTGGACTTTTGCAAGGCAGTGTCCACCTGTAACTGTTGCTGCTCTCTTCACTGCTGGATACTCAGTTGAAGAGATGCAGCTTCAGAGAAAAAAGTCAAGTTCAGCAAATCTTTGTAAGCAGGTTTGTCAGTGGAATGAGGTGTACCTGGCGAAGGATGACCTTGAGGCATGCCCTCCCTTCTGTCAAACTAACCTCTAAAAATTTGCAGAGGAAGCTCACTGTCACTTTCAAGAGCAATGTGAGAATGGGCAACTCTGTTAACAGATGCCCAGTGTTTCTGCCCAGTTTACGCAGGGTCCTCTTGGTAGCTCCTGTGTGCCACTTTGAGCTGACTGATTGGGGCAGTTTTCTGGCATGGGTTTGACAGAAAGGGGGAGATGGCGAGACCACCAGGCATCAGTGAGGTCGAACCTTGTTTGAATGGGGGAAAGTTATTCGTTTTATTTCGTTCTCTGTGTTAGCCACAGATGCTGTTCATGAAATGCTGACTGCCTTGCGTTTGCATCTTTCTCGGCATTTTTTTCCTGTTTTTGAAAAACACAGGGAGCCCTCGAGGGCCGGCCTCCGCTATCCATTTCCCACCGTCCTCCATCATCCAGCAGCCAAGCCCCTACTTTACCCACCCAACCATCCGCTACCATCACCATGCCAGCCAAGACCCTCTGAAGGAGTTTGTTCAGCTGATCTGCTCCGACAGCTCCAGTCAGGCCACAGGACAGGTGGGGTACCTGAATGTAAGGCTCCAGCTTTTACTCTGCTGCTTCCTATTGTTCTGTTTCCGATTTGTGAAAAACCATGCTTCTAGAAGTTAGTGGTCGAGCTGTCAAATGTAAACGCTTATTTCCTCCTCTGGCGATTAAAGAGTGAGTCCCCCACCCCCACCTCAGACCTCCACTCAGATCTTTTTGACTTAGCTTGTCATTTGGCACATTTGCCATTAGCATCTCCCCTCTCTCCAGGTCTGTGAACACCAGCCATTGTGTCGTACTGAGCTACACTAGTACGTGGATTGGGTGGAGTGAGTTTAACTAGCTACTGGTCCAATTGGGTATAGTCATCTCCGGTTAGCCTGTCAGCCATGTACCACACTGATATTTGGGTGGCCAACCCCTGACCCCAGCTGGAAGACCATGGCAGATATTGGGTGAGAGTGCAGTAAGGTTATGCAGTTATGGATGGTTCCACTGACCCAAGCCCCACCTGATTCCTCGGATTTCCTGCACACAATGGGAAGCACCATCTTTGCTGACTCCCTGTCCAGGAAACCATGTGGTCAGTGGGCATTCAGGTAAGGTAAAGGGGGGAGGGGAGTGCCAACATGAGTCAGCCCTTTTGGACACAGTAGCGCACAAAGACCAAACCCAGTTCCAAACCCTTCATCAGATTGCCCCACTTCTCTCTGGACCATAAAAAAAAACATCAAAAAGTTCCCATCACCTGACGTCAAGCCTTGACCCAAGTGAACATACCAACTGGGAGCAGGAGGAGGCCATTCAGCCGGTCAAACCTGCTCTGCCTTTTAATAAGATCATGGCTGATCTGGTTATAACCTCCAATCCACATTCCTGCCTGTCCCTGACAATCTTTCATGCCCATCCCTTAATAAGGACCTATCTAACTCTGCCTTCCACCGTGTTTTCAGGAAAAGAGGTCCCAAAGACTCACAACCCTCTGGGAGAATAATTTTGCCTCATTTCTGTCTGAAATGGGTGCGCTTATTTTTAAACAGTTGCCCCTTGTTCTTAATTCTCCCATCAGAGGGAACATCACTTCAACATCTGCCAAAGGCCGTTTAATCGTGTATGTTTCAATCAAGTTTCCACTTAATCTTCTAAATTCAAGTCGATACAAGCTTAGCCGACCCAACCTTTCCTCAACAGACAACTTACTTCTTCCAGGTATTAGTCTGGTAAACCTCCTCTCCTGGGGAAATGCTAAATCTCATTCCCGATGGAATGATGGGTCCACAAAGATGCAACATGAAGGGATGGGCTCTGGTGGTGCAGTGGTATTGTCCCTACCTGTGAGCCAGGAGTTCAAGTCACACCTGCTCCAGGGGTGTTTACTGACATCTCTGAACAGGTTGATTTGTAAAATAACTAGCACCATGAAAGGAATATTGTAGCTGAGCTCAATGCATGGAGAATCAGGAAAGATTTTCTCTTCCACGGCAATCAGCAACAGGAGGAAGTTACTCTCATGAGGTACAGAACCTCTATCTCCAAAGGTGGGGGGAATATCAGGAGCACACAACCTGGGGTTAACACAGTTGGGGGGTGGGGGGAGACAGTTGCAAATGAAAGTCCTCTAGCCCTAGCGGAAGGCTGGGCAGAGAATAATGGAAGATGTTCTATTCTTTGATGCTGATGCTGATGCTGGCTGCCTCACCAGGCTCATCGACAGTATAGACCTGATCCATTGCAGATTTCGTCAGGTCACTTCTGTCTTCATTATGCTGCCTCGTTAATTTAGCGTTCTCATCCTTTCAGCCTGAGCCTTACACTATACCAATAGAGAGGCCAACTCTCTCTCTCTCTCTCACCCTATTCACCAGTGTTCCTGAGTGCCACCTACCATGGGTGAGCTGGCCTACCTGCTTACCTACACCCACCCTTGCCCCCTTCTCCTGTGAGCACACTCACTGTTTTCTAGGAGCTGTATAACGCTTGCCTGCTGGGGCTCAATTCTCCAGAAACATCGATATATAAACACCCACGTGTCACTTACCCAGCTCCCTGACCAAGATGCAGAGCCCACTGGGGCCTGGCATCGCAACTGGACCAGGACCACTGAGTTGATTTATTCACTGGGTCCTATGATTAGTCACCTCTGCATGAAACCTCTTAAATAAAGCACAGCTCCGGCAATTGAGAAAGCGATCTAAAGTCTCTGCAGGCATTGAGTACACCATTAAAAGGACTCGGATAGTGAGACTCACTCTTTAAAACTGTCTTATTTGCTTAAGTGCTTTGTGGAAAAATCTTTTTGCATTGACCTTTTAAGACATCTGCTACTGCTGCCTTTTGATGTAAATTATACTAATAATTTCTTTACTTCCTGTTAGCAAGAAGCAAATTTGTTAGGAATGTCTTGTTTGTATTTTCTGCTGCGATATTCTCAGTATTCTTCTCTCCACTTGTCTGGAAAACCTCACTTGTCTTGTTAGGATTTGATTATCCTTTGGTCATGCTTATAGCCTAAGCAAGGAGTCAGAGACGATTTGTCTTGGAGAACAGCTTTCCTGTAACAGCTCCCATCAATGCATCCTAGCTGGGATTAATGATCCCCATGGTAACCCGAATAG
The DNA here is from genome assembly GCA_024137785.1 of Ginglymostoma cirratum. Classification (NCBI taxonomy): domain Eukaryota; kingdom Metazoa; phylum Chordata; class Chondrichthyes; order Orectolobiformes; family Ginglymostomatidae; genus Ginglymostoma; species Ginglymostoma cirratum. The sequence goes on along the minus strand of JAHRHZ010000086.1, from coordinate 10,177,468 downwards.
AATGTGCTACCATGTCCTGGTAGGACTAGGGATTAGATCCCAGCTCTTCCTACTCTGGGGCCTCAATGGTTCTCATTAATTAACAGGTTTAAAATGACTTGCATAAATATGGGGGCCCTGTGGTACAGTCTTTAGCGCCTAACTCTGAGTCAGAAGACCCAGGTTCAAGTCCCACCTGCCCCTGATGTGTGTTATACCATGACTGAATGGGTTATTTAGGAAACTGTTGAACTTGTATAAACGACAGTGTTGAGCTCCGATCACACCAAGCTAGTCTGGTAACTCGCTGTGCCTACCCTGAGCTAGAATCTTTGGGTTCACGTCCTATTCCAGGGCTTGTTGGCCTTGGGAGAAGTATTCGTGATGTGGTTCAACAGGCTCCTAGAACCTCCCAAAAGAGGAACACGAATGTGCAAAGTAAATGCCCCACCAGTTTGAGAAATTAAAGCTGGTTTAGCAAATTTTGGCATCAGCTTCGAAAACACGGAACTTACCATTAAGTGTATAAATTCTGCCCTGATTTGCCCTACCAAAATGTAGCACCTCACATTTATCTAGATTAAACTCCATCTGCCACTCTTTAACCCATCGGCCCATCTGATCAAGGTCGTATTGTACTCTGAGCTAACCTCCCTCACTGTCCACTACACCACCAATTTTGGTGTCATCTGCACATTTACTGACCATACCTCCTATATTCACATCCAAATCATTTCTATAGGTGACAAAAAACAGTGGACCCAACACACCGCTGGTCACAGACCTCCAGCCTGAAAAGTAACCCTCCACCACTATACTCTGTCTCCTACCTTCAGGCTAATTTTGTACCCACGTGACTAGTTCTCCCTGTAATCCATGTGGTCTAACCTTATTAACCATGCAAAACCTTGTCGAATGCATTGCTGAAGTCCACATAGACAATGTTCACCGCTCTGCCTTCATCAATCCTCTTCATCACTTCTTCAAAAAACTCAATTAAGATATTGAGACACATGTGACTCCAGCAATGGGTTGATTCTCAACTGCTCTCTGAAATGGCCTAGCAAGCTACTCAATTGTATCAATCACTATGAAGTCTCACAAAGAAATGAGACCCCTCTGGGATCAGCAATAAATGCTGGTCTAGCCAGTAACACCCTCATCCCATGAGTGCATAAAAAGAAACATCCCAACGTCCTTGTTCTAATTAGCTAACGTCGCTGGAACAGATAAGACCCTTAGGTGACTTATTAGGATTGATGCTGAAGGTTCATTTTCTCCTTTAGGAAATGAGATGTAGGGGTCAGAGTTTGAAAATTAGGCATCTTCCATTTAAGATGGAGGCGCAGGAGAATTTTTTTCTCTCTCAGTAGGTCATGAGTCTTTGGAACTCTCTTCCCCAGGTGGAGGTGGTGTCACCAAATAGCTTTAGGGTAGATCTAATCGAAATCTTCAAGATATTAACGATATTATCAAGATATCCACTGGTTGGGGATTCTAGAACTAGGGGGCATAGTCTGAAAATGAGGGCCAGACCAGGGGAGTTGTGAGGAGCTGAGAAGGCTGGTATCAGGGGAACGGGAAGTCATATGGAGAGTTTGTTGAAGGTCAAAACGATGGAAGGCCAGTGGGGCTCACCAACTCTGCAGGTTGGGCAGGGTGAGGAGAGCAAGAGGTGAGGGCATCTGGAGCCCCTGGCCATGACTTTATGGATGAGTTCTGATCCTCAGTGAACAGAGGTGGCAGACTCCAAAACTCAAGGTAACCACAGCATCACCTCCTATCAGGAAATGCACTGGCAAGAAACTCCCAAAAATAATTAGCTCAGAGCAGTCACAGTGAGAGTAGAATGTTGTCAAGTTGACTAAGTGCAGCAGCTAATGCTGAAGGCTCCCACGAGATGCACAGATATTTTTCCCAAGACACTCCATTTTGGCGAGAAATTTCTATAAACTTCAGATTAAAATAGTTAATTGTTGTTCTCTGTGCCCTGTAATTATCCATTCAGTAATTCAGCACAACCAAGAATTAGCAGTCTAAAGAAAAACAGCTAATAGCAAACACATGCATTTAGGAGATCCAGTTCGGAGGTGGCAGGTATATTAACTGCTGATGATTACGTTCCCCTTTCCCGGACTGAAAGGGGGTCTCATTCACTTGACTGCACTGATATTTATGCTCAGCTAGCTCAGACTATGCTGGTTGCACGAAGGTTCAACTGCTGGCTGAGCTGATAGTGTGTCACAGTTCCACATGTCCTCCCTGTTTCTGTGACTCCAATTTAACTCATCTCAATCCTGACTGGGCCTTAGATCACCTCCCAGCTGAGGATGGCAGCTTCTTTCCCTGAATGACATTAGTCAGTTGGGGTTTTCTCCTGACAATCAGCAATGATCATCAGTAGATTCTTAATTTTGTTTTAAATCAAATTCAAATTCCACCATCTGCCATGTTAGGATTCAAACGGGGTCCACAGAACATTAGTTGAGTTTCTGGATTAATAGTCTAGTCATAATACCACTAGGTCATCACCTTCTTATAAGACAGCTGTCTCATAGAGTCGTAGAGTTTTTATGGCACAGGAAGAGGCCATTTGTCCCACCGTGTCTGTGCCATTCATCCTAGGGATTGACTGAGTGAATTTCAACTCTGCACACAAGTACACAGTGCAGCTAACTGTGGTTTGGATGCTTGTTACGGTTGTATAGATTGTCTTGCTTCTTTTCCCTGGTTTCTGATATTTTGCATTTCCAGACATGTTAATTGTATGGATAAAACTTCAAAAAGACACACTAAAACAGCGAGTCTAACCCTCAGCACTGCTCTGAAAACAATGAAGGAACATGCTTCTCACCTTCTTCTTCATACCAAAAAGTAGCAGTGCATGGGTTAAAAGACCTGAATGAAATTCTCATGGGAAACATTTTAATGGACTCATTAACCTGTCTTTAATGAATGGGTTAACATCTGCAATAAATAAAAGACCCAATGGAATTCAGTGCAAATATCAAACAACCCAGAGAAGTTGAACCTCAAAGTCACCATTCCCATTTTTCACTCACGTTGAATTTTCCAGAAAATGTATTGATGGGGGAATTTCAACCCCTGCTCCCCAAAGGATTGTAAAACTTGTTTTAAATTAATTCTGTGCTACATTAAAAAAAACTTCCATCTTCATTAACTTCCACTGACAATTTGCCATTACAGTTTCCTACATCTGCATTTAAAATCATGCTGCCCACTGCCCCAGCCCATGCACTGCAGTGCCACTGCTGGCGGGAAAGTGCAATTACAATGTGACATGTTTACATAGGCAGTTTACATTGTCAATGCAGATATAGGAGTTTACATTGGAAAAATAAAAAAAAGCATCACAGTGTTTAGCTCGAAATAGAAACTTAATTAAGTCTGCACAGACCTCTGCACCTTTAACCTTTGCTCCCTTGAATTCAGTCAGCACATCACCTTGCCTATCAATGTGAGACCAACCAGTTTATATGTCTCAGCAGGGAGAACTGTTTAAATGAATAGAGCAGTTTTCCCTTTTATTTATGCATTCGCATAACACAGGCATTGCTGGCTAAGCCAGCATTTGTTGCCCATTTCTAATCATCCACAGAATGGTGTGGTGTTTCTGAACTGCTGCTGTCTGTGTAGCTCCCGAGGTTTTGACCCACAATGAACGTACAGCGATATAGTTCCACGCGAGATTGGTGAATGACTCAGAAAGCATTATGGAGTTGGTCAATTGCCACGCACTTGCTATCCTTGTCTTACTGGACGATAAAACAGTGGAGTTACAACTATTTCTATTTATACAGTGCCTTTAACCTCATGAAACGTCCCAAGGTATTTCATGGGAGTGTTGTGGAGTGAAGTATGACACTGAACAGCATAAAACCAGATGACCAAAAGTTTGATCAAAGATAGGCACTTAAGGAGTATCCTGAAGGAATAAGGCAGGATAGAGAGGAGGAGGAGGGTAGAGAAGGAAACTCCAGTGCTTGGCACCTAGGTAACTAAAGACACGCCCACAGAGGGTGGAGCAGTTTACTTATTCACGGGATGTGGGTGTTACTGGCCAGGCCAGCATTTATTTTCCCTCCTTAATTGCCCGGAGTTAAGAATCAACTGCAGCACTCCGGGTCTGGAGTCAGACCAGGTCAGGGAGACAGACTTCCAACAGTCAAGGGCATTAGTAACCCAGATGGCTTTTTATAAAAATCATCAATGGTTGCATGGTCACCATGAGGCTAGGTTTTTAATTGAACTCAAATTTCTCCATCTGGCAGGGTGCAAATCTGAAGCCATGTCTCCAGAGTATTAGGCTGGGCCACTGCGTAACCCATCCAGTAATAATACCATTGGGTCACCACCTCCTCATCCTCATTAAGATCACGGATACAGAATGTGAGGAGTGCAGATTGTCTTGGATCGGAGAAAATTCTAGAGATAGGGAGGGGTGAGGCCATGGGGGGATTAAGAAACAGGGAAGAGGGCAGTTGAAGATGCAGTGTATGTGATATCCAGCAGCCAAGATGTGTAATGATGTTGGGGGTAACTGGACTGATTTACTGAACTGCGTTGTGTAAAGGGTTTGAATGCACTGCCCTGTGTTTGTGAAAGTGCTCACATTAACTTGATCGTCACATAACTTGTCACATCATTTACCTTTTGGAGCACCCATTCTGAGCTAAACCACTACCTGGAGGGGAAAGTGGTAATGTCCCTACCTTTGACCCAGGAGACCTGGACTCAAGTCCTACCTGCTCCAGAGGTGTGCTGTAAAATTTCTGAACAGGTCAATTAAAAAGACCTAAGCCACTGGTTGCCTCCAATTTAGAATGAATCTTTCAGCATTGCACCGTTACTAAACTGAAACACCTAGGCAGAGAGCCTTCTGATCCGAAACTCTGTATGTTCCAAGAGGAGACTTCTTCCCTGGCCATCACTAACTCGCCGGGGCAATTTAACCTTCACTACTGCCCAGCAAGCTTGCAAAATCCTTTGAGACCGTTTACTGAAGTGGATGGAAACGTCATTAAAATTCCACTTGCAAACAGTATTTACAAAGAGCTGATAATCCCGTCTATGGATAGAAAGTATAGGACTTGCATTGAGGCACAAACGGTAGGACTGTAAACACACATAACTTGCCAGGCTAGGGAGAACTTCAGATTGTCGGTATAATTAAGTTCTTCCTGGCTTATACTGGTCTCAAACCACACCTGAGATTGCAAGGGGTCCTAAACTCAGTTAGCCCAAGAAATAATGCCATTGCTATCGCATCTTTGTACTTAACATACTCTAAACTTGCACCTTCTTCTCACCAAATTGACAGTCTCTTGCTTTACACTCTGACGTCCAATCTTGCAGTGTGCTTCCCATTGGAAGAATTATTTGTGAATTGATCACCAGTCAGCGATCAGCTCCTTCATTTGGGTCTACAGGGTATAATTATCCAAGGAAATATCTGGAGTTAGTTGTGGCACTTGACAGCGAGAAGGTACTGATTCCCTCATCCTCACTCATGCCAAAGCAAAGCTTTCAGCTTGATTCCTGGCGTCCAAAGATTTTGCAGTGAACTGCTAACTCATGATCTGTTAAATTTTTACTTTTTTGTGTGTTTCAGGCCTTTAGCCAACAGTTGATAGGTGCATGTAGAGAAGTTGCGTTATAGCCAGGGAGTCTTTACTACATGAGGCCTCTGTACGAGTGATGAATCAACTGAGTCATTGTCTAGTAAATGGGCAGATAAGTGAGGAAAGTAGGCATTCCTGGCTGGTTTCTCTTTATACTTGCAGTCATAAAATTCAGCTACCCATGCCCCATCCCACTGTGCTTGCTGACCCAGTTTGGCTCCCAGTCAAGCAATGTCTTGATGCTAAAATTCTCATCCTTGGATCATAGTCCTGGCCTCACCCCTCCCTATCTCTGTCATCACCCCCATCTCTGCAACCCTCCTAGATATCTGTACGCCTAATTTTGGTCTGTTTAGTACTCCCAATTGCAATGGCAGTGACAAGCACAGGAATGGTCTCTCTACTTCTCTCTGACTCTCCACCATTTTTCACCAACCATTGACACATTCCTTATAAAGCAGCTCTTTGACCCACCTAACTTAATATCTACTTGTGTGGCCTGACATCATATTTTGTTTTATGATGCTCCCAAGAAGTACCCTGAGACTTTCCATGAATTAAAGATGCTTAAATAAATATAAGTCTAATGAGAGCATTTAGAAAGGCACAATATAATCAAACAGAGTTAGCATGGCTTCATGAAGGGGAAATCATGCCTGACGAATTTAGTAGAATTCTTTGTGGAGCTAATAAACAGTATATATAAAGGGAGTTCAGTAGATGTAATTAGATTTCCAAAACATAAGGGCAACACGATGGTTCAGTGGTTAGCACAGATGCCTCATAATGCCAGGAACCTGGGTTCAATTCTAGCCTTGGGTGACTGTCTGTGTGGAGTTTGAACATTCGCGCCATGTTGGCATGAGTTTCCTCCAGAGCCCAAGTTTCCTTCCACAGCCCAAAGATATGCAGGTTAGGTAGATTGGCCATTAGAAATGCAGGGTTACAGGAACTGGATCTGGGTGGAATGCTCTTCAGAGCATCGGTGTGGACTTGATGTGCCGAATGGCCTGCTTCCACACTGTAGGGATTCTATGATCCTGATCTCTGATAAGACACTACACTAAGTCTACTTAATAAAGTAAGACTCATGGTGTTGAGAGTAGTACACTAACATCAATAGAGGATTGGTTAACTAATAGAAGATAAAGAGTCAGGGTAAAGGGGGCATTTTCAGGATCGCAACCTGTAACTAGTGGAGCGCCACAAGGATCAATGCTGGGCCCACAATTCTTGGCATTATATGTTAATGACTTGGATGAGGGAAGTGAATGTACTGTGGCCAAGTTTGCAGATGACACAAAAATAGATGGGAAGGCAAGTAGTGAGGATGACACAAAGAGTCTGCCAAGGAACATAGACAGGTTTAGTGAGTGGGCAAAGCATTGGCACACAGAAAATTATGTGGGAATGTGAGATTATGCACTTTGGCAGGAAGAATAGAGAAGCTGAATATTATTTAAATGGAGAAAGCTGCAATACAGAGGAATTTGGGAGTTCTTGTACATAAATTACAAAGAGCTAGCATACAAGTTCAGCAGGTGATAGGCAAAGCCAATGGAATGATGGCCTTTATTTTAGAGAATAGAGTATAAAAGTAGGGAGGTTTTGCTAAAACTATACAAAACACTGGTCAAACCACAACTGGAATACAGTTAACAATTTTGGGCTGCTTACCTTAGGAAAGACATACTGGCATTGGAGACAGTCCAGAGAAGGTTCACCAGGTTGATTTTAGGTATAGAGGGATTTTCTTATGAGGAGAGGTTGAATAGGTTGTGCCTGTACTCACTGGAGCTGAGAAGAATGAGAAGAGACCTTATTAAAACATATGAGATTTTTAGAGGAGTTTACAGGGTAGATGCAGAGAGGTTGTTTCCCCATGTGGGAGAGTCTAGGACCAGAGGGTATAATCTCAGAATAAAGGGTTGCACGTTTAACACAGAGATGAGAAAGAATTTCTTCTCTCAGAGGGTAGTGAATGTGTGGAGTTCTTTACCCCAGGGGGCTGTTGAGGCATTAAGTATATTCAAGGATGGACAGATTTTTAATCAGGTAGAGACAAAAAGATTATGGGGATATGGCAGGAAAGTGGAATAGCCATAATCTCATTGCGTTGTGGGACAGACTCGATGTGAAGAATAGCCTATTTCTGCTCCCTATGTCTTACGATCTTAGCAGTTGTCAATGAAGTAAGCTCATTGCTTTTTGAAACTGAATGACACTGCAAACAGTTAACAGTTAAATTCCATAGGCATGATGTTTCGTTAATGGATTGAAACACTAAAAAGTATTAAAAATAAATAACACCACTGTGTCAGGGATTTTTTCTCTCTTTCTCTCTCTCTCAGTCAGCCACAGGAAGTGCAAGCAGGATAAACTTCCTGTCGACCACAAGTCAGGTTGCTAGAGGCAGCGGCACTATTCATTTCCCTCACCACAGAAGTTGGCTTTGTGAGAAGTTCACTCTGATACTCAACTCCATTTTGTACCTCATGCTCCCCTGTGTAATGCTCTGCTCATGTCACCGAGCCTGGTTGCATCGTTCAGTGTACAAATTGTCTGATTTTCTCCACCTGGAGAGATCTTAATATTAGTTACAAAGTGGGTGTTAATGTGTGAAAACGCTGGACATCATTTCTTTTAACACATGTGCCACATTGGAGTAAACCACACAAAATTCACTTGGAACAATGCACTGCTACATTGAACTTACATTGAAGGCCCCTAGTTCAGAGTCATGCAGTGAACATCATACTGAGACGAGAGAGGCAGCCTTTATACTAGTTCAATCAAGAGATTGAATTACATTTTAATGCACCAGCAATGACCCTGAATTTGTAGTGGAGCCTGAATTTAATGTTGTTTTATTGAACTTTTCTCCCACCTCCCATCAGCCCTCTGGGTCTGGCTCAGGATAGGGTCATAGATTCATAGAGTCATACAGCATGGAAGTAGACCATTTGGTCCAACTCTTCTGTGCTGACCAGGTATCCCAAACTGAACTAGTCCCATTTGCCTGTGTTTGGTCCTGGGTATGGGACTCTGCCTCACACCGTGTTATCCACAGTTCAGGCTGTTGTTACGTTTCTGTGTGTGTGTGTGTGTGTGTGTGTGTGTGGTGATGGGTGAGGGTGGATGGATGGGAAACTGGAGTCATCAAGGCTGCAACCAGGCCTGCCCTGCTGCTCAGTGGAGATGTCAGGCTGCACAGAAGAGGCCATTCAGCCCATTGTGCCTGAGCCAATCTATCTACACTGATCCCATTTTTCGACACTTGGCCCATAGCCTTGAATGTTATGACATTTCAAGTTCTCATCCACATACCTTTTAAACGTTGTGAGGTTTCCTGCCTCTGATATCCTCCCAAGCAGTTCAATCTAGATTCTACCACTCTCCAGGGGAAAAAACTTTTCCTCAAATCCCCTCAAAACCTCCTGCCCTTCACCTTCAAATTATGCCCCTGACTATTCAACTATTCAGTCAATCCTAACTTTCCAGTAGTGGTGTGCTGTCTCTGTGCTGATCTATTTACAGTGTAGCAGGGGAAGAACACTGTTCTAGTAATCTGGGGAACCCAGCTAAATGTTCTGGAAGCACAGGTTTGAATCCCACCATGGAATTTAAACCCAGTGAATTGAAAATCTACATGTGAAAGCTAGCCTCAGTCATGATGGTCAGACAAGAATTGTCAGTTGTTGTAAAGATCCATCTGGCTCACTAGAATCGTAGAGATTGGACAGATACATGACTTGGAAAGGTTGAGAGCAATATGGGCCAAAAGCATGCAAATGAGATTAGTTCGTTTAGTAAACCTGGTTGACATGGATGAGTTGGGCTGAATAGCCTGTTCCTGTGCTAGATACCTAATGTCACTTAAATAAGGAACTGTGCTGTCCTTACCTGGTCTGACTTGCATGTGACTCCAGTGCCACATACTGACTGACTCTTACAGGATTGCTATGATGCAGAAAGAGGTCATTTGGCCCATCGTGCCTGCACTGGTTCTTTTTTTCAATCACCTGCCTTTTCCCAATTCAGGGCAATTGGGGATGGGCGTCAAATTCTGGCCCTCCCAGTGATGCCCACATACCATGGATAGTTTAAAACGTACTCGCACGCAGCACAATTTGATAGCAATGGGTGTTGGCAGATGCTGAATTTGCTCCTGTTTTTCTAAGCTAGGGGTTGGGGGGCTTTCCAATGGCACCATAGAATCATAGAGTTATACAGCATGGAAACAAGCCTTTCAGTCCAACTCGACCATGATGACCAGGTTTTCTAAACTGAACTAATCCCATTAACCTACATTTGGCCCAATTCGTCTAAACCTTTCCAATTCATGAACCTGTCCAAATGTCTTTTAAATGTTGAAATTGTACCCACCTCTACCACTTCCTCTGGCAGCTCATTCTGTTTATGCACCACCCTCTATGTGAAAAAGTTGCATCTCAGGTCCCTTTCAAATCTTTCCCCTCCCACCTCAAACCTATGCTGTCTAGTTTTGGACTCCCCTACCCTGGGAAAAGACCTTGGCTATTCACCTTACCTATGTCCCTCATGATTTTATAAACCCCTATAAGGTTATCCCTCAGTTCCTATGCTACAGGGAGAAAAATCCCAGCCCATCCAGTCTCTCCTGATAATTTGAACCCTCCGGCCTCGGTAACATCCTTGTAAATCTGTTTAGTGCCCTTTCCAGTTTAATACCATCCTTCCTGTAGCAAGGCGACCAAAACTATATGCAGTACTCCAAATGTGGCCTTACCAATGCCGTGTATAGCTGTAACATGACGTTCCATCTCCTTAACTCAATGCACCAGATCCACTGATTCAAGGGCAACTGGCAAATGAATATAAAAGCTCATTAGCCCATGTGGCTCAGGGTGACATTTCCTCTTTCTCTTGGTGCTGTGCTGATGAAGGCTGATGTTCTTTGATAGTGGTGGGTCCCTCAGTGCGAGTAGGACATGGCCCTAGCATTCCTTTTGACTGTGTAACCAGCTTGTTCCAGGCAGGGAGTTCAGCTCATTGACTATACACTGGAGGACTAGAGAGGCATCGAGCTGAGATGACAGCCAAGCAACCCTGGAAAAAAATACCTCCACACATGAGGAACCCAGGAACAGAAGACAGGAGGTCATTCAGGCCCTCGACCTTGGTCTATCAGCCAAACGGGTCAAGGCTGATCTTTGTTGTAGCTCCATCTACCCATCTTGGTTTCCTACCTCTTGTTACCGCAACCCCAAGATTAAGATCAGACTTTTCCTTGATTGTTATTATATTGTGCTAATCCCCAACTTCTATTTTTGTTCTTTATTAAATTACATTCAGGAGAGAAAAAATGAAGTGGATGTTTCCTTGTGTGGTTGATAGGGTTGGCAAGCAGAGGAGAAGGATGTGAGGTAGTTGGCAGATGGCATATTGGGGTCAAAATAAAAGTGAGTTGTGATCTGGGATGAGTTGGTCTGAAAGGGTGATTGAAAGAAATTTCAACTGCAACTTCCACCAGGGAATTGGATAAGAGCTTATAGGGAACAAGATGCAGAGAAGAGCAGGGGAGTGGGATGAAAGCTCGTTCAAGGAAATGGCACCAGCACAATGGGCCAAATAGCTGCTGTCTATTGGGTAGCATGGTGGCTCAGTGGTTAGCACTACAGCCTCACAGCGCCAGGGATCCAGGTTCGATTCCAGCCTTGGGTGACTGTCTGTGTGGAGTTTGCATGTTCTCCCCGTGTCTGCGTGGGTTTCGTCCGGGTGCTCCGGTTTCCTCCCACAGGCCAAAGATGTGCAGGCTAGGTGGATTGGCCATACTAAATTGCCCATAGTGTTCAGGGGTGTGTGGGTTATAAGGGGATGGGTTGGTATGGACTTGTTGGGCCAAAGGGCCTGTTTCCACACTGTAGGGATTCTAATTCTATTGTAACATTCTATGAGCAGCCATGGCAGGAGCACAGGAGCTTCTGATGGACACAGTAGAGGCTACATGTCAACCTTTTGACACTAATCTATCCTCATGTGAATACCCTTCTGATTCCTAACCCTCTGTTCTTATGATTGCAGGGAAATCCATGTCTTTGGGCCCAAGATGGCCCAGCAGGTCAGATTATGAGAAGGCAAAAAAAATCAAAAAAATGCAGAAGGAGATTCCATACCCATTAACATTCTAGTCAAGTGAGAAATTCAGCAAGCACCCCTGCTCCCGGAGTGCAAATCCCTTTGTAAATGTGGGTTGGAATTCAAAAGAAATTCAAAAACCCTGTCATTGTCACCCAAGGGGCGTTGGATGGACATTGCTCAAGAACTGGCATCCAATCATTGAAAATGAAAGGACACATTGAGCTTGTCGCATTTCTTTCTCTTTCCAGGTCCTGCAGGAGTAGAACGGTTTTGATGGGCGGAGTGGGTCGGGGGATGGGGGTTGGGGTTGCGGGGGGTAAGTGGTTAAGTGTTTTGTAGGGTTTGATGGAGGAGGGGCTCGGGACCTTAGAACTGGACTGCAATGTTGTCATGGCATTGGTCAGGTCTCTGGCACAGGTCCCATTTGTCTTCTGCTGTATTAAACTACGTGTCTTCTTTGCTTGTTTTCTTTTTGTTCTATTCCATGTTTACAGCCAAACGGCAGCAGCCAGGGCAAGGTTGCGGGGTCTTTTCTGCTGCCGCCACCACCCCCAATGGCCAGACCCGTCCCCCTTGCAATGTCTGACACAAAATCAACCAGTGCGTCCCCAGAGGGAGGAGCCACATCACCTACATCACCGTGTAAGTGAAGGAGAACGCTCCTCTTGTGCGTGTGTGTGCGAGTCCAAGGCTGTGTGTGTCTACGTCTGCACTGTTCTGATGACATGACCCTTCTCACACTCCTCTTAGGAGTGGTCCCCCAGAAACATTCCTAGTCACCCCTCCAATCTAACCTTGGGGCTACACTCCTGGGAATTCAGAAAAACACTTCAAAACACAAAGGGAAAACAGAGTCCACTAGTCTGGGATCAAAGAGGATCATAGTCTAAAACTTAGAGAGCCAGGAGAGGCGTTCAGAGACACTTTTGCCCCTAAAAGAGTGGCAGGAGTTGAAACTCTCTTCGATAAATGAAAATTGATGTGCAGTCAATTGTAAATATTACATTGGAGATTTTTATTATCTGAAGGTGTAAGGGGTCTGGAGCAAAGGCAGGTGTATGGAATTAAGTGGCATATCAGCCTGTTATCTCTTTGAATGGCAGATCAGACTCGAGCTGTACTCTAAACTCATCCTGTTTCTATGTTCCACTGCCTAATCTATTTGGGAGATGACAAAAGAAATTGGTATTTTTCAGAGCTGTGATTGCAAGCCTGAAAAGAAACTGTAATGTAGCTGTAGTGGATAGCACTGTTCCCCAGCACTTAATGTGAACAAAACAGTTTTTCCTTTATATCTCCACACAATGCAGGGAATTAAGGTACAGCCTCCCAGGCTGCTGTCTTGTTCGAGAGACACAGTGAGTGGTGGTTTAACCTGTGGATAACCACACCTCACTGAAGTGCAAGAGGGTGAAGAAGAAAAGCCCTTCACAGCAGCCTCAGCCAGTGTGAGAATCAAATCTACACTGTTGGTATTATTCCATGCCATCAAACTAGCCACCTGGCCAGCTGAGCTAAGCCCTGAGCTGTCCCCAAAGCAGAACAGTAAAGGACAGGGGACAGTAAACAACAAACCCATTGGAAGTTTGCAAACCCTAAGCACTTCATGCTGCCCCACCAATTCTTTTACTGTTCTAGCAGTTTTTCTGCTCTTTATTTCAACGTGGAGCTCACATTCCTTTTCATTATTTTCAAGAATAATATTGTTTGTTGCATGGAGTGTATTCATGCCTTGAGCCTTAGAACAAACCGTTACAACAAGATGTCATCTTTCCTTGAGTAAGAAGTATTTAGGGCTTGTACCTTGGCACCTCAGAAGGAAAGAGAGAGAGAAAGGGTCCTTACCATTTCTAACTGGCAGGGAGCATCTCAATGCACTTCAGAACGTGTTCTGTTGTTGTCAATGGTTGATGATTTTTGTAAGTGTTTTCAAATTGAGGCAGAGAATGTCAAATATTTGCTGTTGCTGATACCAGCTCAGTATGCTCGTGCCTGATTCCTCGCTGCATTATTTTAATGGCGATTTTAATGGCACTTTTGGCCCAGTGTGCTATTGCCTACTCTTTGAAAATGCTAACCTCTTAGTCCCTTTCCCCTTTATATTCAAACCTCTTTGAAACCTCAAATCTGGATTTTGCCTGCCCTCCCCTTTCACTTGAATCATTCCATGTTGAAACAGTCACCAGCAGCCCGTAATAGAACAAACTCCAAATTGTTTCCCTCTGTACTTATGAAAGTCATCTTTAATTTATAAAAACTTAAAGAACTGCGGATGCTGTGAGTCAGGAACAAAAACAAAGTTGCTAGAAAAGCTCAGCAGGTCTGGCAGCATCTGTGAAGGTAAAAACAGAGTTAACATTTTGGTTTCGGTAACCCTTCCTCAGATTAGTTCTGAGGAAGGGTCACCAGACCCGAAACATTAACTTGATCTTTAATTTATACCCTCTCTCAGGCAGTAAAAGCTGGTGTTGCAATCATCCCCAGGTTGACACTGTAGGGGGAGAGATAGTAGGAACTGCAGATGCTGGAGAATCTGAGATAACAAGGTGTAGAGCTGGATGAACAAAGCAGAAGGTTCTAGGCCCGATACGTCAGCTTTCTTGCTCCTCTGATGCTGCTTGGCCTGCTGTGTTCATCCAGCTTTACACCTTGTTATCTCTTGACACTGTAGGGGTCCAGGTTCAAATCCCACTATGGGACCTGGTAGAATTTAAACTCAAATAATAAATCTAGAATCATTAACTAGTCATTCATGATGGTGACCATGGCAACTGTCATCAATTGTTGTGAAGATCCATCTGATTCACTAATGTCTGTTTGGGGAACTAAATCTGCTGTCCTCACCCAGTCATGTAACTCCAGACCTACAGCCACGTAATTGACTCTGAATTGAACCAAAGCTTTCTGAGTTGTCGCATTTCGCCAGAAGACTTCAGACACAAATCCCTTAGAACTTTATGGAGAATCTGCATGGTGTGTTCCTCATTGTTGAATCTCCAACTTAAACTGATTTATCATAAGGAACAAGCCTTCACAATAACTGTGGATGCTGGAGGTCTGAAACAAAAACAGAAATTGTTGGAGAAGCTCAGCAGGTCTGGCAGCATCTATGGGAAGAAAGCAGAGTTAAAGTTTGAGTCTGGTGACTCTAACAGTTCTGATAAAGAGTCTCCAGTCTCAAAACGTTAACTCCGTTTGTCTCTCCACAGATGCTGCCAGGTCCGCTGAGTTTTACCAGCAATTGCTGTTTTGGCTACACTATCGGGTATTTGTTCAAAGTTTGTTTGGTGGATAGGCAGGAAATTTGGCGAGAAACCCTACTGCGTGTTTCTGCAAGATGATCTGCAGGGAATTGGCTTCCCCTTGAGGCTGAGGTATATCAGACATTCAGAAAGAAAGAGATCCAGAATTAAATTCCAAATGATTGCATTTGTCCAGGGAGCAAGTGCGCAACACAGGCAAGCATGTGGGGAGAAAGGCCAGCAAGATGCCACCACACTCAGAGGGGCCAGCCTAGACTCAATGGGCGGATTGGCTTCCTCCTGTATCATAACAATGCTTTGATTCTGTGACATGGAAGAGCCCAAACTATGGCACCACATTTGATTGCAGTCTTGCAAGTGATGGTGCAAATGAAGCAAGAGTTAAGTGAGGAAAACTTTTCCCACACAGTTAGGGTCTGGAATGTACTGTCTGAAAGTGTGGTGGAGGCTAGTTCAATTCAAGAGTGCATTGACAATTAATTTGATTGGAATAGTATGCAGGAATACGGAGATTGGCGCAAAGTGTAGAACCGATGCTGGCACAATGCGCTGAATGGCCTCCTTCCATGTTGTAACAATTCTGTAATTTTTAATGGGGAGCTCCTAATAAATGGGGTGGCGGGGTGAGGAAGGAATGATGGGTTTGGTTAAATAATAAACGTTAAACAAGCACATGGTGTCTGAGAAAGAGTCCAAGGTAAATGCTCAGAAGGTCAGTGTTAAGTTGCGCCAACGCTATAGGACTGGGGGTAGTTTCCCTATCAGAAGGTCATTCTGAGGCTTTGCTCCTGATTGTTTCATGTCTCCCACTGGGCAATGGAATTGTGGAGGGTTCAGATGAGACTGGGTTGCATACAGATGACTAACAGTTATAGAATAAAATAAGGGGCCCTTGGACCATGGGACAAGTGGGTGAGGAGATGTGGTGTTAGTGACCAGGAGGTTGTGTTTACTAAGGTTGTGGGGTGGGGGTGGACTGGGAGCTGGGAAGTGGTTTTCAACCTTAAACCTTACAGTGTACCTGCTGCACCTCACCTCGTGGAGTCACAACTTTTCAATCTCCCTCTCTCCAGCTCAGTCACTCACTCAGCAGTCTTCTCAAATCACTCAGACTCACTCTAGATTCTCGCACGTATAGCTCCCCACTGTGAGTGGGGGAGATGTCCTGGGAATGTGGGACTCAAGGACAGATATTTCGAAATGGAGAAGAAGCCTTGAGATTGAGCACAGTCGGTCATCCTACTGATGCGATCAGAAGTCACATGACACCAAATTATAGTCCAACAGGTTTATTTGAAATCATAAGCTTTCGGAGCGCTGCTGCTTCTTCAGGACTTCACCTGACCAAGGGGCAGCGCTCCAAAGCTTGTGATTTCAAATAAACCTGTTGACTATAACTTGGTGTCATGTGACTTCTGACCTTGTTCACCCCAGTCCAACACCAGCACCTCCACATCATTGTGCTGATGGACAGTCATTGCAAAGCTCACCGGTACCCCCTTGTTATGTTCACTGGGCGACATGACAGAATTTGGTCGGCACCTTCAGGATCAATTCCACTCTGCGCACACCTCCACCCCTCCACCTAACAGCCCTCCCCAGCAGAGCACCCTCAGGAGACAGGGAGAGAGACAGAGAGACAGACATAGGATGAGACATACAGAGAGAGAGAGAGAGAGAGAGAGAGAGAGAGACACGGTTAAAGAGACAGACAGAAAGTGAAAGACAGAGAGAAGACCGAGAGAGAGAGAGAAAACTTTGAGCAACCTAACTAGGATGTGAAAATGTAACATAAAGTCTTCCTCATACCTTTCTGACCATCTGAGGCTGTTTTCTTTTCTCTCTATCTTGTTGCAGCATATTCAACGCCCAGCTCCTCCTCTGCAAACCGGTTTGTCAGTATTGGACCACGAGATGGGAACTTTGTAAATATCCCACAGCAGTCACAGGTTAGTGGAATGCCTTCTGTTCACAATCTCCACAAAGACCAGTTAGACAAGATACATATGCCAAAGATTACTGACAGGCACACTACACCTCTGCTGGTTTTGGTGAATGTAACAGCTTTCCTGGTTCAGTTTTATTCTGATGTTACTAACAGTTGATTTCCTCAGGAGTTGTCCTCAGGTCAAGAAGAGGCTAAACATTGTACACCGTTCTGGAAAGTTCTAGCATCTACTGATAACTTTTCCTGTCCCTGCCCCTGCCAACATCTTATCTTTTTTAACCTAGATAGAAAAGCAAGCAGCAGTGGGCAGGTTTTCTCCCTCATTTTATCCTTCCATGGTTGACGTCTGGAGCCTGACTGACGCACAATGAATGAAAGATTTTTAGTCATAAAAATATTGAGAAACCTTGTTGAATTCAGGATCAGATCAGAGGTAAGAAAGGATTAGATCAAAGATATGGCAAATCAGAAAGTAAATGTAAAGTCACCATATTCCCATTCTCTCATTATAGAGAGAGAGAGAGAGATGACTGGTGGTGGCTTTACCTGAGGGTCACCACACCTAGGCGATGGGCAAGATTGAGAAGGCAGGCCTTCATGGTAACCTCAGTCAGTGCAAGAATTGAACCCCATATCAGCCTGCATCAGCCATCTGTCCAACTGAGCTAGCTGCGCCCAAATCAGAAAGTAGGGGTGAGTTAAATGGGGCAGTATACCTGCTTTAATGATTGGAGATTATAGAAGGAATGAATGAAAGGGGTAATGAGAAGTAACCCTATTTTGAGAGTAAATGAATCAATGAATTATTACAGGAGATTTGATTTCAATAGAGTGCAATGGGAAAAGGAGCCATGCATAGAATGGCATATGTTTGCTGTTTGAAGAGAATGGAGAGATTGATTGACAAGAACCGTGAGAATAATGACAGCGATTACACAGAGAAGCAGAAAGGATGTAGCTGAAAGAAAATAGCGAGATTGTTTAGTAATACTTAATAATGATTGAACATTCTCCTATGATGTAAAAGCAGAAAGTGCTAGAGAAACTCAGTGAAGTCTGGCAGCATCTGTGGAGAGACAGAAAACAGAGTTAACGTTTCCGCTCTGGTCTTTCACAGTTCTGAAGAAGAGTGACACCAGACTAGAAATGTTAACTCTGTCTTCTCTTTCTACAGATGCTGCCAAACCTGCTGACCTTCTCCAGCACTTTCGGTTTTTGTTTCAGATTTCCAGGATCTGTGGTATTTCACTTTGATTAAATTGTGATATAATGCCTGTATGAGAACCAGGGGATTTACAAGGTCCTCAAAAAGCCAGAGTAATATAGATTTTCTCATTATTCATTCATGGGATGTGGGCATTGCTGGCTAGGCCAACATTTATTGCCCATTCTTAGTTGCCCTCGAGCAGGAGATGGTGAGCTGGATTCTTGAACTACTGCAGTCTGTGGGCTGTAGGAACATGCGCAGTGCTGTTATTGGGTCATATATACAATTCGGGGATCTGTGGGATACTATTAAATAATGAGAAGGCGTTCAGCTATTGAGCACCCTCTTGCATAACATAGAAAACATATCCTGCTTCAGATTCCAGTAAAGTTTAGTCTAAGTTGCATAACCACAAAAATGTAAAGATGCCCAAATTATAAAGCTTGATTCTCTCCACAACAAGGCCTCCATCACCCCCATTAAAAGCAAACTTATCAACCTAGGAGCAACATGCCAATCTACATAACTGTGAATTGACCACTTGATACCACAGAATAAATTTGTATAATCTCAGTCAAATAACCTGTGTCCAGGCTGAATCCAATAATCCAATAATGGGCTCTTTTCATTATCCTGGTGGGCATCCAGCTCATTTTAAAGGAATGGGCAAAATGTTAATGGCTTTGGATGTGACCTTTGCAATCCATTCTTCCTGCCACACAGGGACATCTAAACTTCTCTCAAATCTCACTTGAGCTGTTTCACAATTTGCAACTTGCCCATCCACACTTCCTTCCATGATCAAGCTAAGTCATGATAACCAGAGCAAATTATTTTTTCAGTTGCAACAGGAACACTGACAACCAACATCAAGACCTCCTGAAATGCAGTTGAATTCCTTATTCCCATCAGCTAAGGGATGACAACTGGCTGTGGCCTAGACTGAGTGTGGTTGGGAAGTTTCTTGATCAAAGGAAAGCTTTCTTTCCCTCCTCCCCCACTGCACTTGTTTCACTGGTACCAGCCTTTAATGCATCAAATATCACACCCGTAACTGGGATTTGAAAATTAAACCTCTAGGTTGTAAGTCCAGCACTATAACTACTACACTAACATACATTTAGCAGCTGCTGTTTGAAAGAAATCTTGCCTATCTTCTTGATGGCACAACAGCAGTAATCTAACGTGTTGGATGGAAGGCTCCTATCGGTTAGATTGTTTCAGAAAGGAGAAAATTGGAGGAATTCTGTGGTTTTAG
This sequence comes from Ginglymostoma cirratum, assembly GCA_024137785.1. NCBI lineage: Eukaryota > Metazoa > Chordata > Chondrichthyes > Orectolobiformes > Ginglymostomatidae > Ginglymostoma > Ginglymostoma cirratum. The sequence goes on along the minus strand of JAHRHZ010000086.1, from coordinate 10,158,051 downwards.
TTCTTTAGGTCATTGCAAGGTTAGGTGTATTTATTTATCTAACGCCAAGGAAGCTGGGGAAGGATGGTTTGTTTAGACTTTGTAGTGGCTTGAAAATCTGCCAGTAGAGAGAAAAATAACTGCAATTAAACAAGCTTGACCATAATCTAAGACAGGATACGGTGAATATGCAGAAATGAATGGAATATTGTTCAGTGTTTGTTTTCGCATTGTTTAATGAATGCAATATGATATGGACCCACAAGGCTGAATGCCAATTTATATAATACTAAAAACAGGCATTGTCATTAGAATTATAGACTGATACTACTTCGACGGAGGCCCTTCAGCCCATTATGCCTGGGCCACCGCTATGAGAGATCAATCCAACTCTTCCCCTAGCCCAATGTGTTTCTTTTGCTTCAGGAATATATCCAATTCCATGTTGATCGTTGCTATTGGAGCTGCTTTCAAAGTTGTTTCAGTGTCAAAAATCCATTGCAATCTTAAAGCTGGCATTGAATCCACAATGAGTGGCCACATGACAGGTTAATGTAGAAGGTCAATGTGTCACTTTGGGCAAGTTGGAATATGTTTCCATCATTGGCATTAAGAGATGTTGCTGGGCAGAACTGGGGGCAGTTCTATCAAGTCACATTGTACCTGAAGATAAAGTTCAAAGAAGTGAAAACTATTGTGCTCTTAATGCTGAAATATCAATGACAGAGAGAAAAAAGTCAGTTGATATTAAACTGATAGTGCCCATGCATTGCTTCCATCTTGTTTCCAGGATGTTTATGTAATAAGATTATTAATTGAGAAACCAGGAAGAAGAGATCAAGATCCATAATTTGGAATTCATCAGGGATTGACAGATTTCTAGGTATTAAAGTCACCAAAGGATATAGGGGATATGGAAAAATGGTGCTGAGGTGATCGGCTATGATTGAGTTGAATGGCGAGGAGATTTGAGGGGCCGAATGACTTATTCCTACTCCTATTTCCTAGCTATGTTTCCGGTGTGCTATGCAAGATGATGAAAGCAGGAAAGCAGGGATACGGGAAATTGGGAAGTCCAGTTCGGGTGACGCCCAACTTGTGCCGGAAATTTCTAGATTGGTCTTGGACAGGGTTGTAGGATGGTGACCAGTGAGGAATTTCCTGTGGTTTTCAAGTTAGACACTGACAATGCTGTCAATACAGAGGGTCATTTACGAAGGTGCAAAAACGTGCAGTTTGGTGTATGTGACACTGAGAAAGAGCAGGATGGGAAGATTCACAGACCCACGGATTTTATATTTATAGCAATGGAATCGGATGAGATGTGTGAGAGAAAATGAAAGAAAAAAACCCAGAGGAACAGGAAGGATTAACTATCAGATAACAAGCTTTTGTTGCAAAAACAGAAATTTATATAGAAACTCAGCAGGTTTGGCAGTTGACTGTGCTTTCTCTCCCCTTAGATGCTGCCACAACCTGCTGAATTTCTCTAGCTCTCAGATTTCCAGCAAACACAGTTTATTGTTTTCTATTTAAGCTTTTGTTGCATTTTGATGATGTATTACAACAGTATGACAGTGCGCTTTTACTTGTGTAAAGGTTTGTTATAACTGTGTGTCAGTGTGTTTTACCTGTATGTCAGTGTGTTCTATCTGTAGGTCAGTGCATTATGCCTGTGTGTCAGTGTGTTATAGATGTGTGACGCAACTTGTTATATCTGTGTAACACAGTGTTGTGTAACAATGACAATATGTTGTGCGTGTGAGTCAGTGTGAAATATACTGATGTGTCAGTGTGTTAAACTTATGTGATAGTGCACTATACCTGTATGGCAGTTTGTTATACCTGTATGATAATAAATTGTACCTGTGGGCCAATGTGATAGTGTGTTATATCTGGGTGTGAATGTGTCATACCTGTGTGACAATATGTATCAGACCTGTGTGACAGTGTGCTATACTTGTGCAACAATGTGAGTTATACCTGTGTAAGAGTGTGTTATAGCTATGCAACCATGTGAGTTATACCTGTGTAAGGGTGTTTGACCTGTCTGTCAGTGTGTACAATACCTGTGTGACAGTGTATTAGACCTCCATGACAGTGTGTTGTATTTGTGTAACAGTGCGTGTTGCACCTGTCTGTCAGTGTGTTATACATGTATAAAAGTATACATAATACTTGTATGACAATGTATAATGCCTGTAGGATAATGTGGTACACATGTAGGACAGTGTGTTGTACCTAGGTGACCACGTTGTATAATTGAGTGACACAATGTGTTGTTCCTGTGTGACAGTCTATTCTACCTCTGTGACATTATGTTGTGCCTGTCTGGCTGTGTTTTATAACAATGTGACAGTGTGTCCTCCCATGTATCAGTGCCTTTAAGCTGTATTATATTTGTGTGACAGCGTGTTATACCTGTGTCTCATTGTGTGCTGTACCTGTGGGTCAGTGTGTTATATTTATGTAATAGTGCGCTATACCTTTTTGACGATGAGCTGTACCTGTGGGTCAGTGTGAATATTACCTGTGTGACAGTGTGCTGTACCCATGGATCAGTGTGAATTATATCTGTATGACAATAGGCTGTACCCATGGGTCAATGTGAATTATACCTGTGTGATAATAGGCTGTACCTGTGGGTCAGGGTGAATTATACCTGTAAGACAATAGGCTGTACCTATGGGTCAGTATAAATAACATCTGTATGACAACAGGCTGTAGCTGTGGGTCAGTGTGAATTATATCTGTATGACAATGAGCTATACCAGTGGGTTCATGTGAATTATACCAATATGACAATGGGCTGTACCTGTGGGTCTGTGTGAAATATACCTATGTGACAATGTATTATGTATTATTCAGTGTGTTATACTAGTGTGACCATGTATGTTATAGCAGTGTGACAGTATATCATAACTGTGTGCCAGTGGGTGTTGTATTTTTGTGTCACTGTGTTATGCCCGTTTAGCAGTGTGTTTTAAGGGTGTGATAGTATGTTATGCCTGTATGTCAGCTTGAATTATATCTGCGTGACAGTGTGTTATAATGTGTGGTACAGTGTGTGGTACCTATGTAGCAGCATGTTACACCTGTGTGTCAGTAAGTTGTACCTGTGACTGTGCTGTTATCTGTGTGCAATGTGTTATACCTGTCTAACAGTGTGAATTATGCCTGTATGACATTGTGTTGTACCTGGGGGTCAGTGTGAAATGTACAAGTGCGACAGTGTGTTATGTCTGTATGATAATATGTTATAGCTGTGGGACAGTGTGTTATACTTGTGTCGCTGTGTTTTATAACGGTGTGACAGTGTCTTATACCTGTATGACACAGTGAATTATACCTGTTCAACAGTGTGTGTTATACCAGTGTGTCTGTGTATGTTATACCTGTGTATTAGTGTGTTGTACCTGTCTAACTGTGTGTTATACTGGTGTGGCAGTGTGTTCTTCCTGCATTACAGTGTGTTCCTCCTGTGTGTCAGTGTATTATAACTGTACATCAGTGTGTAATGTATTTGTGTGACAGTATGTTATATATGTGCGTCCGTGTGTATGATAATGTTTATATTTGTGGGTCAGTGTGAAATATACTGGTGTGACAGTGTGCTATACAGTATATGACAGTGTGTAATATTTGTGTATATCAATGTGTTGTCCCAGTGTGAATGTGTGTTATACATATGTGACACAACTTATTATACCTGTAGGACACACTGTGTTCTACCTGACTGACAGTGTTCTGTCAGAGATAAAAGGTACTGCAGATGCTGGAGAATCCGAGATAACAAGGTGTGGGGCTGGATGAACACAGCAGGCCGAGCAGCATCATAGGAGCAGGAAAGCTTGATGTTTCGGGACTAGACCCTTCATCAGAAATGGGGGAGGGGAAGAGGGTTCTGAAATAAATAGGGAGAGAGGGGGAGGCGGATAGAGGATGGATAGAGGAGAGGATAGGTGGAGAGGAGGCAGACAAGTCAAAGAGGCGGGGATGGAGCCAGTAAAGGTGAGTGTAGGTGGGGTGGTAGGGAGGAGGTAGGTCAGTCCAGGGAGGACGGACAGGTCAAGGGAGCGGGATGATGTTAGTAGATAGGAGATGGGGGTGGGGCTTGAGGTGGGAGGAGGGGATAGGTGAGAGGAAGGACAGGTTAGGGAGGCGGAGATGAGCTGGGCTGGTTTTGGGATGCGGTTGGAGGAGGGGAGATTTTGAAGCTTGTGAAATCCACATTGATACCATTGGGCTGCAGGGTTCCCAGGCTGAATATGATTTGCTGTTCCTGCAGCCTTCGGGTGGCATCACTGTGGCATTGCAGGAGGCCAAGGATGGACATGTCATCTGAGGAATGGGAGGGGGAGTTGAAATGGTTCGCGACTGGGAGGTGCAGTTGTTTGTTGCGAACTGAGCGCAGGTGTTCTGCAAAGCGGTCCCCAAGCCTCCGCTTGGTTTCCCCGATGTAGAGGAAGCCACAATGGATACCGCGGATGCAGTATACCACATTGGCAGATGTGCAGGTGAACATCTGCCTGATGTGGAAAGTCTTCTTGAGGCCTGGGATTGGGGTGAGGGAGGAGGTGTGGGGGCAGGTGTAGCACTTCCTGCGGTTGCAGGGAAAAGTGCTGGGTGTGGTGGGGCTGGAGGGGAGTGTGGAGCGGACAAGGGAGTCGCGGAGGGAGTGGTCCCTCCGGAAGGCAGATAAGGGTGGGGAGGGAAAAATGTCTTTGGTGGTGGGGTCTGATTGCAGATGGCGGAAGTGTCGGAGGATGATGCGTTGGATCCGGAGGTTGGTGGGGTGGTACGTGAGGATGAGGGGGATTCTTTTTTGGTTATTATTGCGGGGAGGGGGTGTGAGGGATGAGTTACAGGAAATACGGGAGACATGGTCGAGGGCGTTCTCGACCACTGTGGGGGGGAAGTTGCGGTTCTTGAAGAATGAGGACATCTGAGATGTACGAGAGTGGAATGTCTCATCCTGGGAGCAGATGCGGCGGAGGCGAAGGAATTGGGAATAGGGGATGGAATTTTTGCAGGAAGGTGGGTGGGAGGAGGTGTATTCCAGGTAGCTGTGGGAGTCAGTGGGCTTGAAATGGACATCGGTTTCTAGGTGGTTACCCGAGATGGAGACAGAGAAGGAAGGAGAGAGAAGTGTTGGAGATGGTCCAGGTGAACTTCAGGTTGGGGTGGAAGGTGTCGGTGAAGTGAATGAACTGTGGTCTAGGCCCGAAATGTCAAGCTTTCCTGCTCCTATGATGCTGCTTGGCCTGCTGTGTTCATCCAGCCCCACACCTTATGACAGTGTTCTGTCCCTGTGTAACAGTGTGTTGTACCTGTGTAACAGTGTTCTACACATGAGATACCACTTGTTATACCTCCAAGATAGTGTTTCATATCTTTCTAACAGTGTCCTATACCTGTATGACAGTGTTCTACACCTGTGGTGACAGTGTGTTATAGCTGTCTGACAGTGTGTTATACTTGTGCGACAGTACACTATACCTGTTAAACAGTTTGTAATACTTGTTTGTTTATACCTGTGTGACACTATATTATGCCAGTATGACAATATGTTGTACCTGTGGATCAGTATGAAATAAGCCAGTGTGACAGTGTGCTATACCTCTGTGACAGTGTGTAGTATACCTCTGTGACAGAGCATCAGACCTATATGACAGTGTGTTACACTTGTGTTATGTCTGGGTGTCAATTTTAAAGTATTGTGATAGTATTTTATACCTGTGTTATGTTGTGTTATACATGAGTGACACAGTCTGTATAACTGTTTCATAGTGCTTTTATATCTTTGTGACAGTGCCTTGTACCTGTGTGAAAGCATGTTACACCTGTGTGTCGGTGTGAATTATACCTATATGACAATGTGTGTTCCTGTGGATCAGTGTAAATATACTGGTGTGTCAGTGTGTTATAGCTGTGTGACACAACTTGGTATACCTGTGTGTGTGTGGGTTATAATTTTGCAACACTCAGTGTGTTACACGTGTGTGCATGAGTGTTTATTCTACCTGTTTGACATAGTGTGTTATGTCTGTGTGACAATGTGTTATACCTGTGTGTCAATGTGAATTATACTGGTGTTACAATGTATCACACCTTTGTGATTGTGTGTTATAACTTTGTGACAGTGTATTAAAGCTGTGTGTCAGTGCATTTTGTACTTACATGACAGTGTATTTTAACTATGGGACAGTGTGTTATACCTGTGTGACAGTGAGTTACACCCGCCTGACAATTTTATCCCTATTTGACAGTGTGTGTAATATCTGTGTGACAGTGTACTGTACCTGTGTAACAGTGTGTTATGCCTGTGTGACAATGTTTTGTACCTGTGGGTCAGTGTGAATTATATCAGCACGACAACGTGCTTATGACAGTGTGTTGTTCTTGCATGTCAATAAGTATTATGTGACATTGTGTAGAACACCTGTGTGAAATTGTTAGAAGTGTATGACTCTGTGTGTTACATCTGTGTGTCTCTGCGTGTCACACCTGAGTGAAACAGTCTGTTGTGTGGGTGTTAACCAAACTACAGTATTTTGGCTTGGCCCAACTGAGTGAAGTTGCAGGAAATTATCAGCCAATTTTACATCTCGACCAGTTTTTATTTCCTTTGACTTTGACTCACGTCCGAGCATGCTTTCGGCTCAACCGTGAAGTGAAGCTGAACAGCTGAAATGGGTTGGCAGTCATTTCCAGTCACTGAAATGTGAACCCTGCTGGCAAGAGTCAAAGTAACAAAAATGCTGTGCAAAGATAAACAAAATGTGAGCTATTTATATAATGTTAGACAAAAGAGAAATTGTTTGGGAATGAAATCAAAGGTTTACTTTTCAGAAGTTTAGCTTAAAATGCTTCCTTTTAGCATCAGTTTATTCCATTGGAATGAATCTTGATTCTGGTTCTGGGTTTTCTTGTCCCATTCAAAGAACTGATGGCAATTCAAGACTGACATTACTGTGCAGCAGCGCAGGAGTGCTGCACTGGCAGAAGTACAACCCTTTGGATAGGATGTTAAATGAACACCTTGTCTGGCTGTTTTTGGTCTCTTTGTTCTCTGATACTGCTCTTTTGTCCCTTTAAATACTGACGCACCACCCCACTTTCAATTCTGCCAGCATCGTTGAAAGCTCTTGTCCTTACATTGTATCTCCAGCCTCTGTGCGCAAACTAACCTGTTCCTATCTTGCTAGCACTTCTATGTTTGAACCCGGGGTTCTGGCTCTCTACAGTGCTCTGACAGCTCATATCAACATTGAGGATGGTGTCTGCAAGATTCTGATGAGGTCAAAACCATGACCTTTCCCTCTTTCACCACCCATTGGTATCTTAGAAACTGTCAATCATGCCATTCCAACTCTGCCACCTCTCCTATTTGTCCAGCTAGGTGGAGGCACAGACCTTGCCTGCTTCCATGTTCCTCTGTTTGGGAATGACCATACTACTTAGTGCTACTGTTTCTCCTCCTACCCCTATTCATTTGGTGCAGCACCTTCCAGCTTTGTCTGCATTGCACATCAATTAAACATTGAGAAGACCAAAGCCATCATCCTGCCAAATCAGTGCCTACAGTCATCAGCTCTATCCCTCCCTGATCAATACCTCAGGCTGAACCTGAATCATTTGACCCTATGCCAAACTTCCAGCTTCCCCCCACCCCGTATCATCGTCAATGCAAAGATCATCTTTGCCGACATCACTCATTTCCATCTCTGCTTCAGGACCATCTGCTTTTGAAACCCCTACCAGTGGGTTTATTGCTTCCAGCCTCAACCAACATTTCCCCTGGATGTCCTCCCATCTCCCACCATCAACCCCATCAGCTCATCTTAACAGTGCATTTTAACTTGCACCAAGCACTATTTGCCCAGTAAATCTGTGGCCCCAGACTCACCAGAGTCTTGATTTCAAAATTCTCACTCTCGTGTTCAAATCTCTTAAAGCCTTGCCATCTGTCTGACCTCCTTCTGGCCCCCGAACCTCTGCCTTCCTCCAGCTCAGACCTCTTATTTATCCCCCAGTACCTCCATCCCACCATTCTCAGCCATGTTTTGTGAGCTGCATTACCAATCTTAGGAATTCTGTCCCTAAGTTCTCTCCATCTTGTTACATTTTCCTCCAGACTTTTACGATGCTCCTTAACACGGCTGCTTTGATTCAAGTGCTGGATTTCACTCACTTGTAGACACATAGCAAATAGGAGTAGGTCATTCAGCCCTTCAAACCCACTGCACCATTCAATATAATAATGACTGACTATCCAACCCAGTCCCCTGTTCCCACTTTCTTCCTATGCCCTTTAATCCCTTTAGCTGTAAGAACTGTATCTACCTCCTTCTTGAAAAATTTCCTTTTTTTAATCATTTGTGGGATGAGGGTGTTGCTAGCTAGGGCTAGCTAGGGCTAGCATTTATTGCTCATCCATAAGTCAGCTAAGAGTCAACCACATTACTGTGAGTCTGCAGTCACATGTAGGCCAGACTAGGCAGTTTCCTTTCCTAAAGGACTTTAGTATCCGTCTTTGTATCTCTTTATGAGGTTCAGTGTCAAATTCTGTTTCACTGTTGAGATGTGTTAATTTAACTCACTATATAACTGCAACTTCTTGCATCTGAGAGGACCTTCTGCGGGAAAGAAGAGAAAAGAAGAGAGACCGTTTTAAAAAAAGAAATCCCTGACAAAACAGTATCTTTAAAGAATCAAGGGTTGTGGGGTGGGGCCATGGAGCTGAGACCACAGCCAGATCAGCCATGATCCTGTTGAATAAGAGAGCAGGCTTGAGGGGCCGAATCACCATCTCCTATTTCCTATGCATGTTTCCTCTCTGCACATTGCAACCTTACAAATCAGGAAAGAGCAGAAGGGGCGAGGAAAATCAGGAAGTCCGGTTTAGCTGACAGCTAGATTAAGATGCCAGATTGGTGTTAGACAGGGTCGAAGACGGTGGGGGAGACGGAATTGCCCAGGTTTCAGCTTGGAGAATGTGTGACAGATCTTGTTGACCATACAGAGGGTGACAAAGCAAGAACCATGCTGGCAGATGTATTTGGAAATTAGAAGGAAGAGGAGAGATAGATTTACAAAAATACTGATTCCATGGGAGTAGCCATAAAACAGAGAAATGTGAGCGAGAGAGAAAGAGAGAGAGAGGAAAGGCCAGAGGAAGCTGAAGGATTACCTTTCAGGTAACAAGCTTTTCTTGCTGTGTCCTGTGTTCCTATGTAACAGAGGCACCATTTGGGAGAATGCTTGCACTGAATATAGGGCTAAGCAATGACAGACATCAAGATTGGAAGAGAGATCAACCGCTTTCTTTAGGCCAAACAGAAATGATTAGAATTGCCATAATCCCAAAGGAAGAATCGACATTAGGAGAGGCCAACATTTCAGCCTGACTCAATCACCCGGTTTTAACATTCCCACTCATCGTTGTACTAACTGGGTGGGGCAACAAGAAAAATAATTGAAATAGAAATGCCCTTTGATGGGAAACAAATGTGGAAGCGGAAGATCACCAGCAATATTTAAACTAAGTGTTGTGAGGTTTCAGGAAATCACTGCATTTTTGTACAAGGAGCCAATTGTCCAGAACTCCTTTTTTTCACCGACTCTGCACACATCAGCAAGTATTTTATATTGCAAAGTACAGAAAGAAGAAGGGAATAATAGATTTCCTTGATCTCAGAGTTGGAAGTGGAATTGGAAAAAATCAAGGGGCCTTTTGTTTTGTGGTTAACATGTGCAAACTTTCATTCCGTCCTGGAAGACCTGATTAATGACGCATTGAGGTGAATGGGGCCTTGGGTGCTTTTTGCATTGAAGGTGAACTATGCCACTGCTCCTCCAGGCCATTAGATGGAGCCCTCATGGCCACTTGGCCCACAGCAATGCTTCTCATTGACTTGCAGTCATGGACCACACTCCAAACCAGTGTCTTCCCTGATGGCCATTCTCAGTTACACTGTGACTTGACATGTCACAGAGCTCTGGGGTATGCTGTATACTAGTGGTTTCCCCTTGCACTCTTTTCAGTCAGGCTGCCAAGCGGAGAACTTACAGGTCTTTCTCACAGTTCAATTCAAATAAGACCCTTCCACTGACCAGCACTTCCTTGTGTGAGCTGAGAGAGTTTCAGTGGAGTCAGAGTAGCTTAGCTGGGGCAGGCCATGAATGGAGACTGTCAGTTGCACACAGCAGGATCTGCATCTGTGCCTCACGTCAGGGTGAAGTGGAGTACAAGTGGTCCCAGAACAGTTAATTCAGACCACTGTTCAAGGGGTCTAAGGGAACAGTTGGCTGTTGGAGGTTTTGGTAAAGAGCAGATTATATTGGCAAAATGCTGACAGTCTTCAAACAGCACAGGAAAAGACCCATTTGGACCATCGAATCTGTGTTGTACCTTTCAATGAGTGATCCATAGAGTCCCAGCACCCCCTGCTCTTTCTCGATACCCCTCCCAATCTTTACCCGTCCTGTAGTTTCCCAACTTCTTTTTGAAAGGTTTACGATTTGGAACCTCAAATTTGTTCGCTTCTTGCAATAACCAAATTAGAAAATAGCACATCCAAGAAGTGAAGTAAATCAGGAGTGAGACAGTACAAAAACATGGATATATAGGAGAGAAGGAGGCCTTTCTGCCCAGCCTCCATGTGCTAGCTCCTTGGGAGTGTTTCTTGCTCCACAGGCCAGGGGTTTGTTCCTTTCCAGGTAATTTCCACTGGGGCTGGTTCATTGCCCTTTCAGGTGGATCAAAACATCACACTCTGTTATAAAACAACATCTTCCGTGTGTGAAATTCAATTTGAGATTTAAAATGTGTAGACTTTGGGAGAGACAGCGAGGACTCAGTGAGAGAGGTCAGGTCTTGCAGAATTGTGATGAAAGTAGAAGTTGGGAGTGTCTGTGAGCCACTGAGTTACATACCAAGGAGAGTTTAAAGATTAAATCAGTCATTCAATTAGAGTCATAGAGTCATACAATGCAAAAACAGACCCTTCGGTTCCAACCAGTCCATCCGACCATAATCCCAAACTAAATTCGTCCCATCTGCCTGTGCTAGGCCCCTATACCTCCAAACATTTCTTATTCATGAACTTATCCAAATGTCTTTTAAATGCTGTAACTGTACCCACATCCACCACTTCCTCTGGAAGTTCAATCCACATGTGAACCATTCCATGTGTCAAAACATTGCCCCTCATGTCTTTTTTTAAAATCTTTCTCCTCTCCCCTTAAAAATATGTCCACTAATCTTGAAATCCCCCACCCTAGGGAAAAGACACTGCCATTCACCTTATCTATAGCCCTTATGATGTTATAAACCTCTATAAGGTCACCCCTCAACCTCTTAAGAAAATGTCTTTCTAGTCTATTTTTACATCTCAAGTCCTCTATTCCTGGCAACATCCTGGTAAATGATTTCTGAACCCTCTCTAGTTTAAGATCCTTCCAATAACAGGGAGACCAGAACTGGACACAGTACTCCACAAGGGGCGTCACCAATGTCCTGTACAACCTCAACATAATGTCCCAACTCCTATACTCAAAGGTCTGAGCAATGAAGGCAAGCATGCTACATGCCTCCTTAACCACCCTGTCTATATGTGATGCAAAGTTCAAAGAATTATATACCTGAACCCCAAGATCTCTCTATTCTATAACACTACTGAAGTCCCTACTTGTAATTGTATAAGTCCTGCCCTTGTTTGTCTTTTTGTTCAGCACTTATAGAAGTCACTGAGATTATGAAAGAGTCACTAGGATACAGAAGATGTCTTTATTTGCGGGAACACCAGAATTAAGGGCCATGGACTGATAATGGTGATGGTTGTCTGTTATACTTCTCTCAGAGAGGCTATATTGATGTAGCAACATGCTCATTTTACCTGCATGTTGTAGCCTGGAGCCACAGAGCATGATGGTGAAGTCGCCAATATTCTTTTCATCTTGTGGCTGCCAAGGAATCTCTTCCAGTCTGCCTGCCTGCTATTAGCAAGAATTGGAGGGATCTGCAGCTTAATACTCACGCTATGTGGTTTTGTCACCAATGCACCACCCCTGACCATCATATCATGGAGTGGGAATCAAACCCAGAGCTTCTGGCTCAAAGGCAAGGATGCTGTCCACTCAGCCACAAGGACCCCTGTCAACTGAGAAGTCCAATGGAGGAGTTGAGAGAAACCTCTTTCCCCAGAGAGTGCATGAATGTGGGATGGGCATACCACATAGAGTGGTTGAGGAGAATACGTTGAATGCATTTATGGGAAAGTTGGATAAACAGGTGAAGCAGAAGGGATCAACACAGTGTGGAGCTGGAGGAACACGACAGGTCAGGCAGCATCAGAGGAGCAGAAGAGTTGATGGTTTGGGTCGGGACCCTTCATCAGAACTTCATCAGGCAAATTAAGAATGAAGTACTGGATAGGGTTAAGGTCTAGTGTGGTGGAAGAGGTCTGTGTCTGGAGGTCAGCACAAGCAAGTACTTACGGTCCTTGATGTCCTATAGGGCGGAGAAAAAGTGTTGGCTGAAGGTGTGGATTCTGTGTAGAATGAAATACAGTAGAGGTCCCTTGCACGTCTGGGAGAGAGAGGCTCTGAGCTGGGGTAGGGCTGACTGTAGTGCGAGGAGATGCCGGCAAATGGCTGCAAGCGTGGAGCTGAGGATCCGCAGGGAAAACCATTTCTGGTTGCTCTGGGATGTATTGTAGATAATGGTTGTTGCGGTTTGGTCCAAATTGGGGTGGCCCGAATGTTATTTGGAGTCCATGGGGGATGATCCGGCTGCATAGGTAGGTACTGAGAAAGGAGATGTGGCTATAGTAACGGGTTTGTTTTAGTATGTGGTCGATGAGCTTCAGGGCAGAGGAGATTATCAGTGGGTTGCAGTGGGAGAGAGATCCACTGAGATTCTGGAGGGAGGAGGACAACTTCTTCAAGGTGGGCATCCTTGGAAGAGGCTTCGCAGTAGGGTTTTAAGTCACTCAGAGACGGCAAAAACTGCAGATGCTGAAGTCAGAGTCAACAGAGTGTGGAGCTGGAGGAACATAGCATTTCAGGCAGCATCAGAGGAGCAGAAGAGTCGACGTTTTGGGTTGGCACCCTTCTTCAGACCCTTCAACAGAAGCAGAAAGGAGTAGGAGGATGTATTGATTGAGTGAAATGAGAAGAAGACTTTATAGAGCTTTATAAAATCATGAATGACATAGATAAGGTGAATTGCAACGGTCTTTTCTCTAGAGCTGGGGAATTCAAAACTAGGGGGCATAATTTTAAGGTTATATGAAAAAGATTTGAAAGGGACCTGAGGGAGAACTTTTTTGCACAGAGGATGGTCCGTATGTGGAATGAGCTTCCAGAGGAAGTGGTAGATGCAGGTACAATTACAACACTTAACAGACATTTCAACAAGTACATGAATAGGAAAGGTTTAGAGGGATGTGGGCCAAACACGGTAACCGAGACTAGTTTACTTTGGGAAACTTGGTAGGATTGGACAAGTTGTACTGAAGGGTCTGTTTCTGTGCTGTATGACTCTATGACTATAAATGGGGACGAGACACGCAAGGAGGCTAATCCAGTTGCCCAAAGTTTGAGCTTGCAATGTCTTCCACTTTCTGAAACTTACCTCCCTCGTACTTGTGAACAACAAAAGACTGAGGGTTGAAAATAAACAGTTTGGCATGTGGCCACTCTCAGTGCTGTACACTGGTAGGGAATGTCGGTGAGAGATGGGGAGGGGGGAAGCAGGAGATAGGATATAGAGACCTCTAGCTTTCCAAGTATTCATCGAGCAGTTCATACAATATGGTTGAGATACTGCATTGGCAACCTCCCCCCACCCCAGGTCAAGACTGTGTCCCACTAAAGCCTTCTGGAAGCATTTAGTGTTCACAACTGTATAAATCTTTACAACGAAGCACTGGGATAATGCATTGCGATTCCATGGAAACCAATTTTGAACCATGTGCATTGTCTATTTAAGTAGTGTGACTCCAGTGTTACAGACACCTCTTCCACTCTGTTCCACATCTGGGAAGGTTATTTAGCTGGAAGGGTACCCACCTTGGTAAGAATTCAACTAATATTCCACATGCTGGAAAAGCAGCAGTGATTGCTTGAATGTGCATGAGGTGAAGACTTCTCCAAGAGTTTACGTCTATATAGCCCTGAGTGCTTTATCCCTGATGAATTACTTTTGAACTGGAATCTTGCTAAAAAGTGAGACATCTTTCTGCAGCTTCCCATCTTACACTCATCAGGACAAATGCAAGAACGCTGTGGAAATGCATGCCATTCACCCTTTAATACTGTGATGTTCCTGTAGGTTATGCCCCCCACTTCCCTCTAGGCATTGCTGTTAGTGGGGAAACCCCAAGCTGAAGAGCAGTGAGGAGCTCGAGCCCTGAAATCCACAGATCGTTTGTGGAAGTGAAGACTCAAGCAAGGAAGAGCTTCCATTACTTTGAGGAACTTGATCTAAGTTATGTACAGCTGAACAGGAACAAGAGGAACGTGTATTGATAGTATCGGGTCCAAGAGAGGAGAAGGTAGTAGCGCTGACTACGTAGATTGCAGGGATTTCAGAGCCTATTTGACTTCACTGGTCTGTACTGGTGTATATGCTTCATACAAGCCTCCTCCTATCCCTCTTTACCTCACTCTATTAATAAAAGTACTGCTTTCTGTCTTACGCATTTATCTAGCTTCATGTTTAAGGGAGTTTTTTTTTTCAATTCTTTAATAGGGTACCAGGCTCACTGACGAGGTCAGCCTTTGTTCCCCCATTCCTCATTGTCCCTGAACTGAACAGCTTGGTGGGTAATTTCAGAGGGCAGCTGAGATCAACCACACTGACTGTGGGTCTGGAGTCACATAAGAATGGCAGATTTCCCTCTCTATAGGATGTGTTGGTGAATCAGTGAATCAGATGGGGTTAAATTAGTGAATCAGATGAATGTTGGAAGATAGGAATGGAGTAGGCCTTTCAGCCCCTTGAGCCTGTTCCATCATTCAACAAGATCATGGCTGATCTGTGGCCTAACTTCATATAACTGCCTTTTGGCCATACCCCTTAATATATTGCTTAACAAAAATGTATCTATCTCAAATCTAAAATTAGCAACATGTGGAAAAGAGTTCCAAACCTCTACCACCTTTTGTGTGTGGAAGTGCTTCCTAGCATCTCTCCTGAACGGTCTGGCCCTAATTCTCAGTCTATGCCCCCTAGTTATAGAATCCCCAACCAATGGAAGTAGTTTATCTCCCCTGTTTTTACCTGTTAATATTTTGAAGACTTTGATCAGGTCACCTGTTAACCTTATACATTCTACAGAAAACAGGCCTAATTTGTATAATCTCTCTCGTAACTTAACCCCTGAAGTCCAAGTATCGTTCTTGTAAACCTACATTGTACTCCCTCCAAGGCCAATATATCCTACCTAAGGTGTGGTACCCAAATCTGCTCACAGTGCTCCAAGAGGGGTCTAACCAGGGTATCAAATACCTGCAGCACAATCTCTGTGTTGTATTTCACTTGGCTACCATTACTGAAATGAACTACAATAGCGGGATTTAAATCCATTTCCCCAGAACATTAGCCTAGGCCTCTGGATTACGATCCAGTAACACTACCATCATCTCCCTGATAATCAAAGAAGGGAGAGAGAGAGAGAGAGGGAGAAGCTGCGATATCACTGTTTTAGATTGGATTCTTCTCTTATTCATGCAAACTCAGGCCAGACTTCAAGGTCCCTCATAAACAATGCTTATTAACAACATGCATATAGTGTTATGACAGCAGAGCTCCCTGCTCTGAGCTATACTTTTTTTATTATTCACTCATGGGACGTGGGTATCATTAGCTGGGCCAGCATTTATTGCCTGTCCCGAGTTGCCCTTGAGAAGGTGGCAGTGAGCTGCCTTCTTGAACCGCTGCAGTGCATGCACTGTAGATATACCCACAATGGCATTAGTGAGGGAATTCCAGGATTTTGACCCAGCAACACTGATGGAATGGCAGTATATTTCCAAGTCATGATGGGGAGTGGCTTGGAGGGTACTTGCAGGGGGAGGTGTTCCGATGTATCTGCTGCCCTTGTCCTTGGAGGTGGAAGTAGTTATGGGTTTGGAAGGTGCTGTCTAAGGATCTGTGGTAAATTTCTGCAGTGCATCTTGTAAGTAGTACACACTGCTGCTACTGAGCGACAATGGAGTGGATGCTTGTGGATGCACTAGTTCCAATTTTCTAGCAGAGACCTATCACATGACTATGGAGGTTTAATAGTTATATCACAGCAGGTTCAATCTACATATTCATTAAACCCCAATTTCCCTGATCATCTAGTCAGACAGCGTTTGCAGTTCTGTCCTCTCAGAATAATCTCAAATCTATGCCCTCCTATCGCCCTCCCCTCATGATACCCTTGTGCAGTTTGACAATCCCTGGTTCCAACAGGAAGAGAAAGTCCCATGCATGATCTCTCAGACTGTCCTGATACACCCCTGCCCCAACCCCACACCAGTGCTCGGTCAGTGCATGGATCCTCATCATGCCTGGCAATGAGGCCTCCTCTCAATCTGTCAGAGATTTTCTTTTTGAGGTTTTCTTTAGTTTTTCTTTCACCCACTTTTCTGGAGAGGGGGCAAATGAATTGGTGGGAAATGAGAGAGTTTTAAAAGGGTGGGAGTAAACAGGAGAGGGATGGGCGTGAGTTGGACACACAGAACTGAGAGAGGGAATGTTTCAGCTGACAGCACTGAGCCAAGTTGGAACATCTGGGCTTCGGATGTTGCATGTGTCACGCATTTTGCGATGTGTATCATTGCATATCAACCATGGCCGGGTCAGAGGCAAAGGAAAATTACCTTGACAAAATAATAATCTGCACTACGGATCTGTTTGGAACTAAGAATCTGTGTCTTTTATCTCTAAAAATCCAAAGCAGCCAAACAGCTGATCTGCTCCCACTCTCCATGATCCTTCCTTCTCTCATCAAGCTTGCAAACATCTTAAAGACAAAGTCACAGTCTTGGCTGGAAATTAGTCCTGGGAGGTCAGTGACCATTCAGCCTGTCTAGTGAAGGTGGTTGGGGAGTATTCCTGCTCACACTCATCTCTGGGGTTTTGATCCCAAGTTACAGAACCACCAGCGTTTATGTTTGTGTGTGATTTGTAGAAACATAGAAAATAGGAGCAGGAGTAGCCATTCAGCCTTTCGAGTCTGCTCTGCCATTTAATACGATCATGGCTGATCATCCAATTCAGTCCCCTGTTCTCACTTTCTGCCCATACCCTTTGATCCATTTAGCCCCAAGAATTATATCTAACTCCATGAAAACATTTGATGTTTTGGTCTCAAATGCTTTCTGTGGCAGAGCAATCCACAGGCTCACCACTCTCTGGATGAAGACATTTCTCCTCATCTCAGTCCTAAATGGCCATCCTGAATCCTTAATCCATGATCCTTGGTTCTGAACGCCCCAATCATCGGGAATGTCCTTCCTGCTTTTACCCTGTCTAGTCCTGTTAGAATCTTATAGATTCCTATCAGGTTTCCCCCAGTGTAAATTTCTAAGGTCCTGGTGTTTAAAAAGGAAAGCTCTTATGTAAACATGTCACGCCTGGGGGTGGTGGGCGGGGGGTGGGGAGTGTAGAAGGAGGGCTAACCAAAACCTCCCCATTCAAGGTGCAATAGTACTGTCACTGGGAGGAGGTCCCAATGGCAAAGCGAGACGATTTTATTGAGATTGTGGGCTTGCAGACGGAGGGAATCTCTGAGGAAAACCTATGGCAGAGATGTGTAAATGAGGAGAGGTGTTGCATTTATTTAGCATCTGTGTGGGCTTCAGACAAACAAAGAACTGAGCAGCCAATCTTTTTTACCCCCAGTTGCCTTTTGTTTCTCTCTGTCTCAATCCCAGAGTCCCCTTTCATCACAAAGAGAATTGAGGGGCAACTCTCTTGGTGTCACGCCAGGGACTGAACACAGAGCCAATCTGGTCTGGATGACTTCACTCCACACAGCAAATAACATTTGCCCACAGAGTCACTTGGGAGACAGCGTCCATCAAAATGGCTTTTCTGAAGAAAAATCTCCAGTTCCTAGAAGTGAATTAAAGTTCGTAATCCAATCTCAATCTTGGTTCACAGCCAGAAGTTTTTAAAAAAACTGTTGAAACGCTGCTTTTGCAGCTCATCGTTTGGTCCAGAGATTCCTGCATGATTGCAAGCTTGTAACTCTCACCCTGGTATTGTCAAATCTTAGTGACTTAGTAAAGGGGAGGCTGTGGTGGTGTAGTGGTAACATCACTGGCATAGCAATCTACTAACCTCCAGCTAGTTTTCTGGGGGACATTGATTTGATTTGATTTGATTTATTAGTGTTACACGAAATACAGTGAAAAGTATTGTTTTGTGTGCTACTTTGTGCAGAGAAATATCAACTCTAACATATGAGAGGTCCATTAATAAGTCTGATAACAGCAGGGAAGATGATGTTCTTGAATCTGTTGGTACATGTGGTACTATGGTAGATGGCAAAATTTGAAATCCTGTAAGAATCTGGAATTGAAACGATTGCCATTGTTGTAAGAACCCCCATCTGGTTCATTAATCCCCCTTTAGGGAAGGAAATCTTCCCTCCTTACCTAGTCTGGCCTGTATGTAACTCCAGACCCACAGCAATGTGGTTGACTCTTAACTGCTGTCTGGGCAATTAGGTATGAGCAGTGATGCCTGCATCCCATGAATTAATATCAAAAATTGCAGTAATATTCCACGGTAAGGAAAACAGTCATAAACTAGTCACAACTGCTGTCTCCAGTACATCTGGTACAAAGCTGCCTCTAAACAATGGAAAGTTTACATAATAAAAGACATAACTGAAGGCCATTCTACCCATTGTGGTTGTACTGTCTTTTGCTGGTCCCCCTCTCCTTGCTCTGCTCCAAGAGTATTTTAGATTTTTTTTGTACCTTCCAATTCATCCATTTATTTATCTAGTTTCTTTTTGAACATTATGATTGAACCTTCTTCCACTGCCCTGTGAGCAAGCGTGTTCTAGGCCCATAGCTAATGTGGTTGAATCTTAACTGCCCTCTGGGCGATTAGGGAGGGTGATAAATGGTGGATTTGCCCACGTCCTGCAAATGGATGTTAACAGAGGACTAATTGTGCAGTAGATTGCAACTACTGCCTCTAATGCTATGGACCCCTCAGCTGTGACTTGCTTAAGATTCTGAGTGTTGTCGCTGGTCACAGTCTTGGCAGGGCTGGGCTGTTATGAACAAGGAACATGAATAGGCCCTTCATACATGCTCTACCATTCCATAAACTCAAAGTTGATCAGATTTTAACCTTAACTTTACATTCCTGTGTATATCCCGATAATCATTCATCCCCTTGGCCATCCAGGATCTATCTGCCTCTGCAAAAATATTTAAAGATTCTGCATTCAGGGGAAACGAATGCCAAAGGCTCACAACTCTCAAAAAATTGTTTCCCCATTTCTGTCTGAAATGGGCACCCCTTTATTTTTAAACTCTGACCCCGAGTGAACTTCCTCAGTGCCCTGTCTGGTCAGGTCAGGCACTGAGTGATGAATCCTCCTTTATTTGTTGGTGCCACCCAGCTTTGCCCAAGCAGATTAGTGCCTTGAATCCTAATCTAGGCCTTGAGGATCACAATGTCAGCTGACGGTGTGGGGTGGGGGGAGGGTTGGTGGGTGTAATGTAGGAGTATAGACCCCTTGGGGAAGTGCAGGGGTGGAGTTCAAATATTAAACCAAGAATCCATCAAACTTGTGGCTCTGTTTGCAGTCAAAGATGCCAGCCTGGCACCAATCGACGGACAGCAAAGAATTCTGTCATCATCCCTGACCACATTTATCCCTCACCTACTGTAAAGTGGAGGGAAACATGCCACAGATGTGTACAAAGCAAGATCCCACAAGTGGCAGTGCAATAAGTGCTCCATCAAAATAACTGTTGTTGAATCTTGCTTTGTGTAAAATAGCAGCATGTTTGTTGAATAGCTATAGTCAGCAAACCCAAAAATAATTTGTTTGGTATGAAACACTCCAACCGGCATCCATCCCCAGACCAACACCATCTCATGGTCTGGTATCTGGGATCCTGCTGCCCACAGATTGGTTTCTGGCACTACAACTGTGATACAACCCCATAGCCCTACACTAAACACTTCTCCCAGACTTCTAAAGACTTCTCCCAGATCACACCCCCACCCTCAGCTCATGCAAAGTCAAGAGAAAAAGAACTGTGGGATCTTGCTGTGTGAACATTGAATGCCACGTTTCTCCTGGGTTGATGAAACTTCAAAAGTACCCCGTTGTCTGTGGAGTTGATGCCTTTGCGAACTGCTACATAATGGCAAGATTTCACCTTCTTGGTTTGAGATCCACCCTGAAATGAGAATTCTGAAACCTTGTAAAAAAAATGCTTGATCAGAAACAGCTGTCCATGAGTTTCCAGTTAACTGGTAGAAAGCTCTTCTGACTGGCACATAACCCAATGTTGATGGGTTTTGAGGAGCTCTTGGCTTGTGCAATGAAACCACACGTAAGTTGTGACATTTAGATAAGGCACACTTGATGGTAACCATTAATGCTCAGTGCATTCATGGTTTGGACCCATGCCCTGTAATATTGAATAGATTCAATATGTAACCATTTTCCCACCATTGTGTTTGTAGATCACTTTAAAAGAACCTCAAGCAGCAACTGGAGGACAATGCGGGTCATGTGTCATCTGAAATGTGTGGTTACATTGCTGTAACATTATTGACGCCCACACTTTGCCATGAGAGGTCATGTCGATCTTCCTCTGTCCAAATAAGTGATTCTCAATTCGCTGTGTTCTAAATCGGCACAGCCCTATTCCTCAGACCTGTCGTCTTCCGCTTTCGCATTCATGGTGTGAAGCTTTAATGGACAGGCTCTGTGTCACTTCCTGCTGGCTAATGTGAAAGCCACTCTTTTTGTCATCTATCTCTCGTACCATTTGCCTCTATTAAGCCCATTTGAGGGAACGTAAATGCTGTGTTGGTCAAAGGGTAGCTCTGAAGAACAGGGACCCAAGTCAGCCTAACTGTAGGAAATCCACATGTGATAGCCTTTAGTATCACTGTCTTAATGGAAACCTGGATAAAGGGCTGATCAATGCAGCTGAACAAATTTAGACCAGTTTGTGTTTCAGATGGAATTGTTCAGTACAATTGCTTGCTTTTAACTTGAGATTATCAGCTTTTAGGTTTTACTTTGTGCCTAACTCTTGCATTTCAAATACTGCATTCCCAATAAGACCACAGCCCAACTTCAGCTCACTGCTAAAGAGTCTGCATGTTTCACAGGTCTCTTACAGCCTGTTTGCATAGGCCTTACCATCCGACAGCCTTACTGCGTAGGCCTCTATCAACCCACAGTCTGTTTGTAAATGGCTTACCATCCCACAGCCTGTTTGTATAGGCCTCTACCAACCTACAGCCTACTTATGTAGGTCTCTATCAACCTACAGCCTACTCACGTAGGCCTCTGTAAACGTCTACGTGTTCAGCCTTTGCCACTTATAGTTTGCTTTTTACGATCTTTACCAGCCTAAAGCTGCTCACATAGGCCTCTACCAACTTAAGTCCCTGTGTGTAGGCCTCACTGCTGAACGGACAACCTGCTTCATACTGCAGGATAAGGGGTACTGATTGTTTGACAAGTTGATTCTAATTGGTTGAAGCACTGCCATAAGGCTGGCATATTGGTCTGAATTGTTTAGCACACATCAAAGTGGTGTCCTGCATAACTATTTGCAAGTGTTACTAGTTGTGTCCTCTGCTTGGGAACTATAGGCTCTGAAGCCTCTGACTAATTAAAAAGAAGGCACAAGGTTTGAAGAGATTTCTGAAGAAGGGTCCCGACCTGAAACGTCAGCTTTCCTGCTCCTCTGATGCTGCCTGGCCTGTTGTGTTCCTCCAGCTCCACACTTTGTTACAAAGTTTGAACATATTCCTTTTGTTTGCAGTGGAAACTTGTCCCTTCCAGCAAGCATTAATGAACTACGTATGAGCTCAATTGGTTCTCTGAAATGGCACAGTCGGGAATGTTCAGCAAGCGTTGCCCAATTATGGAATGACATCCAACAGTGGATGTGTTTTGCATGGGCAGTACAGTCTCTACCCTGACTAATTCAGACAACTGGAGGAACATGCTGTTTGATTTGATTAGCCAGACCTTAGGCCACAAGGCCCACGTAGCTGAGGACACCTACAGTTTCCCACTGCCATTCCTATGGCAACCTCTGCCAATCAGAGTCAGCATGCCATCCAGTCAGCAGCCTCTTCTCCTGTGGTATAAATTGTTGTGATGGTTGAAATTTGGCATTCTTGCAATTGTCCTGATGAGTGTGGGATGAAAAGCTTCAGCAACATGTCTCTCTGTTCAGCAAGACCTGAGTTGTATACTAAATAAAAACTGAAAGAACTGCGGATGCTGTAAATCAGGAACAAAAACAAAGTTCATGGAAAAGCTCAACAGGGGCGGCACGGTGGCTCAGTGGTTAACACTGCAGCCTCACAGCACCAGGGACCCGGGTTTGATTCCAGCCTCAGGTGACTGTCTGTGCGGAGTTTGCACATTCTCCCCGTGTCTGCGTGGGTTTCCTCCGGGTGCTCTGGTTTCCTCCCACAATCCAAAGATGTGCAGGCTAGGTGGATTGGCTGTGCTAAATTGCCCATATTGTTTAGGGGGATGGGTCTGGGTGGGATGTTCCAAGGGTCAGTGTGGACTTGTTGGGCTGAAGGGCCTGTTCCCACGCTGTAGGGATTCTAAATCTAGGTCTGGCAGCATCTGTGAAAGAAAAAACAGAGTTAACATTTTGGGTCCAGTGACCGTTCCTCAGAACTGATGGTGGCTGGGAAAACATTAGTTTGTATGCAGAAAATAGGGTTGGGGATGGGGTAGGGAGTAAACGATAGGATAGAGCCTTAAGAGAGAAAAAGACAGTTGGACAGACAAAGGAGTTGATAATGATCATGCTGGGAGGGTGAATAGTTGTTATTGCACAGAGGTTCAATGCAGAGATGTGGGAGGTGATGTACTTTGGTTGTAAGAACATTGAAAGACAATATAAAATAATGGGGCACAATTCTAAAGAGGGTGCAGTAACAGAGGGACCTGGGTGTATATGTGCACAGATCATTGAAGGTGGCAGGACAGATGGAGAGAGCAGTTAATAAAGTATACAGTGTTCTTAGCTTTATTAATAGGGGCATAGAGTACAGGAGCAAAAAGGTGATGTTGAACTTGTACGAGTCATTGGTTGGGCCTGAGATGAAGTATTGTGTACAGTAATGGGCACCACATTATAGGAAGGATGTGAACATATTGGAGAGAGAGTGCAGGAGCGATTTCCAAGAATGGTTCCAGGAATGAGAACATCAGTAGTGAGGACAGAATGAAGAAAAGGAACTGTACTGTCTGAAGAGAAAAAGCTGAGAAGAGATCTGTGTGGGCTTGATAGACTTGACAGGGAGAAACTATTTCTGCTTGGAAAAGAAACAAGAATGTGAAGGCCCAAATTTGTAGTGATACACAAATGAAGCAAGGGTGATGTGAGAATAAAGCTTTTCCACAGAACAGTTAGTCAGGGACTGGTATGCATTACCTGGAAATGTGGTGGAGGCAGGTTCAATGGAGGCATTCACGAGAGCATTGAATGGTTATATGGTGTGCGGGGATATTGGGAATAGGACCGGACTAGATAATAGAGCCAGTGCAGTCATGATGGGCTGAATGGCCATGTTCACTACCACAATAACACTGTGAAGAAGGAAAATATTAAAGGATGCAGGAGAGGAGAATAATAATTGAATCAGACAAGATAAATTCATTGAAGAGCATGTGTGAGCCTATGAATGAAAGTGGTTTCTGCTGTGGTGTGTGCATGAACATGTATGAAGAAGGCATTTGGCATACTTGCCTTCATTGGTCAGAGCACCGAGTATAGGAGTTGGGACATCATGTTTAGGCTGTACAGGACATTGGTGAGGCCACTTTAGGAATACTGCATATAGGTCTGGTCGCCCTTTAGTCAGAGGTAGATTCTTTACTCAGAGAGTAGTAAGGGCGTGGAATGCCCTGCCTGCAGCAGTAGTAGACTCGTCAACTTTAAGGGCATTTAAATGGTCGTTGGATAAACATATGGATGATAATGGAATAGTGTAGGTTAGATGGGCTTCAGATTGGTTTCACAGGTCGGTGGAACATTGAGGGCCGAAGGGCCTGTACTGCGCTGTAATGTTCTATGTTCTACGTTCTATAGGAAGGATGTTCTTAAACTTGAAAAGGTGCAGAAAATATATACAAAGATGTTGCCAGGATTGGCGGGAGAGTCTGAATAGGCTGGGGCTATTTTCCCTGGAGTGTCAGATGCTGAGGGGTGACCTTATAGAGTTTTATAAAAGCAAGAGGGGCATGGACAGGGTGAATAGGTAAGGTCTTTTTCCCAGGGTAGGGGAAGTCCAAAAATAGGTTTAAGGTGAGGGGAAAGATTTAAAAGGGACTTGAGGGGCAACTTTTTCACAGGGGCTGGTGCATATATGGAATGAACTGCCAAAGGAAGCGGTAGAGGCAGACATAATTTAAAAGACAAAAACAAAGTTGCTGGAAAAGCTCAGCAGGTCTGGCACATCTGTAGAGGAGAAAACAGAGTTAATGTTTCGGGTCCGGTCTGAGGAAGGGTCACCGGACCCGAAACGTTAACTCTGTTTTCCCCTCCACAGATGCTGCCAGACCTGCTGAGTTTTCCAGCAACTTTGTTTTTGTTTCTGATTTACAGCATCCGCAGTTCTTTTGGTTTTTAATTTAAAAGACGTTTGGACAGGTACACGGATGGGAAAGGTTAAGAGGGGAAAAGAATAGAAATTACTGGAAAACTCAGCAGGTCTGGCAGCTGCTATGGAGAGAAATCAAGAGTTGTTTCCGGTGGAGTGACTCTTCCTCGACCCGAAACGTTAACTCTTGATTTCTCTCTACAGATACTACCAGATCTGCTGAACTTTTCCAGCGATTTCTATTTCGCCTCTGATTTACAACATGTGCAGTTCTTTAGGTTTTTATAAGGTTTGGAGGGATATGAGCCAAATGCAAGCAAATGGGACTAGCTTAGTTTGGGAAACATGGTAGGATGGACGAGTTGGGCTGAAGGGTCCATTTCCGTGCTGTATGTCTGCACGAGAAGAGGGACGAGAAAAGAGACAACAACAGCGACCGAGTTCAAAAAAGCTTCAGCCACTGTGGGGTTAACATGGCAGCTCAGAGTGACTAACTTTTCTCTGTTGAAAGAGATTTCCTTAAATTGGTTCAAATTTCTGAAAAGAAAGTCTCTCGCGGCCTGGGATTAAAAAGCTGGTTTTGATTCTCCACCTCTCTCCCCTATGAAAAAAAATGAAAATTATATTTTTTCTCTCTCTGTGAGCCAAATGTCAAACACACAGTTTGAAAGTGTCAGCCGGCATCCCTCCCTGGTTTTTTGGGTTGACAGGGGTTAAGCCAGAGTTCCTCTTTGCCATCCAGCAGAACCTCATGAATTCTTAATAAGGGTGCTGGCAGCATTGAGAATGCTGGCGTGGAAGGCTTTGTGGGTGGGTAGAGTGTGTAAGAGAGAGAGAGAGAGCGAGCAAGAGGGAGAAATTTCTGTACTCGTGACAGTCACGTCTAACTTGTCTGGTAACCCACAGCAACCAGACATGATGTAACACGTAGTTGAACTTGGATTGTGTTTTGAGGGGTTATTGGGGGGAGGGGGTGAGGGGTGAGGGGGGAACGGCTTGCAAGGGTGTGGGAGCGATGTTAAGAAACACACAACAGACCAGAGGAATCAATAAGGCACAGTCTGAGCTGAGGATTGAACCGGATCTGCAGTGTGGAAAGGCCAGGAATTGAAAGTGGGAAGAGAGGGAGGGAGGGTGATAATTAGCAGCTGTAAAGTGACATGGACGATGCGGAGGAATGTGCTGACTTCAAGGGCACCGTGTAGCTTTCCGCGATTTCTCAGGCTCTTTCGGGAGATGGGGCAAAGTGTGAACGCGTACGGTCTGGGCTTCAGCGGGTTTGAATCACTGTGGCCAGACACAGTCTCAACCCCCCTCAGATTACCTGCCAGCCATTTATTTTTGTGGAAGCTTATATAAAGTAGCAAACGGGCAGCGAAATCACACTTCTCCGTTAGATGGGTTCAGAAGAATGAGAGGGAAGGAGGGATTTCATAGAAACCTATAACATTCTAATAGGACTAGGCAGGGTAAACGCGGGAAGGATGTTCCCGGGATGCCCAGAACCAGGAGTCACAGTGCAAGCATACGGCCTAGGCCATTTAGGACTGAGATGAGGAGAAATGTCTTCACCCAGAGAGTGGGATTTTCTGCCACAGAAAGCAGTTGAGGCCAAAACATTGAATGTTTTCAGGAATGAGTTGGATATAGTTCTTAGGGCTAAAGGGATCAAAGGGTATGGGGAGAAAGTGGGAGCATATGCTGAATTGGATGATCACCCATGATCCTATTGAGTGGTGGAGCAGGCTTATAGGACGGAATGGCCTAATCCTGCTCCTGTTTTCTATCTTAAACTTAGCAAAATGTTCAAAGGTCTTTCAGTTAATTTGACCTGGGGGTCACAGAACTGTTATGACACAGAAAGAGACCACTTAGCCCATCATGTGTGTACCAGGTCTACAAATAAGCATTATGGGTTAGTACCATCCTTTTCCCTTGACGAGGCGACCCCAGTGTGTTTGCTTTGCAGGGCTCCCCTTCACCATATTTGAATCGATTTATGTAATGCCCTGTTGACTGCCTCAATTGGACCAGATTCCAGGACATGTGATAGCACTTCTAGCTCAAGGGAGGGGTGGGGTGGGAGATCATGGAGGTAATGTTGGGAGCTCAGGGACCCAGGCTGGTGAAGGCACAGCTGCCAGTGATGGAGCGAAGCAAAACGGGCAGGACTGTGAGGATGCAGGGATTCCGGCAGGGTTATAGGTTCAGGGAAGTTACAGAGCTGGGATGTTTTAAATACAGAGGGTGGTGTGGGGGTGATCGTGTAGGTGGGGGATGTGATGGTGGTCTCACCAATGAGGAAGGGGTTGTTACTGCTGGTATAACACCCACCTGAGACCCAGGACCAGCCACGGAGTCCCAGGTCCCAAATGGAAACACGGCCGCGGGGTTAGGTCGAGGAGGGGATGGTTAACAGTAAGGGCTATTTGACTGTGTGGGCTCTCACCGGGGCCACCCTGTCTGATGCTTGGATGCCTCAGTCGGGCTCTAAATGCCTTTGGACATCGTGGGTGCATTACCCACCACCCACCACCCACCACCGCTCTGAAGCAGTCATGCCCCATCATAGCTCTCCACAAGGTGATCCCTCCCTTGCCTGCTCCTAGGTAAACATCAACACCATAATGAAGCTCTGAAGTGGGTATGAAGTGTCCCTTTAAGGGATTCAATTGGTGTTGACTTAATTGCTGTCAACTTGTCCTCCCACCATGAAGTTAATTGGTGTGGGGGTGGGGGAAATGGTGGGGTCCCAATTAATTGTACCCCCAACCTTGCATCAGCAAACTCTCTCCAGGTGAGGGCATCACATTTCTCTCCGTGATACTGTTAGAAAGGGGAAAAGGATTTGTCTGCAACTGAATCAGGGCAAGGTATCCATAGAGTGGTTCCCACTCAAAACATAGACTGTTCCTTAGCTGACAGTATTGGTCTATTCCACCCCCCACTCCTTTTTTTGGGTTAAGTGACAGTTGTTTGAGTACTCATGAGGCAAAGCATTTCATTTTATTTATTTCATCCAACACTGGTGTTCCTCGCCTCCACATTCTCATCAATTCCCCCCCACTCCAATCCTGAAATGCTCTCCTGAAGTTGTAGACTCACACTGTGGAAGGATTCTGAAAGCATAGGCAATTCTTGTAGGGACTGAAGGAGAGAGGATGCCATTTAGCCCATGGTCTGTGATCCACTGTTCAGTGCCAGTTGTAGCTGGCGCCAGGATACTGAGTGATGACGGGATCCTGCATCACAATCAGTCTTGGCATCTCAATCAGTCTTGATCTCATTCTCCATCATCCATACACTAGCAACAGCTAGTCACTGGATAAACAACAGGAACAGACAGGAAATTAGACGAGACTTTAGACTATAAGATATAGGAGCAAAACTAGACCATTCAGCCCATTGAGTCTGCTTCAGCATTCAATTGTGGCTGATACGTCTTCCAAACCCATCCTCCTGCCTTCTTCCTGTAGTACTTAATCCTCTGATGAATCAAAAACCTATCCATCTCTGTCTTGGATACACTCAATGACTTGAGTATATTCAAAGACCACTGCTCTCTGGGAGAGGGAATTCCAAAGACCAATGACCCCCCGGAGATAAGAACTTCCTCTACAGCACCATCTTAAGTGGGACACTCCTTATGTTTAAACTGTGCCCCCTCCTTGTTCTAGATTCCCCACATGAGGGGAAACTTCCTCTAAGCATTTGTCCCCTCAAGACCAAAAATGTTGTTCTTCCAAACTCTAATTGGATAATGAAGACACCATTGGCTGTCAGAAGGCAGGAGACTGCAAGGCTGGGCATTTTGAGTGGCTGAAGGGTGGAGTGTTATTGGGATCAAGTCATGTGATGGCACTTGCTGAAATACATTGGTAATACCAGGGATCAATTCATAGGTAGTTTTGCTATAACATGTGTTTTGTTAACACAAATTGGCTGTAATGTGATTGATGAATAGTGGACGCTGTTTCGATAACACAGACTTTCTGCTGTACGTGTGTAGCGATTTTCCTATAATGCGATTCTCTATACAAGAATGCAACTATCTTGTTCCAGGAGAACTACTTGCACTTATCTGCTGAGCTGATGTTGGAATAACTAACATGAGGCCTGTTCATCTCCCTCATATTGCACCCAAACTGTCCTGTTTTGAACATCCAGAATCCCTGCAGTGCAGAGAGGCCATTCAGCCCATCAAGTCCTAAAGACCCTCCAAAGAGCATCCCATCCACACCCACCCTAGAGCCTGAGATAACAAGGTGGAGAGCTGGATGAACACAGCAGGCCAAGCAGCATATTGGGAGCAGGAAAGCTTGACGTTTCGGGCCGAGACCCTTCTTCAGAAATGGGGGAGGGGTTCTGAAATGAATAGGGAGAGAGGGGGAGGCGGCTAGAAGATGGATAGAGGAGAAGATAGGTGGAGAGGAGACAGACCAATCAAAGAGGCAGGGATGGAGCCAGTAAAGGTGAGTGTAGGTGGGGAGGTAGGGAGGAGATAGGTCAGTCCAGGGAGGACAGACACGTCAAGGGGGCAGGATGAGGTTAGTAGATAGGAGATGGGGGTGGGGCTTGAGGTGGGAGGAGGGGCTAGGTGGGAGGAAGGACAGGTTAGGGAGGCGGGGATGAGCTGGGCTGGTTTTGGGATGGGGTTTGGGGGAGGGGAGATTTTGAAGCTTGTGAAATCCACATTGATACCATTGGGCTGCAGGGTTCCCAGGCAGAATATGATTTTCTGTTCCTGCAGCCTTCGGGTGGCATCACTGTGGCATTGCAGGAGGCCCAGGATGGACATGTCATCTGAGGAATGGGAGGGGGAGTTGAAATGGTTCGCGACTGGGAGGTGCAGTTGTTTGTTGCGAACTGAGTGCAGGTGTTCTGCAAAGTGGTTCCCAAGCCTCCACTTGGTTTCCCCGATGTAGAAGAGGCCACAACGGGAACAGCGGATGCAGTATACCACATTAGCAGATGTGCAGGTGGACAGCTGCTTGATGTGGAAAGTCTTCTTGGGGCCTGGGATGGGGGTGAGGGAGGAGGTGTAGGAGCAGGTGTAGCACTTCCTGCGGTTGCAGGGAAAGGTGCCAGGTGATGTGGGGCTGGAGGGGAGTGTGGAGCGGACAAGGGAGTCACAGAGAGAGTGGTCCCTCCGGAAGGCAGATAAGGGTGGGGAGGGAAAAATGTCTTTGGTGGTGGGGTTGGATTGCAGATGGCGGAAGTGTCGGAGGATGATGCGTTGGATCCGGCGGTTGGTGGGGTGGTACGTGAGGATGAGGGGGATTCTGTTTTGGTTTTTATTGCGGGGAGGGGCTTTGAAGGATGAGTTGCGGCGGGAGTATTGGGTGGGGTTCCCGTGTTAAGAGCTTCCACCGTCGGACGCTGCATCGAGATGTCTCCGCCCAGCACATTGCTGCCCTCCGACAAAGGAAGCTCCACCAAGTGGCCCATTTCAACTCCCCCTCCCATTCCGCAGACGACATGTCCATCCTGGGCCTCCTGCAGTGCCACAACGACGCCACCCGAAGGTTGCAGGAACAGCAACTCATATTCCGCTTGGGAACCCTGCAGCCCAATGGTATCAATGTGGATTTCACAAGCTTCAAAATCTCCCTTTCCCATACTGCATCCCAAAACCAGCCCAGCTCATCCCCGCCTCCCTAAACTGTTCTTCGTTCCACCTAGCCCCTCCTCCCACCTCAAGCCCCACCCCCAGCTCCTACCTACTAACCTCATCCCGCCCCCTTGACGTGTCCGTCCTCCCTGGACTGACCTATCTCCTCCCTACCTCCCCACCTACACTCACCTTTACTGGCTCCATCCCCGCCTCTTTGACTTGTCTGTCTCCTCTCCACCTATCCTTTCCTCTATCCATCTTCTATCCACCTCCCCCTCTTCCCCTCCCCCACTTCAGAAGAAGGGTCTAGGCCCGAAACATCAAGCTTTCCTGCTCCTAATATGCTGCTTGGCCTGTTGTGTTCATTCAGCTCTACACCTGGTTATCTCAGATTCTCCAGCATCTTCAGTTCCTACTGTCTCTGAAATAATTCCACCCTAGACCCATCCTGCCCTACTCTATAACCTCACATTTGCTATGGCTAATCCCCTTGGCCTACGCATCCCTGAACATGACAGCATGGCCCATCCACCTACCTTGCCCATCTTTGGGCTGTGGGAGGAAATCCACACAGACACAGGAAGAACGTGCAAACTCTACACAGACAGTCACCCAAAGCTGGAATCAAACGTAGTCCCCGGGGCTGTGAGGCAACAGTACTAACTGCTGAGCCACCATCTACTTGCTTGCTAGTGATAACAGAGGGGCAGAGATGGAGATTGCTAGCTCATTCTTGTTTGGAAAAGGTTTGAACTGTGAGCATGTTGTAGCCAGGCTGCATGTGGCATCTCCAAGTTCAAAACCAGAGTGGGCCAAGTGTGTGATTTAATGAATGGCACCCATTTGGCAATCTTTGTGTAAAAGTGGATGGTAACGCAATTTGGATAAAATAGTACAGTCCTTTAAAAACCAAACAACTTGGCCCTCTCCCAGTTCGCTCAATAGCTCTAACACATCAAAATCAAAGTGTAGATGAAAACTGAGCACCCAGAAAATGTTCATGGGTTTAGGGGCACTAGTCAAAGAAGCTAGAGAAGGCAGCCCACTATCGCCTTCTCAAGGGGCAGCTAAGGATGGGTAATGAAAGTTGGGCCCAGCCAGTGACACCCACATCCCACCAGTGAATTAGAAAAGAAAGGTCACTAATTCAAAAATTCGAGAGAAACGTCTTTATCTAGAAAATGTGGAACTTGGTACTGCAGGAAGTAGTTGAGTTGAACAGCACAGTACAAGAGAGCATACATAGCATAGAATACAATAGACAAGACAGGTAGAAAATATGGGTGGAAGGAGCCATGGTCCAGCTGGGCTGAATGGCCTCTTTCTGTCCTGTGATTTCTATGAGATTCGCCCCACCTGTCAAAGACCTGGTGAGCGCTGATTGTCAATCTGGAACGAACTTTCAGTTTGGGAAAACCTTGCCCAGATGGGGTGAAAGGGGGAGGGCTGGTTTTGCTGTTGAGTTGACCATGGTGGAATATCACTTGGCGTTCTTGAGCTCCAGCGATTGTGTGGGGCTCAGAGGGACAGGCTTGGCAGCAGCTGTTGGAACGTTGCAGGCTAATGCCAGTGCCTGGCTCAGGGAGATGTTAAAGCTCAGCCATGTCCACTCATGTTGTCAGAAAGGATCCCAAACACCCCTGTTGTGAGAGTCAGTGGAAATTCAGCCATCACCACACACTATCAAAACTTGCCACTTCCACATCCACTGCTCTCAGCTGGCCTGTACATCCATAAAGGAGTAGAATCATAGAGACATACAGTGCAGAAGATGCCCTTCAGCCTATCAGGCCTGCACTGACAATAGAAAAATGGTAACTTATTGGCTTTGGAGCTAATGTTCCCTCTAAGGTACGTGCCTGGGCCTATATTATTAAAGTTGTCACTTTCACTTATGGCTTTTGCTGGACATTCCACACACAGACTTTGGGAGCCCACACAGCAGCTGGAGGCATTAGATGGAGCCTAGTTTGGAACAAACTGAGGATATTGAAAAAGCATTCTGTTTATATTAAACACCTAGCTGCGTCTTGTGTAGTTGGAGGCGTGTGCTCTCAGTTGGTTAATGTATAGCCGCCACTCTCTATCCTACTGCCTCCCCACCCCCCGCCCCCGCTCCCGGCGAGGGAGGTGATAGGAATTTCTGAGTTCTGACTCTTGCTGAAATCCTCTCAATTTAAAATTTTTATTTGATTTATTATTATCACAAGTACCTTGGTACAGTGAAAAGTTTTGTTTTGAGTGCTGTACAGGCAAACCATACCATACAAAGTGCACAAGGGTAATAGAACAGAGCAAGGAATACAGTGTTATGGCCGCAGAGAAGGTGCACAAAAGAGTGAGATCAACATTAAAGTTAAAATTTGAGAGGTACAGTCAAAAGTCAAACAACAGCAGGGAAGTAGCTGTTCTTGAATCTGTTGGTTCATGTGTTTAAGCTTTTGTATCTTTTGCCCAACGGAAGAGGTTGGAAGAGATTATAACCAGGGTGGGAGAGGTCATTAATTATGTTGGCTGCCTTCCCGAGACAGCGAGAAGTATAGATGGAATCAATGGATGGAAGGTTGGCTTGTGTGATGGACTGGGCTGTGTTCACAACTCTCTGTAGTTTCTTATGATCTTGGGCAGTGCAGTTGCCGTACCAATGCATGATGCATCTGCATAGAATACTTCTTATGGTGCATCTGTAAAAGTTGGTAAGAGTCTTTATGAAAATGCTGAATTTCGTTAACCTCCTGAGGAGTTGGGACATTGTTGTGCTTTCTTGACTGTAGCATCAACGTGGGTGGAGTTGGGGAGAGTCAACTTTACAATAAGTCAAATGGAGGCAACAAACAAGCCGCAGGGAGGTGATGTCAAACCTCAGATGGCCTTGGTTATCTCACACTTTTCTACCAATGAGGTCTGAGGCATATACTAAAATGCTTTCAGAGGGTGGTGAAAATATCACTTGAGCATAACTGTTAAGGCACATAGTGGGGACAGAACTATAAAATTTAACCCTGCTTACATCCCTCTGCACTGACTGAGATTCCATGAATCATAAAGCAGAGAGAGGCCATTCAGCCCATCAGGTTGCACCAACCCTCTGCAGAACATCCCACCCCATAACTCTACATTTACCAGAGTTAACCCAGCTAGCCTGCATATTATGGGGTAATTTAGCATGGCCAATCCACCTAACTGGCACATGTTTGTGATTGCGGGAGGAACCCAGAGCACTCAGAGGAAATCCACACAGACATGGGGAGAACATGCAAACTCCACACAGTCACCCCTGGCACTATGAGGAATCAGTGGTAACCACTGTGTCACCATACCACCCACACAGGGCTTTCCTTCTCAACCTTGCCACATGCCTGAGGTGTGGTGACCCTCAGGTTAAACTCACCACCAGCTGTCTCTCTAACTCTCTCTGATCAGAGAGCAGCCCTATAGTTCTCTGGAATCATGGCAACTTCTAACCAGAAGTCCATGGCGCTGATTTTAGATGCAGAAAAGATTTTAATTTCCAGCACTGGCATTGTTCAACCTAAAAACCATATTAAAATTAACATTATTTTTCTGTAAGGAAATCCTTTTTAAAAGAAATGAATTGTGTCATTCAGACAACCAGTTAGCATTCCAATGGAACCGATACTATTTACAAAAGCTTATTGGCCAAGGCTTTCAATTCCTTACTTGGTCGTTTAATTTGGCCTCGGTCTGGTCGTTGAACCCTTTACCTTTTACCCTTTACTGAAAGGGAGAGGGACCACAGTGTTATCACTGCAGCCTCAGCGCTGCCAATACTTGCAAACTTGTTAATGATTCATCAGATTTTGTGCAATTATCTGAGTGCAGGCAAGTCACAGGGGGCCAGGGAATGGAAATTTTGGTACCGAAGGAGCCCCTGTTAGCAGTTACTCGAAGACAGAGCAACTCACTCTCATAATAAGAACACGGCTTTAGAAATGGGAGCAAGAGTAGACCATTTGGCCCATCGGTGTGCTTTGCCAATCAGTACTGTCATGGGTCATTTGATTCTGGCCTCAACTTTTTCCTGTCTGGCCTCAACTTTTTCCTGTCTGCCCTCCCTTTTCCCCCAAAAACCCTTGACCCTCCCTTGTCAATGGAGCACTCAGCTATGAATGTATTTAAGACCCACCTCCACTACTTGCTGTCGTAGAAAATTACAAAGACTAATGACCCTCTCAGACACCTCAGTTCCTCCTCACCTCCATTTTCAAGAAATGTAAAGTTACTATTATCCTACCAGACTGTATGGCTGCTCTTCCTCATTAGAGAGAGAGAGAGAAAGAAAGAGAGAGATGGCAGGTGGGGGTTTAACCTGAGGGTCACCATACCTCAGGTGAGCGGAGAGGTTGAGAAAGAGAGTCCTTCATGGTAACTTCAGCTGGTGATGGGCAATGAACCCACACTGTTAGCGTCATTCAATATCTGGCCAACTTAGCTAACCAAATCAGAGACCACTTAATTTTAAACTGTGCCCCTTAGTTTTAGATTCCTGGCTGAGAGGACACATCCTCTTAGACTTCTTGCCCGCAGAATCTGTTTCAGGAACATCACACCTCGTTCTGCCGTACTTCAGTGTGTGAAAGCCCAACCTTTCCTCATAAGACAAACACTCTCATCCCAGGAAAAAACTGACTCACCTTCCTTTGAAGTGTGTTCCATCGTATGAATGCCCTTCCTTAAGTGACCCATTAACTCCCCAATGGCTTCAGTGGTTCAAGAAGACAGCTAACCACCACCTCCTCCAGGCCAGTCAATGATGGGCAATAAATGCTGGCCCAGCATCCCATGGATGGATAAAGTGCAGTAAAGGAGGCCAAAACTGTACTCGAGATGATGTCTCACCAATGTGCTGCACTGTCGTAGCACCTACTCCATCCTACTTGAACACGAGCACGAGAATTAAGAGCAAGAGTAGGCCATTCGGCCGCTCAGGCCAGCTCCGTCATTTAATAAAGCGATGGTTGATCTGATTGTGGCCTCAACTCCACCTCCCTGCCACCAGCCCCACACACCCTCATCCTGATCCCCTCATCAAACAACATTCTATCAAAAAGACCAACATCTCCATTCACCTTCTCATTTACTTGTGGCTGCAAGGTGACATATTGTGATTCCGCCAATGTCTGCCCCTTTCCCTGTATCCTTTCATTTGTTCTTTCTTTAGTTGTTTGCCAAAATTGTTCTCAAATTAGGGGATTAATGGAATTTCAGTTGGCATCCTCAAGTCGTGGGGGGGGGGGAGGTGGAGTTGTGCGCGAACAGAGGGAGAGAGAGATTTCTTTCTGATTCATTCTTGGATGTGGGTGAATCTGGCCAGGCCAGCAATTTCTTAATCTATCCCTAATTGCTCCATAGTTAAGAGTCAAGCAAGTAGGACTGGAATCACATGTAGATCAGACTGGGTAAGGACAACAGTATCCTTGCCTAAAGGGAGATTAGTGAACCAGATGGGTTTTTCCCCGACAATTGACAATAGTTTCATG
Organism: Ginglymostoma cirratum; assembly: GCA_024137785.1. Classification (NCBI taxonomy): domain Eukaryota; kingdom Metazoa; phylum Chordata; class Chondrichthyes; order Orectolobiformes; family Ginglymostomatidae; genus Ginglymostoma; species Ginglymostoma cirratum. The sequence goes on along the minus strand of JAHRHZ010000086.1, from coordinate 10,122,107 downwards.
GTCATCATTAAACTCTTAATTCCAGAATTTTTATTGAATTCAAATTCCACCATCTGCCGTGGCGTGATTTGACCCCCAGCACATTACCTGGGTCACCGGATTAATAGTCAAACAATAATACCATAAATAGAGGGAGTGAGAAGAAATACAGGCTGAGAGAAATAAATTACAGGCGTTTGGTTTTTAATCTCAGGCAAACGCTATCTAAATGTAGTGGTAACATGTAGTAATATATTTCTGTTTGTCCCTTCAAGTAAAGGTGAATAGAACTCATTAAAGTCGTTAATGTAAGTGTAAGGGCCAACAACACTCCCAAGTTCATCAACAGATGCAGCTGAGTAGTTTTTAGAGGCTCCTTATGTAATGCTTGCACTGAGGCTACATCAGCCGTAGCTAGTTGGTTCACTGAATCATACAGTACAGAAGAGGCCCTCCTAAGCCAGTTAAGGCTCTCCAAATGAAGTTGGTCGAGGGGTTGGGGGCTGCTGCGTTCTGAGTTACAGATTCATTAACGTACCCCTCAGCCACTGTCTGTAACAGTGAATTGAGAGAGGGGGGAGGGAGGAAGAGGTTTGCCAGGGAGATTTCACAACTCTGCCCCCTTTCGGTGTCCATTCAGTAGAGAAACAGCAGCCCCTGGTGGCAAGATAAGCAATCGCAGAGGCCTCGGGGCAGTGTTAGGACAGAGTGCAAGACAAATTAGAAACAGATTACAAGCACCTTCCGCAAATATTTCAAGCCAGGCATTCACTGTCGATGTCAGATTCCAATCCAGATGCAATTATTTACGAGCATTGAGAGGATTTATTATGTGCAAAGAATCTTCTGGAGGTTTTTTGTTGTTTTGGGTGGTTTTCCCTTGCCCCGGCAATGGGGGTCTGTTTTCATACTGACTTTAACAAGCGTTGAGGTTTTCTGCGCCAGTTGCTGGGAACCGGGGAGTTGATGTGTTAAACCAAGGCTCCATTCCCCTGCCCATTAGAACCAAGAACAGTATCATTCCGGCCAAGAGAAGCAAAGGTGGTGGGGTGGGAGCAATCTCCAGTATATTTAACCCTCAGCCAGTGGCGTGGAAGCGGGTTATCAAGTCATCGCCGCTGGTGGGATCTTGCTATGCGCACGTGGGCTGCTGCTTCCCCACAAGCGCAACAGTGACTGCGATGGGTGTTTTGGGGCTTCTCAGGGCGCAAACGGTCACCGGATAAGCAGATGTGAGGCACCCAAAGCCTATCCACCATCTATAAGGCACATTCCATCAGGAGTGTGATGGAATACTCTCCAGTTGCCTGGATGAGTGCAGCTCATCAAGAAGCTTGGCACCATCCAGGACAAAGCAACCCGCTTGATTGGCACTACATCCACAAGCATCTACTCCCTCCACCACCGACGCTCAGTAGCAGCAGTGTGTACTATCTACAAGTTGCACTGCAGAAATTTACCAAAGATCCTCAGGCAGCATCTTCCAAACTCACGGCCACTTCCATTCAGAAGGACAAGAGCAGCAGATACAGGGGAATACCACCTCCTGCAAGTTCCCATCCAAGCCACTCACCATGCTGACTTGGAAATATATCACAGATTGTTCACAGTTGCTGGGTCAAAATCCTTGAATTCCCTGCTAATCACATAGTGAGTCAACCCACAGCAGGTGGACTGCAGCAGTTCAAGAAAGCAGCTCACCCTCACCTTCTCAAGGACAACTAGGGTCGGGCAATAAATGCTGGCCCAGACAGCACTGCCCACATCCCACAAAATGAATAAATATAAACAAGTCCATGTTGGTTCACTAGGACTTTGGCATTAAAATTGGCAGACCATCTTGCCTCCCTTCCCCCTCTCCATACCCATACCCATACCCATACCCATGGTCCATACCCATTTCCCATGCCCCCTTTCCATTGCAATGTACTGTGCACAGAACCAAGGGACTGATAGCTGGATGGGTGGAATAAAAACACAGCATTCAGAACTCCATTTCCAAATAAATTGCTGTTCCTACAATTTTAGCAGCGCTTGACAGGTCAAAAACAGAAATTTCTGGAGAAACTCAGCAGGTCTGGCAGCATCTTTGGACAGAAAGCAGAGTTAACGTTTCGGGTTGAGTGACCTCTTCATCAGCACTTTGCAGGAGTCTGTACACTGCCCATTGACTGTAGGAAGGCAGCTCACCCCACCACCTTCTGGCCAGCCAGCAACACCCACATGCCACGAGTGAATTAAAAAATGTCTTTCTTGTTCCTCAGTAAGTCAAAGGAATCAAGTCCAGACCTGAAAGTTGAAAAGAGATAAATAAGGAAGGTATCATGTATCAAGGGCTTGGGTTTTAATTAATTCACAAGAGGAAACAGAGATTGTAGGGTTATAAAAGAAAGGCAAACCTGTGAATTTTGATTTTTGTGTGAAACAGAAGATAATGGTCACTTTGTAATGCAGTTTGTGAGGGACAAGAGCAGGAAGCTTAGGAAAACTCAGTTAATCATTACAAGTATGGACTAGAGCAGGAATAGAAGGTGGTATGGTGGCTCAGTGGGCAGCACTGCTGCCTCACAGTGCTGGGTACCCAGGTTCGATTTCACCCTCCGTTGACTGGAGTTTGTATGTTCTCCCCTTGTCTTTGTGGGTTTCCTCTGGGACTGTGGTTTCCTCCCACAGTCCAAAGTTGTGCAAGTTAAGTAAATTAGATGTGGGGATAAATTGGTGTGGATGGGTCTTTACGGGGTGCTCTTTGGAGGGTTGATAAGTGCCAAATGGCCTCTTTCTACACTGTAGAGATTCATAGAGGGAAGGATGAGGGTATGGTGAGATAGCACGTGACAAGCTTCTCATCATGTCCCAGCCCTGGCTGTGAGGAAGCTTCATTGAGGTTCCTGTGAATGTTAGCATGGTGATCGCTCCTATTTCTGTTTCACTCCCTTATTGGGATCTTGGATGGAGTAATGGTTCCTCAGAGGGCAGAGTTAAGGGACAGTGAGGAACAGCATCTAAGTGTTTTTGAATTTTCCCAATCCCACCAACAGTCAGTGCCCAGCTCATCAATCAGAAATTTCATCCAAGGTTTATCTTGCAAATCGGGTTAGACCATCATACTCAGAGATAATAGCTACTGCAGATGCTGGAGAATCCGAGATAACAAGGTGTGGAACTGGATGAACACAGCAGGCCAAGCAGCATCATAGGAGCAGGAAAGCTTGACGTTTCACTAGACCATCATACTAATGGTTCCATGCCAATTACAATATTTCCGCTACAGTTGTACGTAAAGAGGAGGTAGTTGAACCATGTAGGCTGCTGCTTATTAAATACAATTGTTTTCTGTGTCTAGCATTTGTCACGACCATGGTTCCAAACAGAATATCCCGAATTGTTAGGCTGTCGAGGAAGTGGCTCCATTCCTTTTTACAGCCAGCCCCTCGGTTGGTTGCAACAAGGTTAATTTTTAAAGGATCCTTTCTCTTGTGGATACATTTGCCCCATATCCAAGTGAATTTTGTGTTTTAAAAGGAACCAATTTAGGGAAGGCTCTCTTGAAAGAGTTTAATCATTACTGAAGGTGAGAAGAATTAGTGACTCAACACACATACACACAGACTAGGCCAGTCAAAATGATAAAAGTTAAAAAAAAATCAGTTTCTGAACTGAGTGGTTCGTAGAAATTGCAGCCATATCAGTGGAGGTTACCAGCAGAATTGACATTGGTAGTTGAAAAGTCAGTCTCACAATCCCTAGTTTTGCAGATCAGTTGAGATTCTATAGTTTGATTCCTTTCAACTGTGATTTAGTTTCAACATTCAGGGTGAGAATGTTGTCTTGTTTCTTTCTATCTGGCTGCCAGCTAGCTGCCTTTTAGCACTAGAGTAAGAGATATTTTTACTTGCAATTCAAGGGTGACTAGCAGTAGAGTTGAAACTGTCTTTTTGACACTGTCCTTATGTATTCGCCAAAGGGAAAAATACAAAATGTGCCTGCAGTTTATGAGATTACATGCAAGGGACAGCTTGCTGTTGAACAGAGGGTTGTAACCCCTCATTATTTTAGGAATCATAAGAGCTCAGAGTCCAATGCATTTTGACTTGCCTCTTTCCCACCACCAACCCCCCACTTTCCTCATTGAAGGGCTGTTGTTTGAAGTTTTCTCCACAGCTGTAGGTGTGTAATTGCATGGGGCACTATTCCAGACTTAACTTACACTCACAGCCATCTTTGTGCATATCAAACAAACACATCTTGCTTGATATGGAAACGGAAAATATCTACAGTACTTTGGGCACCACACCGTGGTCCTGACACACTTGAGTGTTGGGTACAATGCACTGCGTACCAATTACTGATCAGTTTCTGCAAGGCTTGACATTTCTAATGCACACTGCAGAAGGACATTGCATCCTCTGGTCAGATCCAAACTCTAGACTTTCTGACTCTGAGTCCTTAATCAGCCAAATAGGCTTCAGGTCCCAGTGCCATCAGAGCTCTGGCTTCGTACAGTGACTCCCTTGTAACTGGGGTTGATTAGCTCACTTAGCTGGATGGCTGGTTTGTGACACTAACAACATGGGTTCAATTCTTGCACATGCTGATGTTATCATGACTGACTCTCCACTTGCCTGAAATGTGATGACCTTCAGGTTAAACCACCATTAGTGATCTGTCTCTAATGAGAGAGCAATCCTTACAGTCCAGGAAGTCTTTGGTGATTGTACCTTTGCCATTATAACTCCTTATTTTCTTGTGGGAGAGTGAACAAAGGCTTAATTCATGACAAACACATGCGCTGCTCAATGTGGTTCCTGAACTGCCTGTGGAATAACGTGCGCAGCATGACTTGGCTGCTCTTCCAAGTGCCTCCATACCGGATCACAAGAAGGAGCAGCCACTGACTATGATGAAAACACAGAGAAACAAGCAGGAGGCCGTTCAGCCCCTTCAGCGTGTTCTGTCATTCAATTAAAGCATGGTTGATTTGCATTAACCATTGGTTCTGTCACCCCTCATACCCTTGCCAAAGATGAATCCATCAATATCATTCAGTAATACTGGTTGCAGACGCAAATGTTGTGCATTAATTTTAGCAATCGGCAAAATTAATAAGGCTGTTGGGTCCAAGGCCCCTGGCACTGCCCAGTCAGAGGGAGAACTCAAAGGATGGAGGATCAGGAAGACCCTCAGAAACATGAGAACCATCCAAGACCCAGACTCAATAACCACCTTCCCCTTCCTTCTGCCCCACTCCACCCACTGCTAAGATAATGAACCCTTCATTGTCCCAACATCAGTAGTTTCCAGCAAATTCCAAAACTGGCCAACCTTTCGGCAAATCCATCAGCCGAAGTTGGCTGATAAACACATACACATGACAACGTCAATCCTTCCTGTTCATTTAAGTAGGAGGATCTATCCAGTCAACTGGTCTAACTGGTTAACCAGTTCCTTTGAACAGGAAATGATTAAATTTCTATCAACAGTAGTGTTGTCAGATTAGTAATTATAGACAAAGACAGTCAAACATTATTGAGATGCTCTGACGAGAGCGAGTATGGGTGAATATTGTCTGTGGAATGTCGCTGGGCAGGAGTGATGCAGTGTACAAAAACAGAAACGGCTGGAGAAACTCAGCAGGTCCAGCAGCTTTGGTGGAGAGGAAGCAGGGTTAACATTTCAGGTCCAGTGGCCCTTCTTCCAGCATCTGCAGATCTTTGATTTTTCGTGATCTAGTGTAAATGGGTATTTTATAATCACTCCAGGGAAGGGTACAGGCACTAACTCAAAACTAGAAATAAGATGGAAAATTGGGGAGGATCTCTCTATGGGGAGGAGTTACAGATTGAATTGTGAAACAGGGTTGTTGAAATAGAGGGCACAATCAGGTATAGGAGAAAACTACACTTTGTACGGCTAAGGAAGCAGTTATGATTCAATATCCAGGTTGGAAATCCGACTGAAGCTGACACAGTGTGTTACCAAAAGATATGGAGCTCTCAGGGCAGGAATTCTGTCTGTAGGTAATGTTCTGAGTAAGGACGGTCACACTCACAGTTTAAGCCTCCCCTCATGTTCTCGTGCAGCAAGTGGTTACATTTTCCCTGGCTGCATGCTTAAGCTGTCCAGATCGTCTGTAAAATGTGACACTTCACTTTAGATCATGGAGCTATGACACTCGTTGATGCATTTTATTCACAGGGCTCTAAAATGTCTCCTCCGTGCTGTTGCTCTGACTTTCAGCCCCTTCTACAGCATCCTTAACTTTTCTCTAAGTCTGCACCCAGGCTCAACCAATCAACCAATTTCAGTGGATGTCAATTGTCACATAATCGAACACCAAACAATTGAACACTACTTTTACCCATTTGGGCCACCTACTGGGTTGTAGTTTATTAAGTTTGCAGTCAGCCAGAAAGTGCAGTACCGAGAGGTGTGGCTGTTGACAGTTCGAAAGGTGTAGAATGTATTCTTAGATATATATGGAGAGAAAAACACAATGTTAATGTAGCTAAGCAGAGATTAATCCAAAGAGTAGTAAATTTCTTTAGACCTCTCCTCAATTTTTTCCCTTTCTATTGACATTTATCTAAGTGTTCCCTCTGTTGGAAAATTTACCTTGTGTTTAGAGATAGAATGTACTGGAGTGGATTCCCTGACTGTAAATTAATTCTGAACCATTGGAAAGGATGTAGCAAGCATTTTCTTGATGCACTTGATTCCCACCGACTTGCAGTTCCGAAAAGATTTACTTGTTCCTGAGATGAGGGGGTTTGTTTTAGGATGAAAATTCAAAGATGTCAGACAATCAGAGTTCAGACAAGTGAGAGGTGATCGTATTGAAGCTCTGACAGGGTAGATGTTGAGAGGATGTTTCACCTCATGAAGGAATTCACAACAGGAGGCATGGTTTTAATCTCCCACTTATGATGGAGATGAGGAATTTATTCTCTCTTAGTCCCTGGAATTCTCTTCCACAGGGAGCGTTGCAGGTCATTGAGTTTGGACAGATTTTTGATTGACAAGGAAGTCAAGGCTTTTGGGGAGGCAGAAAGCAATGTTTAGTCTGAGCTGATTGGAGGGTCGGCTCAGCTGGTAGACCAATGGACTTCCAGTTCTGGAAGTTGCTGCCACACATTGACATTGGAGATCTGCAGAATGAAAGAAAAGGTAGAAGGGAAGGTGGGGTCAAGTCCACAATCAGTTCAGATCTTTATTAACTGGTGGAGTGGGTTCGGGGCTCTGAATGGCCTACTCCTGATTAAAAGATTAAATTGACAGTCGACTCAGGTGTACAGTGACTACCAGTGTCGCCCAGAGAGATCATGGATCAGAGCAACATGTGTATTTGAGGGGCTGGGGGAGTGAAGGAGCCACTCTGCTGTACAATATAACTGGAGATTGTTTCTACCTGATAATGAGGGCCAGAACTGAGAAGCGTTGGACTCCAGACATTGACAATCTTTGCTCAGATGAATAAAATGCTCACAAAGAAAAAAATAGAGAAAGCAAAGTTTTTGTTTGAAGGAAATTGCAGAAGTCTCCTTCAGATGACTGACTGAGCTGAGATGGACCAGTGCTTCTGTACCTGACCTTGTTGATAATTTTCTGTCTTGTTTTCCTGGTCTCTCCACAGTCTTGGTTCCTCTGATAGATTCGAACCTGTCCCAATGAGCAGCGACAAGACCATCTGATACCTTCCTTGACAGAAGTAAAAATTGACAGAGAGAGAGAGAGAGAAAGAGAGAGAAAAGAGAGAGAGAGAAAGAGGGGGGAGGGAAACGACATCATCGCTGAACACTGGGAACAGAAACAGCAACCATCTGAGATGACTCAGACACGTTCGAGGAAGGAAACAAAAATATACAAACCAGTTCAGAATGATCTCTCCAACCATATAGGAATCGATTTTTCCACTCAAATTGGCACCCAATACCGTCACACATTGTGCAGTGTAACGTGGCTTTGAGTTTGGTGGGAGCGTTTAACGTTTGCATTTTATAAGGACCGTGATTTTAACCTGTATAGCCAGTATTAAGAGTAAAGGGTAAAGGTTACAGTGGACTTATAGCACGCCAGAAGGATGGTACACAATCAAACCCAGAATTGACGGTTTTTTTAAAGAAAGGAAAACACACTACAATCTGCAATGCAAACGCGACTATTATCTTTATAAGTGCCTCGTTCAGTATACATCAAATGCATTAAAGGTTGCATAAATGTATTCAAATATTTATAAATATATAGAAACTATACAAGAATAGACTCAAATAGTTATTCCAGCCCCAATTATCCCACCAAAATGTGCTACAGTCACTCAAAATGTAGTCTACATTGGACTGCCTTAACCATTAAAACTAAAAGCGACCCGGATTTTTGGCCATTTCCCCCACACTGGGCAATTGAGGTGATGTCCATCAGGGGGCGGTGAAGGTAGCCCTCTCAATGACATGCCCTTGATCTCGGTGAGACTCTGGGAAGGGGGTGGAGGGGTGGGGGTGGTTTGTCAGGAACCAGCTAGTCGCAAGGACCAGTGGAGGACTCAACGGCTGTAGTTGTTGTAAGCGCTGATCTTTCACCTTCTCCGCGTTTCCCCCTTTCTCCCCACCACCGCAAACTCTAGTAGGACCCTCAACACCAATAGTCCTTTCTGCTCCCTCCACCCTACCTAACTGCATCACCTTCACTGCCCACTGCCCATGCAGGGAGAAGGATTCCTGCTATTTAAGGGGAGGGGGATCAAAGAGCCTTCAAAGGGGTAAGGAGTTGGCGGGGGGGAATGAGGTCGAACACCGCGGAAGGTGTAACAAGAAAGGGAAAGGGGTATGGATCGGAGCAAAAGTAACAGAGGAGATCAGGCACCAGCCCCCAAGATTGCACCCCCTCCTCAAAATGGAACTCACGGGTGTGGACGGACGGACAGGTTTTAAGCTAGCAATCTTTTTCACCCCCTCCCCAGTGACTTTCCTTGAGTCTTTAAGGTGTAAATGAACCTTCCACCAAATGGAAAGCCGAGTGATACGAGTCCACAATGACTGGGTAACTGTACACATGGAACTCTGTGAAGGAGACATGCTCACTGACGGAAATTCCGCATCCTGTCCAGGTTCGCTTACCCTGCCCCCCAAAAGGATCGCTCGTATTATCCACCCCCGACCTGATGTCGGAACAGAGAGGGGCATGAAGACATGTCCAACAGAATGGGGAGGGGGCGGGGTGGCTAAAGAAGGAGAGAGTGGGACACGGAGAGAGGAGGGAACGGGTGTGTTGGCTTTATACAAGGTCCGATTCCCCAGCGCGGCCTGACGTTGTATCCACAGCAAGGAGAATCAACCTGGAGCTGATGTGTGTCCTTTCCAAGGTGCAGTCTACCCATCAACTGCATAGTATAGACTCCATAGCATCCCTTCCCCAGATCAGCTAGTGGCGGCGGGGATAAAGGAAGGGGAGGGGTATAGAGGGTGGGTAGATGGGGGGAGGGGTGGAGGCAGATGGGGGGATATACGGGAGGGGTGGAGGTGGATGCAAACGAGGATTGGATGGAGGGTGGGGGTTGATGTGAAGAGGGTGTAGGTGAGTGGGGAGTGCAAGGCGGGTGGAAAGATCATCATTAGCTCCTAACTTACACACTTGAATTTTGATTGGGCAAAGGTTATCATGTACTGAATTCAACCTCACCCGCCTCCCTAACTCCCCAGTCCCACCCCAAAAAAAACCCACCCTCCCACGAACTACAGCTCATCCCGACCCCCAGCAGGGGGCAAGGGCAGAAAGCACAAGGGGATGGGGGCCTGAGGCTGCTTCCAGCACCCAAACCGAGGCCAGTGAGCAACCCCTGCCGCCCAGTCCCCAGAGCACAAGGGCCTGGTCACTGGGTCCTGATATATATCCTCCAGTTCTGGGTCCTGTCCCCAATCACCTTGACCCCCCCCCCCCACACCCATTCTCGCCAAGGCTGGTGTCCTGTCTCTACGGCAGTAAACGTGACGGGTTATGGTGATCCAGAGAAGTTGCCTCGAGGTGGCTGCCTGAGGCAGGTTCACTTGTTTTCAAATGGCATCAGACTGTAGAGAAGGGCGGGTGGTAATGTTGTGAGGATGGGGGATTGGAGTGAATCTAATCAGCTACAATGAGCTGAACTGCCTCATTCGCTGCTCTATGTGTTCTGTCGTGGTTCCAAGATCTGAGCGAGGAAGAGATTCGGCTTTAGCCCATGCTCAAAATTCAAACGATAAAGAATTTGGACCAGCTTCAGGAGCTGAAAATTTGAAACAAAATCCAGTCTCCTGTGTTCACTGCTCACAATGTGGTCTCCCCTCTACATCACAGTCTATGAAACGCAGGCTGGGTGACTGCTTTGCAGAACATCCATGTTCTGTCTGTAATAATGACCCTGAGCTTCCAGCTGCCTGCCACTTCAACACACCACCCTGTTCCCTGGCCAACATTTCTGTCTTAGGTTTGCTGTAGTGCTCCATTAAAGCACAGCACAAACTGGAAGAACAACATATCATTTTCTGCTTGGGGACCCTGCAGCGTTCAGGACTCAACAATAATTTTAGAACCTGAACACCTCCGTCCCTGTCCTTTACCCACCCCACAACCCTGGCCCTGTATTGAAATGGTCTGCTTTCAGCGCAGCCAACCCATTTCCACCTACTCATTGTCCCCATTATCAGCCTCACTTTCTCCCTGGTTTACCATCAAACATCCCTTTGAATGCCTATCAGTCTCTCTGAGCTCAATCCACGCCCCTCGCCCCACCCCACCCCCATCTTCACCCTTACCTAGCTACTACCAGTTCTGATGAAAAGTCATTGGATTTGAAACGTTAACTCTGTTTGTCTCTCCCCACAGATGCTGCCAGACCCTTCTGAGTTTCTCCAGCAATTTCTAGCTGTGTTTCAGTCGAGTTTCAGTTTTTTTAAAATGGGAGCTCTTGTGTTTGACTCATCTGTCACCAGGAGCAGAGGGGTTAAAGGGTAGTCAAGTGACCAAATGGTGACTTCACTTCTGTCACGCACTGACTGTAGGTTTAGTCTCTGTGATTGTCTGTGAGAGATACAGGCAGTCTTTCAGTACTCTCTCTTAGTGCTTTGTAATCAACCGTTTGGACCATCTTGATCGCACGTCTTGCCAAGGGTTTCGGGTAGTTGATGTCATTGGCGACTGTGCATTCCAGTTCCGATCTCCCTCTTTGAATGACATCAAGCTTTTGTTCACTAATTCAAATTGGCATGAGGCAAGCTTTGCTGGAGAACAATCAGGGCATTTGTTGACCCGATTTACTCTCAGTTGTTGAGGAAGTAGCCACGGTAACCAAAGTAGCAGGGCAGCCGCCTGTTTGTAAAGGGGAATCGGGACACAGGGGCTGTGTTGGGGGAGAAGGAGCTCACTTTCGGGCAAGATGCTCCCTGGGGGTCAGAAGTTAAAATTGTGAGCAGAGACTGAAACCAAAATCCCGCTGCCAAGTACTCGATATGCTTTGCCAACTAACAACAGGCCGCAGCCGGCTTTGAGTGGCCTCCACATCTCCAACTACCGTGTGAGGAGGAGTCAGTGTTCATGGACAAGAACAGAAATTGCTGGAGAAACTCAGTAGGATCTGGCACCTTCTGCGGAGAGAGAAAGCAGAGTTCATGTTTTGAGTCCAGTGAGTCAATTCCATGTTTGAATGACCTAAATTTGACCTACCTGGTAATCACAATCTAATTTAATGACACAATCTTCTCCTTTGGCAATATTGTGGGGTGGGGGAAAGGGGGAGAGGGGACAGATGTAGGGTGGGGATGGGGATGGCTAGGAAGTGAGGGACAGGCAGGAGAGATCTCTTCGTTAGCTTTGCTCTCCATTGAAAGCTAAGCGAATGGACAAGGTATGGTATATTTGTGTCATGAGCATAACTCCATCCCAGAGTGAAAGGCAAACATATAAATCTCGATATAACACCTCATCTGAACTAGGTAGGCTTTGTAAACCACACGACGACACACAAAAGTCATCGCCATTAGCAAATGTTTGTTGCTTGCATTCTGGATAGTGATAGTTTTGGCTTTGCTTTCTGGTTTACCGCTTATAAAAGGAATAAAAAGTAATTCAAAGTGTTTAAATTCTTGCAGTTTAAACAAACGCAGAGGGTATCTGCGTTGAGCCACCAAACCCATCCCCACCCGAGCCTCCTTTTTCTGGTTCATTTAAAACATAGCAAAAAGCAGCAGCTCACATTGAACCTGTAAAGAGACAGCGTCCCCTTTCGTTGTTAACCTTTGTTCCATTCCGTTATACACAAAGCACCAGGATGGAAATTTCTACGGAGCTACACCCAACTTCATTTCCCTACGCCGGTCCCACAACCCTCCCCTCCACAAAGCCTAACCAACTCTCCATCCCTCACTCTGTGCCTTCTCCAACCAGCTCCCTTGACCTGAGCTCACTTCCACTTGGAATTTTTGGCTTCCCGCTTCTAAATTGCTGGGAAGTGGAAAACCAAGGTTAGGGGATTCTGATTTGAAGTTCAGGCGTGAGTGTGTGACCAGGTCAGGAAGCTGTGGCGTTTGGCAACACTCGACCTAGCCAGGTGATCTTTGAGGACTGTGCCAATGGTTCACTATGCCATCTGCCTTGATCGACCATGCACAGTCCCAGCCCGGCAGATCTCAAGTTGTTGGCCTCCTTGAGAAACATTGCCATAAAGCACCAGCCAAGACTGCTGCTCGGAAATGTGGTTCTATTGGTGGCTGTTCAACTCATCATGTGGCTCCACATTTATCTAGCTTTCCCCATCAAGACATACACCATAAATTTCCCATCAGACTGTCGCACCGATAGCTGGCATGGTCCCAACTTTAGGAGTGGGGGGACGGAGAACATTGGAAAAAAAATCAGCATCCTTCTCAACTCTCCTTTCTCTGCCAATCACCCACCTTCCCCCATTGCCCTTGGCAATGCTTCAGCCCACCGGTGCCCTCCTAGATATTTAGATTGAGAGACGGACTCTGTACAGAGAGGCTGAGTGAGGAGCTGGGCCGAGGGGATGTGGGCACATTGGAAAGACAATGGTTGCCCTCCCCAACCCCTCCTGCCATTTACCTGCTTGTTGCCAATGCTCATTCAGAAGGGCAGGGTGGGGAGGTCAACCTGCAGCCAAAAGAGAAACCCGATAAACTACCCACCTTCCCCACCCACAATACCCACTGACTTTGGGGGTGGGGGTGAAAGAGTTTGATGTTTGTATTCCGTGTTGTGCCGATTTCAATTTGGAAAGCCTTTGGAATATGGTGCGCAAAGGTGGAAAAAAGAGGCAATGTCTCTCAACGCAACTCTGTCAAAAGCTGAAGACTGTAATGCCAACTGACAAAGGTGCCCCACTTCATTCTTCAATGCCAGACTGTGCCACCTTCCTACATGCAGCCCTTCCCCTTTCAATGGCCTGCAGCTATTGTCCTGGATTCCAAATGCCTGGAGTCTGCTCTGTAGCCAGTATTGTCGAGAAGACCCCAACTTCCCAGATTGTTTTCTCCCCTCCCTCAGTTCCTAAACAACTTGTTAAGAGCAACCCATCAGACATTGAGTAACTCAAGGCTACAAACCAGGCAAAATCTAATCTTTAATCAGCCTAAAGTTCATGCTTCCTGATACAAAATTAGGATTTGAAAGCCCACATGAAAGGCGGGGGGGGGGGTGGTCTTGTGAATATTGATGTAACTTTCACAGGATCAAGGTCATTCCTGGAGGATAGATGCAGGAACCTCTAACATGTTACAGGAAGGTTAGGGTTTCACAGGGTTGATTGAATGCCTTGTTTCAAAGCCCTTGCATTCACAATGGTACATTTCCATTCTTGCCATACCACAGACTGCTGAGACCTTTGCTCTCAATTGCACTCCCTGCATGGATATTTGAATGATGAAAGGCTGGGTTGCGCTGTGACAGTTCCCCAACTGGATAGTCCACCATCGAACCGGAATTTCTGATTGCTGGGAAAGAATTACCCAATCCTGAGCCCATTCCTTGAGGAGAAATGGGAAGAAAAATCAGAAAATTTCTAGTTCCTAAGCTTTCTTCACAGCAGTCGCAAAAGCGTACACTCAAGTATTGAGTCTCTTCTGCGAGCTAGATTCTGAAGACAGGTTGCACATCAGAAACTTCACGTTGAAGAATGATCCCATTCCCATTCTCCCTTGATTTGTAGTTTTTAATGAAGTGTTGCTCTGAGGTAGGGGGCCTGTTTAAAGCTGAGATCAGCCCCTACAATAGATCATTTGGTGTCTGAATTTCCCATGGGGAAGCCTTTATTCTCTTCCCGCTAACCCTATAATTCTGAATTTCTAATCAAGGCAATTCATTGACTTTATGCTACCATTCCCTGCCTGCAGTTGGTTGGTTGAAAGTGGGCATGATGTTGTGGGGATACCATGGTGATATGCCCATTCTTTGCTGGTTTGACATTTGACATACCCATCCTCTTCATCATGCTCTGCCAAGCAAGAGAGCTCAGATATCCCAGGACTGGTACAGCCTGTCAAGGGTAGCGAAATCTTTCTTGGATGTATTCCTGAAGGCGTCTTTGCATTGCCCTCCCCCACCCCATTCCTGCTCTATTGCCCTACACTCTCACCTTTGACTGCCCATCTCATGCCAACTGGCATGGAAAAAACTCATTGTTATCCAATCCATTTACTCTGGATAATCAAGATGCCCCTGCTCACAGTCCTTCATAATTCTTATCAAATTGCTCACAGTGAGCACGTCTTTTAATTGGCCCTATGAATTCTTCCTGCTGTGTTTTGGAGATTAACCTTTAATTTCTGGTAACTCCATGGCAACCCTGTCAGCCTGTCTCGAGAGGATTCAGTCTAGTGAATCATTGGGCACCACAGGCTAGCATGCCTCTGTGTTTTTTTTTCAGTTCGTATTACAGTCTTCGTCTCACACTAAGACAGCTCCTATCTCCATAGCAATCTCTCACACACAAATCAAATAAAAAAACCACAAAAAACATTCTTCCAGGTAAAGAACGATAGCCGCTTAAAAAGAAATGTTGTCCAGTGACAATGACAAAAAAAAAGTTCTTGAGCACAGCAGAACTTAGAAAGAACTTAGAAGAAGGCTGCTCAAGTAAGGAGTAGAAACCATGGGGAGATACATACACTACAGGATATAGGCACTTAGAAGATATTGACAAAACGCATAGATCAAAATCTGAGTGATTTTGTTAATTCCAAGATTCCTTAAGATCCATTTTGAGTTCTAAATGCACAGGATGCTAAATTCTAAGAGAATTCTTTATTCTATGGATCTATTGCTACCAACTGAGGTAGCGTGTCAGTCTAGGGATCAGTTCAGTTAACCAGGTAGTGTAATCTCAAATCATGTCAACTGAGGGATAGTGTTAGTTGGACTTTGGTTTCCCACCTTGGTTCTACCCACAGGTATCCTCCTCATACAGTTGAAATATCAGTACAAAACAGTCCACCAAACTGCTTCAGCACTGTAGCTGACTGCGTTAATTAACTTTAATTTTTTTTAAATTAAAAGCAAATCTAAAGGAAAATTTATGAAGGCCAGCCTGTTGTTTTTTTTCTTTTGTGATGGAGATTTGACATGTATTTTGTCAGAAGAAAAAAATAACAGTTCTCGACTGAAGCCAAGTGCAATGCATTGGATAGTTGAATATCTTTGTATGCTAGAGATTGTTAAAAACAAAGAGAATTTCTTTTTCTATTTTTTTTTAAAAAAAGGTCTGCCTTTTTTTTAAGTCTACTTGCCCCAGGGACTCTAAACAAAAGAGGGGGCAATACTATCCCAGCCTTTATAAGTGTGGGGGAGCTATTAAATTTTTTTTCTTTGATTGTGGTCTTTTTTGTGTTTTTATTTTTTTATTGTGAATGAATCTGTACCCCTTGGGTTGGGCTGAAGGAGAGAATTAAAAACAAAAAACAAATAATTATAAATAAAATGGTGCTTTTTATGATATAAAGTACGTTCAATTCTACAGTTACAGTATATAGGTAACAAAACCAGTTAATTGTTATTGATGCTCACTGTAGGGAGAAGAAAAATTCATTTTTGTCTATCCTTTTTGTTTTATTTTTGGATCAAGTCTCTCTTTCTAGGCTGAGATATACAGTGTAGTACTAATGGAGTTTGGTGTTTTTCCCTGTTTAATCGCTTATCATTGCAATGGAGTACAGTAATCATATGTTATTCTAAGGGTTTCTGTGTTGTAGCGGACCGCAGTAATCATGTATGTTATCTCATTGTCTTATAACCTTACATGGTATCCATGCCGATCTCTTCAGCTTATCCATCAAACAGCTAAATAATTTAAAAAAAAATGTAATATTAAAAAAAGTTTAAAAAAATGGAACTCCAAGCAAGAAAAAAATAAATAAATTCCATGTTCATTTGGCGTGTTCAAGGGGTGGGGAAGGCAGGTCAGAAGGGTAGAGGCAGCGGGATTGGCGTGGGGTTGGCAGGGCAGTGGGTAGTGCCCTGTGCTCATTGACATGGCAATGCAAACAGGCAACAGTCATTCGCCACCAGCCCCGCCCCCCCCCCCCCTGCAACCCACTGCCCACATATGCAGAGGGACTGGTAAAGGTATCACAGAACTGGTTGCCGATTTGTAGTCAGTCCTCGTATTCAGAAAGACTGCAGCCATAGCCTGCTTAATTATTTCACTGTGGCATGCGCAGAGTCTTCGAACACTTAGAGTGCAGGTGGAGACCATTCGGCCCACGGTGTTCATGCCAACCCCCAAGGAGCCATCCAGCCTCATCCCACTTTTCCAGCTGTTGGCTCCGTCACCTTGTGGACTACAATACTTCAAGCATACATTCAATTCTTTTAAATTGTGATGAGGGATTCTGTCCCCTACCCCACTCTCAGGCTGAGTTCCAGAACACCCCCCGCCTCCAACCACCACCCTTTGGGTAGGAGAAACCTCCTCACAAATCCCTATGTGCCTTGCCCTAAGTCTATGCCCCTTAGTCATGGATCCCTCAACAGATTGGAAGTCAGGGCCTTGGACCTGCTCAATTTAGTCTCCTCTCCATACCTTATATTTAAACTAGGCCCCTTAGCCTCCTCTGTTCCAAAGGAAACAATCCCAGTCTCCCTGTTCTCTACTCACTTCTCGTATTCTCCAGTCCTTAGATTCTCCTTTGTAACTGCATGTGTTCAGTCACATCTTTCCCATAGTGCGTTGACCCAAATTCCATACTGAAGTGCCCTAACTAGTGGTTTATACGGTGATATAAAACAAAAAACTGTGAATGCTGGAAACAAAAACAGGAATTGCTGGGGAAATCCAATTGGTCTGGCAGCCTCCGTGGAGAGAGAAAAACAGAGTTAACATTCTGAGTCCGGTGACCCTTCTTCGGTAATTAACTCAAAATATCAACTCTGTTTTTCTCTCCACAAGTATCGCCAGACCTGCTGAGTTTCTCCAGCAATTTCTGCTTTTGTTTTACAGATTGAGTTTGGAACTGATGTTAAATTGTAAAATTCAACGAATGTAAAAATGGTCATCCTCTACTTATTTGGCTATTATTTTAGAACCACTCCTTCATCAATGGAGCTCCCCCCCCCCCCGCCACACCCACACCAGATGTTAATTTCTGTGAATACCCACTCATCCCCCAAAACCGTCTCCCAGTGTTACATTTGATCCAGGAAGGGGGAAGGTGAAACAAACATGTGACCTTCTGGTATTGCCCCTGCCCTCTATGGAGGCAAAAACTGGCCCACTTGGTCAATGGATATGTCTGAGAGGGGTAACTCAGTTTCATGTCTGCTCTGGAATGTAAAGGACCCTCAGACAAGGAGGTGCTTCGCTGTATTCTGACCAACGCGTGTTCACCAATCAGTGCCAAAACAAATAATCACTCACCATCACATTACTGATGGTGGGATCTTGCTGTGCATAGCGTGGCACACCATACTCCCTACATTACCATGGGTGACAGCGCGCCAGCAGTGCCTCATTGATTGCCCTGAAAGGCGCTATGCGAATGCAAACTGCAGCCGTAAAAGCTCACTGTTTTTCCCCATAGACAGGGCATAGCAGCGGAAAGAGTCAATGTCACAGTGAAATGTTTAAGACCAGGAGAATTCAACAGGCACATGTCCCAAACGCAGACATTTAAAATCCTGCTGAACATGCTGGAATGCTTGAGGCTATTGATTTGCAATCTAGCAAATATTAACTTATGATCTACACAACGTGGCTGGTTTGGATTCGGTGTTTTTTTCTTATTCAAAAATTAATAAAATATTGTAGACACGTGCGCGCGCACACACACACACACACATACACACCCCCACCCTTGAAGGGCATCGAGTGTGTTTAGGGGGTGGGGAAGGGGAAGCTGGGGTTGAAGTTGAGGGGCTGGGACACTAAAGTGCTGTTCAGTTTCAAGTCTAATCTTGGTCGGTGTAATCAAAGCCTTAATCTGAGTTACGACTATGCAATTATTGGGAATTTCAGCACCTTATTTTTAAGAAGAGTTAGGTTAGAGACCAGAGTAAATGCAATGTGTTTTGTTAGGGTGTATATGATTCACAGCCAGCGTGCTGTTCAGGGGCTGCTTGCTAGTGGTGAATTTTTGGGGGGAGGGATTGGGGGATTAAGGGGGTGGGGGGAGGTCAAAGGGTTAACCCTTTCAACCCCAGCTGAGGCATCAATGCAAGGCAGTGAGTACAGCAAGAAGTCATTCACAACTAGGCTCGACTCACCTGCCCATCCTGTTGGGCACAGAGTAGGGGAATCAGTATTGAGAGTCCAACCTTGCCCCTGGGCACTGACTTGCACTGCCACACACGAGAAGGGCTAGGGCTCTGGATGCGGACTCTGAGGTGATAGTAGGGACGCTGGGGGAAGGAAAGGGTAAGACGTGAGGAAGGGCAGTGTCAGAAGCAGGGTGAGATAAATTCAATCAATTCTCATCTGGATTATTAGAAGGTAATGAGGGTCCCTGCTGGCACACACAGGGATTGCCAATGTCCCCACCTGCAGTGAGCAGACAGAGAGGCCCCTCTTCAGAGACTGACTCCCTCTGCAGTTCCAGAGGCCAGCCAGCTGGTGACAACAGGGCACAGCAGTATTTTAATCAGTCATGTTCAGTGTCTTGGCAACACATAATTTTTGCTGAACAGAGGGGCTTGTTGCTGAATCGTATCATCTTGTGCTCATCAGGTCAAACGCAAGAATTGCCAAATTCAAAATCATCACAACAATTTACACCGCAGGAGAAAAAAAACGGTGATTTGTTGGCGAGTTGACTGTGATTGGCTGTGAGACGCCTTAAACAACTCGGCTTCTCAAGCCGTTGCATAATTCCTCAAAAACACAGGCTTGAACCTGTACCTTTTGTATGCAGAGTCTATGAATGTGTGTGTCACTTCTAGCAAGTACAAATGAGCCTGATTTGAAAGGAATTTGTTCCAGCCTGGAGCGCTTTTTGAACGATCTGGGAGCCTATAGTTCCCCATCACTTCCTGATGGCAACACCTCAGCCAATCAGATTTGACTGGCCATCTAATCAGCACCCTATTCTCATGTTGTTGTAACATATTGAAATTTGGCATTCTTGCGTCAGTCCTGATGAGTACAAGACTAAAAGCTCCTTGCACCATGATTCTCTCTCTCTGTTCAGCAATGTTGACATTCAGAATATTCAGACATGGCTAGGCCCTTGGTGTCTTCTTCCAGATGGCGCCAACATTAAGGGACACTCACTTCTCACCCACACCACCCCTTCATCCCACCCTACCCCCAGGCAAGGTTCTCATTAATGGTCCCATCAACCCAGTGAGGCTGAGGGGCTGACCTGACTCAGGCCTGAGGCAGGTTTTGGGGTTGAGGGGAGACCACACAGTGGGCACAACAACTTGACTTGACTGGGCTGAAGCTGATCTGGGCCAAGAGAACAGGCAATGGGTTGCTGCAGGGATGGGAAGAGTCGGGTCACTCCACCACCTCACCCGGATCTAATCAGCGTTCATTCCAGAAAGGGTGAGTCCGTTAATTCAGGTCTTCAATTCAAGCTGCTAGCAGGCCATCAGTGGGTGAGGAGATGGTGAGTGGAGATGGGAAGAGCTATTGATTCCTGTTCCTCATTGCTCCACACCACTCTACCCCTCAATGGATAGGAAACCCAATGATTATAACCTGAGCATGATGGGGTCTTGGAAAGCTGTGGAACAGGAGAAGCAGAGGGTTAACCTAGCATTTGCCAAACTGCCTTTCCCTCCCTGATTGATGGTGGCTATTAGTCATGAATACACATGGGGGGTGGGGGGTGGTGGTGGGGAGGTGGTACAGGGACTGGGTTGAGAAGAAGAAAAACAAAAATATTTGAAAAACAGAAATTGGGACTTCAATGCAACTTGAGATTGTACCAACATTTCTCTAATGACAGAGTATAGTGCTATCCCAGAACCCCCTGTGCACGCCTATTTTCATGGTTTAATGCATGTTTAATTACAATTTCTTTCTCCATAATAAAACAATTTTATAGAGCAACACTTGTTTAACTGATTGAATAAAAAAGATGTTCTTGACTGTACAAAACTGTGTGTCAGTGAATTACCGTCAGAAGCAGGCCATTCGGCCCATCGAGAGTGCGCCATCATTCAATGAGTTTGTGGTTGATTTGATTGCCTTACACATTAGAAATCTCTATATTCAACCTAATAACCCAGACTTGATATCCCTCTGTGGTGAAGAATTTCACAGCTTCATTACCTTCCGAGAGATGAAACCCTTCCTCATCTCTGTCTAAAAGTCAAATTAGTCAAATTTTATACCGTCCTGTCCTAGACACAAGGGGGAACAACCTCACCCCATCTGCTATGTCAGGTCTCCTAAGAATATTGTATGTTTCAATAAGGTCACCTCCCATTCTTCTAAACTCCAACAAGTATAGGCCCAAACTACTCAACCTTTCCTCATAAGATAGTCCCTCTGTATCCAGGATCAGCCGAGTGAACCTTCTCTGGACTGACTCCAATTGCAGTCTTTCTTTACTTAGATGAAAGGGCCCCAAACTATTCACAGTATTCCATCTGTGGTCTTTTATAGTTTAAGCGGACCTTCGGATTTGCAAAACTATACCATCAGTGTGATTTCCTGCAGTTTATAGGATCTTCTCTCCTCTCTTTTAGTTTTACCTCCTCTCCCAACCCTCCCACTCCCTCCACAGCTGAGGGAGCCCAGTAAGTTATCCTTAAGCCCCTCCACTCTGGCTGGTGAAGGTGAACTGAGTCCTACACCTGTAGATGCTACATATCCCTTGATATTCCTGCTTAGAGAGCGGTCTCTCAATCTCAGGCGACAAACCCTACACAGGATCAACCATTGTCATTTAATTCTTACCTGGGACGTGGACATCACTGAAAAGGCCATCATTTGTTTCCCATTTAAGGGATTGTCTCCAAAAGCCATTCCAAAGGACAGTTAAGAGTCCCCCCCAAGTTGCTGTGGGTCTGGAGTCACGTGTAGGCCAGACCCATGTACGGATGGCAGGGGTAAGGACATGAGTGTGAACCAGATGGGGTTTTCACAACAATGGCTACCATTGGACTAGCTGCTCGAGTTCAGGCTTTCAAACAAATTCAAATCCCTCCCTCTGCCGCTGTCAGATTCAAACACAGGATCCCCTCACACCAAGGATCAGCCTGGCCCTCAGGATTCCCACTTGCTGCAGAAAAAAGCTCAGAACTCCTACACTTCCCATCGAAAAGAGAATTCCTTTGGCTGCTGGACGTTTACATTTGGTTGTTGCGGGCAAGGCCAGCACTCATTGTCTGATTTGCCCTTGAACTGAATGACTCGCTGGGCCCATTCCAGATGGCAGTTAAGAATCAACCAACATGGCTGCGGTCAGGAGTCACGTGTAGGCCAGGACCTGGTTAGGACAGCAGATTTTCTTCCCTAAAGGACACTCCTGAAGGTTTTTACAACATTCCACTAATTGTAATGATGGGAATTAGGCAGACCCACGTTTTTGTTCCCAATTTCCCTCAACCACCATGGGCTAATTTGAACTCATGTTACTCCAGGCCTTGGGTTTGACCAGTTGCTAGCTGTTTCAACACCTCCCTCCCTCCCACTTGCTTAGTGCCATGTCCATCCTGGGCCTCCTCAAATGTCACAATGTAAACTGAAGGAACAATGCCTTATATTCTGCCTTGGGAGCCTACAGCCCAATGGCCTCTTTATAGAATTCACCAGTTTCAAAGTCTCCGCGCCTCCGGCCTCATCCCATAACCAACCATCCCTCTCATCCCTGCCTCTTTGACCTGACACAACCTGTCCATCTTCTCTCCCACCTATCTACCCTAGACCTCACTGACCAATCCCCAACACTGCCCACCTTCACTCACCTATCCCCAGCCCTAGCCCTCCTCTCTCTATTTATTTCTGAGCTCCCTTCCCCCTCCCCCATTTCTGAAGAAGGGATCCGACCCGAAATGTCAACTTCCCTGCTCCTCTGATGCTGCCTGGCCTGCTGTGTTCCTCCAGCTCCACACGGTGTTGACTCTGACTTCCAGCACCGGCAGCTCTTGCTATCTCCTAGACTGGTCTAACAACTGTTTGATAAGTTTGTACCATGTGACAGATGGGTAATTAAGATGGCCTGTGCAAGGAAGATCCTGAGGTGAATGGGTTAATGGCAGGGCAGGCTGGGTTTTGAACAGCTAACACCGAGTGTAACAAAGCACAGAGAATCTCCTTCTGAAACACGGGCAAGCTGTGAACTTGGTGACTTGAACAGTGTCAGAACAAAAAAAATCACATCACAAACTTTCACAAGACAGAAAATTAAATAAGAATTCAACTTCAGGATTTTTCAGAAGGACAACTTCAAAGAAGCACACTGCACAAGGATCAAACCTGGGACATATCCGGAGGCACTTGGTTGGAATCGTAGCTAAATTCCGCCATTAATTGAGCAATAGCTAAGTTGGGTTGTGAGGCTGAACTAGCTTACCTAAACGGTCTTATTTTGGTTGTTACATGCAATAACATTTAAATAACTGTTTCAGCATTTGGTGGTCTGTGAGACATGTTAATAAGTAGCTTGTGGTAATTTATCCACAACAACGGTGACGATGATAACTGATACTGAAAAAAAGAACCCATCTGGTTCACTTACGGAAGGAAAACTTACCCAGTCTGGTCTACATGTGATTCCAGCCCCGCAGCCAATAAGGTTGACTTAGCCAATCAGTTGTGTCAGACTGTGGCCAGAAAGTCTAGACACTACTGTAGAGTTCTCAATGATGATTGGGCCAATATTCATCTCACAAGCAACATCTCTAAAAACTAAAAGATTATTTGATTATTCAGTCACTGCTTACACTTTGAAAAGTGTTGCACTGTCAGGAAAATGCTCTGGTATGTACAGGAAGACATTAATGCTCCCCTCTGATTTCTACCCTATCACGTGACTTCAGCATCCGTGGGTCTAAGGCCGTGTCTGCTGTCACAGACATTTCCTTTGATATAAAAGAATGTTTGCATCACAATCTCTCCTCACACTTGAACATGAACACACACACACACACACACACACACACATACACACAAGAAGGGTCTAGGCCTGAAACGTCAGCTTTCCTGCTCCTCTGATGCTGCTTGGCCTGCTGTGTTCATCCAGATCTACACATTGTTATCTCAGATTCTCCAGCATCGGCAGTTCCTACTATCTCTCTACACATACACACAAATACACACTCACATACACACACACATACACACATATACACACTCACATACTCACACACACATACACACATACACACACACATACACACACATACACATACATATACACACACACATACACACACATACACACACACATACACACA
>JAHRHZ010000086.1:10087340-10098154 GCA_024137785.1 Ginglymostoma cirratum | reverse complement strand
ACACACACACACACATATAGACACACATACACACACATACACACACACACATATAGACACACACACAGAGTTCTGGTGCATTTATCTGAATCAGGCTAAGAGTGCTGAAAGAGTAATGCTCTCACAACAAGACTTCATTGGGTTGGGTAAGAGAAGGACAGCTCAGAGGTCCTCGTGGTTGCCAAGAGAGCACGCGAAGGTTTTGTTTCAGAAGTGGGTTCCCCGTCTCCTGCTTTGCACCGTCTCACTCACTCAACACATCCACAAACCCTCTGAGGCTCTGCCCCTTCGTCCATCTAACACTTGCAAGACTGTTACTGAATTTGTAAAGACGGTGAGGGGCTCCATTCAGGGTCGGTGGTAGGGGGACCCTCATGAAGAAGACTGGATAAAGAGCAACCCAATACACTGGGCTCACCCAACCCCTCCCAGTAGCTGTGAAAATATCAGTAGGTAAATCGATGAGTGCGCAGACTATTAACATTTGGACTTGAGTTCAGATGTTCTGGAGTTAAGTCTCTTCTATTTTCTCTCAAAGTGAAATGCTAAAAAAACACCCAAGCTGATGTCAGAACAAAATGCCACGCTTTTAATGGGGCTGTACCAATAGAGAACTTAACCATAAAGTCAAAAGGAACATATCCAATTATTCTATTCCAGGGCCATGCGTGGCAGTGTCTCTGTTAACATTTTGTACGATTAATCTTTTCTGGGATGAGGGTGTCACTGTAAGGCCAATGCTTATGGCCCATCTCTAGCTGTGTCTGAACTGAGAGGTTTGGTAGGGCCATGTCAGAGGGCAGTTGAGAGTCACCTACATCTGGAGTCGTGAAGGGCAGTGTGCGTACGGTCAACCAGAGTTTAGCATCTCACCAGTAGGTTTCCTGCTTCCATCGTCTTCTCTGGCAGCAAGGTCTGGAGGGTGAAGGAAAGCCACTTACAGGTTTAACCAGAAAAGGTCCTTGCAACGAACATGAAGGGGGTTACTTCAAGGTCAGAGGCTAGGAATACTCCAGCGAGGAATATTGTGACTTACCTCCTGACCCCACAAAGCCTGGCCACCATTTACAAGAAACAAGTCAGGAGTGTGATGGAATCCCCCCCACTTGTCTGGATGAGTGCAGCTCCAACAACACTCAAGAAGCTCAGCACCATCCAGGACAAAGCAACCCGCTTGATTGGCACCACATCCACAAGCATCCATTCCCTCCACCACCAACGCTCAATAGCAGCAGTGTGTACTATCTACAAGATGCACTGCAGAAATTCACCAAGGCTCCTTGGATAACACCTTCCAAACCCACAACCACTTCCATCAAGAAGGACAAGGGCAGCAGATACATGGGACCACCACCCCGTGCAAGTTCCCCTCCTAACCACTCACCATCGTGACTTGGAAATATATCGCCATTCCTTCACTGTCGCTGGGTCAAAATCCTGG
Organism: Ginglymostoma cirratum; assembly: GCA_024137785.1. Classification (NCBI taxonomy): domain Eukaryota; kingdom Metazoa; phylum Chordata; class Chondrichthyes; order Orectolobiformes; family Ginglymostomatidae; genus Ginglymostoma; species Ginglymostoma cirratum. The sequence goes on along the minus strand of JAHRHZ010000086.1, from coordinate 10,096,713 downwards.
AATTTCCTCCCTAAGGACATTGTGGATCAACCTACAGCAGGTGGGATGCAGTGGTTCAGGAAGGCAGCTCACCACCACCTTCTCAAGGGGGCAACTAGGGACGGGAAATAAATGTTGTCCATGTCCCGCATGTGGATAAAGTAATCTGCGCAAGTGCTTTCAGGCTACACTGATGGGATCGATGTTGCTATAGAAGGTAAGAGAAGGGCCTTGGTGACACAGCATACTCTTCTGAGTCTCCAAGCTGTTCTGTCACCAAGTCTAAATGACATTGTCATAGTGGGTAGTGCTTAAGGCACTCATTAGTATTAACCCTTTCAGACCCTCACATTATAGATGACAGATTCCCTCTCTTCAAGGACATGAGTGCAACAAATGGGTATTTACCAGTGAAGATCGTTGTCATGGACACCATTATTGAAATTATATCTTTCTTTTCGAGTTTCTGGGTATCACTAGCAAGGCCAGCATTTACCATCCATCCCTAATTTCTCCCTGAACTGAATATTTCACTCGGGCCATTTCAGAGGGCAGGTAAGAATCAACCACATCACTGTGGCTGTGGAGTCATGTGTAGACCAGGAATTTAACATCACAGAAACTCTTAGACCTAATTGCTTTGGATATTTTTTTACAGAATGACCCCTGCATTTAAGTGAGTATGATAATGGATGAAGGTGTACAAATCCGATGCTCCACTATGTTGCTTGCACTCACACTGGCTAGAGAAATGCAAGGGATTGTGGTCTGCAGGAGACCTGTTGTCTACTGTTGTTTGCAGCACAATTCTGGGGCTACGTTGAAGAGAAAAGCATGGGCCCATCTCCAAGTAAGCTGCATCCGTTCATTAGATAGAGATGCAGAATGAGGCCATTCAGCTCATCGAGTCTGCTCCACCATTCGGTCATGGCTGATATGTTTCTCAACCCCATTCTCCTACTTTCTCCCTGTAGCCCTTGATCCCTTTACTAATCAAGAACCTGTCAATCTCGGTTCTAAACACATTCAATGAATTGGCCTCCACAGCCCTCTGTGGCAATGAGTTCCACAGATTCACCACCTTCTGGATGAAGAAATTCCTCCTCATCTGAGTTCTAAAGGGCTGTCCCTTCACACTGAAGTTGTGCTGTCAGGTACTAGTCTCTCCTACTGTTGGAAACATTCTCATCGTGTCCACTCTATCCAGGCCTCTCGGTATTCTATAAGTTTCAACCAGAATCCCCCTCATCCTTCTCAACTTCATTGAATACTGGCCCACTGTCCATGCCAATACCTTGCCCATTCCTCCAATGAATGGGTACTTCAGCTCCAGTGTGACTTCTACTGGTACAGTACACAGTTCTAGTGTTATATTAGCCACAATTTCAAACACAAATGCCTGTAGCTTGTTTAAAGATTCAATGTCATGCCTACTCACAAACATCGAGGTAACAGAGTGTGGTGCTACAGAAGAATAGTCTGTTTATCATTAATTTTCATGCACAAGGGGCATCATTGGCAAGGCCATCATTTTGTTGCCATCTCTAAGACCCCTTGAACTGAATGGTGTGATCAGCCATTTCAGAGGGCAGTTAAGAGTCAACCACATTGCTGTGGGTTGTGAGTCACATGTAGATCAGACCTGGTAAGGATGGCAGATTTCCCTTCCCCTAAAGACATTACTGAACCAGGTGGGTTTTATATTCACTTGCCAGAAAAATTGATCTCTCTCCCCAGCTTTCAAATTAGTTACCAGATTACATGACCACTGCACCACCATGTCAGTACTTTCCCCTAATCAATCTGTTCAGGGGTGTTGTGACACATCTATGGAGTAGGTGGGACTTGAACCCAGGGCTCCTGATTCAAATGCCCAGACACAACCACTGTGCCACAAGAGCCCACCCACATCAGTGTCTATTACAATCAGCTAAACCCAATCCAGTTGTTCCAATCTCACTCCCTTCAATGCTTTATTTCTCTTGTGTAAAGATCACAGTTTGAACTGGTTGACTGACCATTGCTATGTGACTACCTAGCCCAGATGGGGCAGAATGTGTGTCAGCTACTTCAGGGCCCATTGAACTGCAGTCAGAGCCAGGCCCCTGGATCCCGAAGGTGAACAGAAGCTGCGTAAATATCCTGAACTGTCAGAATATTAACAGGCCCGGGCTTGTGGCAGGCCTAAACATTTTGAGTTCGTTTCCCTCACAGCACAGTCTACAAGGCCAGCCATGTTAGAAGGACCACGAGGAAGACACCTCGATAGGAAGCTGAGCCAGAGGTTGAGATGCTCCACAGAGCAGAGGGAAGACATAAGGCAGGGAACCCACTGTAGCAGCAGGGCCTCTCTGACTGTCAGAGAGAAATTACCACAACCTGCAGCAATGGTTGGGATGGTTTTTGCTTGTTGAATGCACACTGAAGGTGGGTTCGATGGGGGCAGCATTTGGGGGATCCCATTCCTGTTTTTAAAGGCTCCACACCCACAAAATTAGGAGATAACGTTGAGCCTTGACTGAGCTGTGAAGCTGAACATTGCAACGACGCTCGCAGGTTCCAGTCTGTTGCACAACAAAACTGTCAGAGGGGTCAGGTGGGATTGTGAACCCAGGCTTCCCTAATCGAGAGGTAGGGACATTATCACTGTGTCACATGATTAGCGGAGCTAAACGAGGAATAAAATGTTAATAGGCTTTGCTGCCCAGGGGAATGTAGTGAACAATGGGTAAAGTCAGTGTGTTAATTGAATTGAATTGAATTAGAATTAGCTTTATTGATACACGAGTACAGTGAAAAGTTTACAAGTTGCCACTTAGGGCACCATCTTGGGCACAAAGGTACCTATGTACAGAATCCTGGTACAAAGCAGAAAAATGAAGAAAATAAAGTTAAAAAAGTTGAACATCGCAGTCCTTGGGATAACTGTCACTGCCATCAGGGACCTCTCTCACCGCCATGTTGGGTACACCCTCCCCGGGCTGGCTCAGTCTCCTCCACATTGCACAGACTCACACCTCACATCGGGTAAGGCGATTAAACTAAGAAAAAGATGAGTGAGGAAAGAAAAAGAAGTGAAAGGATAATTTAAAAAATGAAAGCAGATGGAGCAGTTGAGCCCTGAGCAGGAGCCTGCACGCTGCTCCTCCACCACCAACTTGTCCCCAGGTTCAAATCCCACTTAAACACAATTAACAGGTCCCTTGTGATGCAGTGGTAGTGTCCCCGTCTCTGTTCCAGAAGGTTCAAGTCGTATCACGTGTGCCTTAACATTGTCTGAACAGGTCAATAGGCTCAGCCTTCAGTGCTGGGATCTTGTGGCACAGTGGTAGTGTCCCTATATCTGAGACAGTACATCTCAGTTCAAGTCCAACTTACTCCACAGGGGATGTCATACCATCTCTAAACAAAGTGGTTTGGAAACTATCTGAAGTGCTGCTGTTTTACCTGTAGAGGGCAGCATATGTCCCTTTTCTCACAGCAGTCTGCCTTCAGTAATTTCAGAAAGTTAATCCCACTATAACTCAATCTTAATGACAGGTTTATTCAAATGACCATCTATCAATTAACAATTTGAAGGTATTCAACTGTGAGCTACTGTGCATAAATGAACTTTACTCTAAAATTCTTCATTCATTAACCTACTTTCAATTATTCACTTTATTATTCATTGTGATGTATAGCACTAAACAGACCCTTTGGTCCAACTTGTCCATGCTGATTAGGTATCCTAGATAAATCTAGGCCCATTTGCTAGCATCCCTCTAAACCCTTCCTATTCATATACCCATCCAGATGCCTTTTAAATGTTGTCATTGTACCAGCCTCCACCACTTCCTCTGGCAGCTCATTCCATACACGCACCACCCCCTGCGTGAAAAAGTTGCCCCTTAGGTCCCTTTTAAATCTTTCCCCTCTCACTTTAAAGCTATGCCCTCTAGTTTTGGACTCCCCCAACCCTGGAGGAAAAGACCTTGCCTATTTACCCTTCACATGCCCCTCATTATTTTATAAACCTCTATAAGATCACCCCCTCAGCCTCCAACGCTTCAGGGAAAAAAATCCCCAGTCTATTCAGCCTCTCCCTGTAGCTCAAACCCTTCAACCCTGGCAACATCCTTGTAAATCTTTTCTGAACCCTTTCTAGTTTCACAACATCCTTCCTACAGCAGCGAGACCAGAACCGATCACAGTATTCCAAAAGTGGCCTCACCAATGTCCTATACAGCCATGGTACAACCTCCTAACTCCTACACTCAATGCACTGTCCAATAAAGACAAGTGTACCAAACACTTGTGACCAATGGTGGGAGAGTTTGCAGGGAGGAGAGCATGAGTTTGGAGGGAAAGGATCAATGTGACAATCCCTCAGGAATATATCGAGCAGAGTTGGCCATTTCTGATGGGCAGCTGACGTTTCTGACAAATTCCTGGCCGAGAGTCACAGGGTCAGTGGGCTACAGCTCAGAAGAAAGGCCCTTCAGCCCATCGAATCTGTGCCAGTTAGAAAAAAATGACCAAACTATTCTAATCCCACTTCCCAGCACTTGGCATTGCAAGCACTCATGAAATGCTTCTTCAATGTGTTGAGGGTTTCTGCCTCTCACCCTGACAGGCAGTGATTCCTACCACCCTCTGAGTGAAGAAATATTTTCTTCACATCTTGTCTAAATTTCCTGCCCCTCAACTTATGCCCCGGGTCATTGATCTGTCCACCAAGGGGAAATATTCCCTCCTGTCTGTGCCCCTCATTATTTCATGTCTCAATCCTCTCTTCAGTCTCCTCTGCTGCGAAGCATTAATTCAGGTGGTAGGGTACTCCACATTCCCTCAATACACAAGTGTCCTCACTGCAGGCTGGGAGTGCCCTGCATTCTGCTACAGAAAGGCTCCTGCAACTTTCAGATAATTTAAAGACACTGCCCTGTAGAGCTGTGAAATTGCAGTCGTTAGTGTTTAGGGAACAGTTCAAGGGCAGGGATGTAACAGCCCTCGCTTCTGTCTGTGCACGACAAACTTCTGTTCCACTTTCCAATCCGACACCCAAAGGCTGTTGAGGGGCACAAGACAGGACTGAGTTTTCACAGAGATGCCTCCCACATGCACAGGAAGGCCCAGCAAGTGAATTTTAAGACCATAAAGTACAGGAGCAGAGTTAGGCCATTTGGCCCATCGGGTCAGCTCCGCCATTTGGTCATGCCTGATATGTTTCTCAACCCCATTCTCCTGCCTTCCCCCCATAACCCTTGATTCCCTCTTACTGATCAGGAACCCATTCTGAAGAAGGATCACTGGTCCCAAAACGTTTACTTTGATTTCTCTTCACTGCTGCTGCCAGACCTGCTGAGTTTTTCCAGCAACTTCTGTTTTTGTTTCTGATTTACAGTATCTGCAGTTCTTTGGGGTTTTTTTAAAGAATTTATCTATCTATCTATCCATCTCTGTCCTAAATACACTCAATGACTTGGTCTCCACAGCCCTCTGTGACAATGAGTTTCACAGCTTCACCACCCGCTGGCTGAAGAAATTCTTTGGATTTATTTAATATTGTCACTTGTACCTAACTCCAGTGAAAAGTGGATAATGTCACTACGTTCTGGCGCCATCTTGGATTACAGAATAAGTTACTGAATAAATTGTATAATTGTAAAACACTGAATATATTAATATTAAGTTGATAATGCTGAGGCTGAAACAGTTTCAGAAGTTCATCTTTTCTTCTCCATAGACTTCACCCTCTCTGCTCCTCCAGTTGCCCCCTGCCCAACATCATCCCTGGGGTCCATGCTCCTTTCCTGTCACCACTGGCACCACCTCTTCTGGGTCCACTATCTCCTAGCTGGAGATAGTCATGCTGCCTGAGTCCCGCAACCTCCTCCAACACTGGGCATTGATTGTCGGTGTCCTGGCTCCGGGTTGGCCAATGGGGTCCTGGCTCCGAGTTGACCGATGGGGTCCTGGCTTGTCTTCCGATGCCGCCACATGAGATGGAGCCAAGATGGAGATGCATGGGGCCCCTACCTCCCGCCAGAGGACATCAGAAGGGGGCCCCAGGGCAACCAAAACAAAGAAAAATCTTCCTGAGCTTGGAAGTCAATGATGGAATTGTGTGGATGTGACAGAACCCATCGCATGGGTGGCCAAGCCTCTCACTCAGGAGCCAAACACTGCCAACTTCACTGCCAACAGCTTCCTCCTCATCTCAGTCTAAAGCGCTGTCCCTTCACTCTGAGGCTGTGGCTTCAAGTCCCAGTCTCTCCTACCAGTGAAAACATTTTCTCCACACTCACTCTATCCAGGCATCTCAGTATTCTGTATGTTTCTATGAGAACTCCTTCGCATTCTTCTAACCTCATCGAGGACAGACCCAAATTCCTGAACAGCACCTTATACAACACGTCCTTCATCCCCATCATCGATCTTGTAAACCTCCTCTGGACTGCCTCTGGGGCCAGCATATCCTTCCTTCGATACGGGGCCCAAAACTGCTCACAATATTCCAAATGTGCTCTGACCAGAGCCTTATAAAGCCTCAGCAGTAACTCCCTGCTCTTGTATTCTAGTGTCTCACAATGAATGTTATCATTCGCATTCGCCTTCCTCAGCTGGCAAGTGCTGCCAACTGAACCTGCATGTTAACCTTAAGAGAATCCTGAACTGGGACTCCCAAGGCCGTCTTTGTTTCAGATTTCTGGAGCCTGTTCAGTTCTTCCTGTTTGAATAGATTCAGTATCTCATCTCTTCCGAATCACAATTGATTAGGTAGCCCTGGAGCTGATACCAGTCGATCTTAGAGTTCCCATGTTCGGAATGCTCTGGGTCAGGCTGTTTGGAATGTAAGGACCTTGGGCATGGTGTAATCTTGTGGTACAGTGGGTAGTGTCCCTGTCTCTGAGCCAGGAGGTCAGGGTTTGAGTCCCACTCTAGACTTGACAGCTGAGGAAGGTGTGTTCATAACGTGGCCACTGAACTTGAGTATTGACCAGCCAATCCTTCCAACAGGTGGCGACAGCTGTTGAAACTTTGTACTGTCGCTTCGGGTCGCAACACGCGCTTGTTGCTTAGCAACCTGTGTGTTTCGGGGTTTTTGTTCATGGGATGTGGGCATTGCTGATGAACTAGCATTTGTTACCCATCCCTAACTACCCTTGAATGGAGGGGTTGTTAGGCCATTTCAGAGGGCAGTTAAGAGTCAACCAGGTTGTGACATGGTTTGGAGTCACGTGGAGACCAGACCAGTTAAGGACGGTGGATTTCCTTGAATTAGTTAATAAATTAAATGGTGTTAATAAACTAGATGAGATTTGATTGCCAATGGTTACCCTTAGACCAGACTTTAATGTCAGATTTTTATCAGATTGAAATTTCGCCGTCTTCTACATTCAAACCCATACTCCTAGTCCAGTAACAATACCCCACATTCCTATAGCACACCATTGGTTATGAGGAACCAAGATGGAGTCGACCATGACCGAATTGAATGGCTGAATGGCCTCCTCCTCTTCCTGAGGTCACATGATCCTATCCTTGGTTGTTAAAGCCTCCACATGAATTCTGTATCATTTGCACAGACTCCACCAGTAATCCGTCAGGGATCCTAACTGCTGCGTGATGCCAAAGAGAACACTTTCTGTTTGACTGTTCCCTTCAAGGTTGAGGAAGTTGTTGCGATGACAAAGCAGTAACTGTTGACAGCTTTCAGCCACGGATACCAGTATCGTAACGGCCCTCAGTGAGAGACCCACCCTCCAGCTGGCTCAGGCTCAAACACATTTCTCTTCAAACACTGGCCGCACTCGGCCCCACGTTTCCCACCTCAGCTGCCCCCTGTGGTGGATGCTCCTGGGCACTGGCTACAGAAAGCCACAAGGTCCCTGAAGCTTCTCAGCATGAAAATTGGGGGCAAGGAGGTGGGACAAATAGGAACTTGCAAGGGACAGAGAGAGGAGCCAGTTCGAACTGACCTCTTCGGCCAGGTTTCTGATGACGGTCCCCTCTCCTTCTGTGTCAAGCTTTGACTTAACCCTTCCATGTGTCACTTTTTATCACATTAAAATCACCGTTCTCAACATCACTCAGTGGGGGTTGGTTAGCTCAGGTGGCTGGATGGATGGAGGGTCAGTTTGGGTTCAATTTCCACACTGGCTAAGGTTACTATGATGGTCTCGCCCTCTCCCCTCACCTGAGGCAGCGTGATCCCTGCCACCCCCAGCTTAAACCACCCACTGGCCGTCTCTCTCTCTCTAACGGTTTTGGGGTCTGTTGGGACTGTGGCAGCTTCACTTTTTAATCATTATTAGTCATTGATGACGTGGCAGGTACAGGGCGACAGTCTTCCCCAATGCAACAAAAATACACACCCAAATGATGTGGCTCTCACTCCGCATTTGTTTATTCCCATATTCCCGGGTTGTGTGAAGGGCTGTGGGCACCGGGAGGCTCAATAAAGGTGTTGGGTTACGTTGAGATGAGATTTTGTTTAATTTTAGTTTTATACCCGAGATTGCTATCCCTCACAAACCACCAACTTTCCCACCACCAAAATCACCATGACTTTGTTTTTAAACTACTAGCCACCACCAGTCATGTCGCCCAATTAAATATTCTAATACACGGCTCATTCAGGTCAATGCAAACCGTCAACAGTGAGGGGGAGGTAGGGACAGAGAGAGGGGGCTAAATCAAAATGGTGTTGGAGGGGGAGATAGAGCACTGTATTCGCCCCACCCCCAACCCCACCGTGTTCACCTGTCTAAAGACACCGGCAAGACCCAGTTTTAACAAAAAGGATGTTTTTTTCTCCAGTGGCTATTGCAATTTGGGCAATTATCAGAGATTTTAATTCTCTCCCATTGGCTCAAAAAAATTACTGGAGCTCTCTGCTCATGGTTTGAGTTTGTATGTGAAATAATTGGAGGGATGGAGGGTGTAGGGAGTTGGGGATAACCGAGTGGACCGGGGAGTAAGAGAGGGGAGTGAAGAACCAACTTGTTAGTTTTTCGGGACATTGATGTAACGGGGAGGGAGGCTACGGTGTGATTCTGTTCTGGGCGAGTGAGCTTTAGGTCACTGTGAAGGCAGATTCTGACGTTGTCAAAATAGGGAGGGAGTTAAGCAATTTCAGAGACATGCTTAGGATTGGGAGCGGGGTGTGAAGTGGTCCTGAAAATGGTGAGGATTATGCTCCTTTGAGCTCCAACAGACAGGTGTTTGAAATAGAAATGATATAAAAAAATAAACAAAAGTATCTCAAGCTGGTGCATGTCTGAAACAAGGAGGGAATTATGGGAGCAAATCTGTGTCTCTCTCTCTCTCTGTGACAGACAGTCTGTCACAGAGAGAGAGACAGACAGACAGACAGACAGAGTCTGTCACAGAGAGAGAGAGAGAGAGA
>JAHRHZ010000086.1:10017948-10077340 GCA_024137785.1 Ginglymostoma cirratum | reverse complement strand
AGAGAGAGAGAGAGAGACAGACAGTCTGTCACAGAGAGAGAGAGAGAGAGAGACAGAGAGACAGAGACAGAGAGAGAGAGAGACAGCGAGAGCGCCAGCCAGTCTGTAACAGAGACAGAGAGTGACCACTCCTCACTGGGCCAGCATTTATTACCCACCACAACTTGTCCAATCAATCAGAGGGCAGTAAAGTGTCAACACCATTGCTGAGAGTCTGGAGTCACGTGTAGACCAGCCTGGGTGAAGATGGCAGATTTCCTTCCCCAAGTGATGACCCAAATAGAGTTTGATGACAATAATGAGCTGGTTACCTTTCAGGCAGCTTGTTTTTGCCTACTCTGAGTGCACTGGATCTCGGGGGTAACCTGTCCCTGACCATATCTGCATTCTGGGCTATTTCACTACACCCCCGGCTTGGGAAAGGAGGGGGTGGCAGGTGGAGGGGAAGAGACCATGTTTGCGAGCAGTGCCCACTATTTTCACTGCAAAAGGAGGAAATTGTCAGCAGATTGATCCAGGCTACAGAGAGCTACAAAACCCAGAGGTAGGATTGGGCTGTGGGTTGTTGTCAGATCTCTTCATGTTGGGGCTTTCCCATTTCAGAACAATCCGAGGTGACAGCAACCCCTCGCACTATCTCCATCAGAGTCCCTCACCTCCTTTCCTAACTGACCAGCAGCCCCGTAACACCTTGCTGCACATTACCAAGCCCCATCTCGGCCCCCACCAAGCTACAGTTCCTTTGCCCCCGCCAGTGAGTGTTGGGGTGGGCGATTTGCCTACTCAGGAGGGTGCAGCCAACACCAGCTCCGTTTGCTTTCAATGAGTCAGTGTTTTTCCTTGGTGGGGGGTGACCAGCAGTCGTTTGGACTTTACACTCCACTTCCTACTTCGAGGTAAACCCCACCTTCCTATTGTCCCAGTCAACATCGTTCAGGCCTGAACCATGTCGCTCATAGCACGCCAGGGGTAACGCATACACCCTCCAACACCAACACAATAGGCAGAGGAAACAGAAACCATGCAGCCCTTCAGGGCTGACCAACCATTCAATAGGATGTAGGCTGATAAAGTCATCCAGCACGGGAAACAGACCCTTCGGTCCAACCAGTCCATGTTGACCATGATCCCAAACTAAACTAGTCCCACCTGCCTGCTCCTGGCCCATATCCCTCCAAACCTTTCCTATTCATGAACTTACCCAAATGTCTTTTAAACATTGTAACTGTACCCACATCCAACACTTCCACTGGAAGTTCACACCACATACAAACCAACTGTCTGTGTAAAACAATTGCCCCTCATGTCTTTTTTTTCAAATCTTTCTCCTCTCACCTTAAGAATACACCACTTAGTCTTGAAATGCTGCACCCTAATCTAAAGACACCCACCATTCACCTTATCTGTGCCCCTCATGATTTTATAAACCCCTCAACCTCCTACCCTCCAGTGAAAAAAGTCCCAGCCTATCCAGCTTCTTATAACTCAAACCCTCCATTCTGGGTAACATCCTGGTAAATCTCTTCTAAACCCTCTCCAGCTTTGTAATATCATTCCTATAACAGGGAGACCAGAACTAGACAGTACTCCAAAAGAGGCCTCACCAACACCCTGTACAACCTCAACATAACATCACAACTCCTACTCAAAGATCTGAGCAATGAAGGCAAGTGTGTTAAATCCCTTCTTAACCACCCTGTCCACATACGATGCAAACTTCAAAGAATTATGTACCTGAATCCCTAGTCTCTCCGTTCTACAACACTACCCAAGGCTCTACATTTAATTGTATGAGTCCTGCCCCTGTTTGTTTTACCAAAATGCAGCACCTCGCACTTATCCAAATTAAACTCCATCTACCACTCCTCAGCCCATTGACCCAATTGACCAACATCTCTTTGTAATGTTAGATAATTTTCTTCACTGTCCACAATGCCACCAATCTTGGTGTCATCCGCAAACCTACTAACCATGCTTTCTATATTCTCATTTAAATCATTTACATAAACGACAAACAAAAGTGGACCCAGCACCAATCCCTGTGGAACACTGCTGGAGCAGGCCTCCAGTCTGAAATACAATCCTGCACCACCACCCTTTTTATCCAGCCATGAAGCCAATTTTGCATCCAATTGGAAGCTCACCCTGAATCCCATGTCATCTAACTTTACTAATTAGTCTACCATGTGGAACCTTGTGAAAGGGCTTACTAAAGTCCAACGAAACAATGTCTGCCACTCTGATCTGTTGGTGTTTTTAATTCCACACTGCTACGTAATCCAAATAATCTCTTAACCCCACTGCTCAACAAGCGTCTATCTGTGCCGTAAAACTGTTCACTAACGCCACCCCTACTGGCTGTGAAGCAGAGTTCCAAAGTTGCACATTCCTTAGTGAAAAAAAAAATTCTCAGTCCTAATAGGGCAATCCCAAATTTTTATACAGGGCCCACTAGATCTGGACTGACCCACAAGTAGAACCATCATTCCCACCTTCACCTTCTGCAGGCCATTCAGAATCTTATACTCCTCTATCGAGTCACCTTCCCATTCTGCTGAGCTCCAGCAGAAACAAGCCCAGTCCATCCATCTTTTCCTCATCAGACAGCCCCCTCATTCCAGGCCTCAATGCAGTAAACCTCCTCTGAACCTCCTCCAACGTATTTACATTTACATCCTTAAATTAAGGAGAGCAAACCTCCAGGCAGAATTTAAAACATGGTCTCACTGATGTTCCGTGTAGCTACAGGTTCATCCTTATTTTTACTTTCGATTCCTCCCTAATAAAGAAGAGCATCCATTAGCTGACTTGGTTATTCGATGCTGTTTCTACCTCCTATAAAAATTTTTTTGATTTTGATTTGATTTATAGTTGCCACACAAAGGCATAGACATGTTCAGTGCGGAAACAGACCCTTTTGTCCAACTCGTCCATGCTAACAAGATATCATAAATAAATCTAGCCCCATTGGCCAGCATTTGGCCCATATCTCCTAAACCCTTCCTATTCATATATCCATCCAGATGCCTTTTAAATGTTGTAATTGTACCAGCCTCCACCACTTCCTCTGGCAGCTCATTCTATTCACACACCATCCTCTGCGTGAAAAAGTTGTCCGTTTTAAATCTTTCCCCTCTCACCTTAAACCTATGCCCTCTGATTTTGGACTCTCCCAACCCCTGGGGAAAAGACCTTGGCTATTCACCTTATCCATGCCCCTCATGATTTTATAAGGTCACCCATCACTTCTGATGCTCCAGGGAAAATAGCCGCAACCTATTCGGCCTCTGCCTATAGCTCAAACCCTCCAACCTTGTATCTAGGTACAGTGAAAGTTTTAGAGATAAAAGGTACTGCAGATGCTGGAGAATCCGAGATAACAAGCATGGGGCTGGATGAACACAGCAGGTCAAGCAGCATCATAGGAGCAGGAAAACTTATTTTCTGATGAAGGGTTTAGGCCCGAAACGTCAAGTTTTCCTGCTCCTATGATGCTGCTTGACCCACAGTGAAAGTTTTGTTTTGTGTACAGTACAGGCAGATCATACCACACAAAGTGCATTATGGTAATAGAACAGAGTGAGGAGTACAATGTTACAGTTGCAGAGAAGACAACAACAGCGAGATCGGCATTAAATTTAAAATTTGAGAGGTCCATTCAGAAGTCTAACAACAGTGGGGAAGAAGCTGTTCTTCAATCTGTTGGTACGTTTAAGCTTTTGTACTTTCTGCCCAATCGAGCTCAGATCCCCCTGCCCCTCCGAATTCTGCAGTCATTCTCTGTTTGAGTAATACACTGCTCAGGTATTCTTCCTGCCGAAATGAACAATGTCACATTTTCCTCCCCGCTGTTATCAGACCTCTGAATGGATTTCTCAAATGTTAATGCTGATCTCTCTCGCTCCTCACCTTCTCTGCAGCTGTAACGCTGTGTTCTGCACTCTCTTCTGCTACCCTGATGCACTTTGCATGGTACAATCTGCCTGTACAGCATGCAAAACAACACTTTTCACTGTATCTTGGTACATGTGACAGCAATAAATCAAACTCATGCACTGCCCAATGTATTTTAAAGTACCGTAGGTAAAGTAAAAACTCCACCATTCTCAGATTTGCTAACCTTTTGAAGCACTTCATTGCCAATGCAGGCCTAATGCTCTTTCAACTGTAGACACAGAATCCCTACAGTAGGGAAAGAGGCCATTCGGCCCATTGAGTATGCACTGGCCTTTTGAAGTGCATCCCACCCACGTAGCCCCCCAGTCTACTTTCTGCTTTTGTTTGGTCTTTATATTCCTAGGTCTGTTTTACAAATAGAACATACAGCACAGGAACAGGCCCTTTGGCCCACCACATCTGTGCTGGCCATGATGCCATTCTCAACTAATTCCACCTGCCTGCACATGGTCAGTATCCCCCAATCCCTGCCTGTTCATGTGTTTGTCGAAATTGTTCTTAAACATTGCTATTGTCCCTGCTTCAACAACCTCCGCTTGCAGCACGTTCCAGGCACCTACCAGCATAGAACCCCTACAGTGCGGAAAGAGGCTACTCGGCCCATTGAGTATGCACCAACCCGCCTAAAAGTGTGTGTTGCCCCTTCGTAATTGCCCTAGAACTATAGGGCTCACCAGGGCCATTTCAGAGGGCAGTTATGAGTCAGTCACATCGCTGTGAACCTAGAGTCACGTGTAAGCCAAGACCGGGCAAGGATTTCCCTTTCCCTAAAGGAGCACCGGTGAATTGGGTGGGTGTTGACAACAACAACTGGCCATTTAATGGCACCCTTCCTGAGACTGGTTTGCAGTTCCAGAGCCATTAATAGAATTTAAATTCCATTGGGTGCCCAGCTGGGGTTTGAACCAAAACACGAGTCTAGGCAACTAACAGTACCATCACCTTCCCCCCGAAAGGTGGTCGCCATTTGTGTTGGGAATGTGTCCCCTCCTCCATGAATGATGGGAATTTACTGTCGTCATGGTGATGCCAAAACACTTGGAGTGATTGTGAGATGCTTTTTGCTTTGCATTTGGCCAATGTTTGATAAAGTGACATGGACCCTTTACAGCCAGTTGGGTGCTTCCTGAACTGGGAACCACTGAAGCTGAAATAAGCACAGCAAGATCCCACAAACGGCAATGGCCAGATGACCTGACCTCATGACCAGGGTCAATTGCTTGTGGGTCCAAGACTGACCTTTGAGAGTTCAGCAGAATGAAATCAAGGTTGCTGTTACAGAGTCACAGAGCATGGAAACAGGCCCCCTCGATTCAACCTGTCCATGCCAGCCAAGTTTCCCAAACTAAACTATTCCCATCTGCCTGTGTTTGGTCCATATCCCTTTAAACCTTTCCTACCTGCATCTACCACTTCCTCTGGCAGTTCATTCCACATAGGCACCACACTCTGTGTAAATAAGTTGCCCGTCAGGTCCCTTTTAAAATCTTACCTGTCTCATCTTAAACACATGCCCTCTTAAGTTTTGAACTGTCCTACCCTGGGGAAAAGACTTTTGCTATTCGCCTTATCCATGCCCCTCATGATTTTATAAACCTCTATAAGGTCACTCCTCAAACTCTTTGGTTCCAGTGAAAGAAGTCCCAGCTTATCCAGCATCTCCCGATAACTCAAACCCTCCAGTCCAGGTAGCATCCTGGTAAATCTTTTCTGAACCCCCTCCAATTTAATAGTATCCTTCATAGAGTAGGGGGACCAGAACTGCACACTGTAATCCAAACGTAGCCTCACCAACGTCCTGTACAACTGCAACATGATGTTCCAATCTCCTATACTCAATGGTCTGAGCAATGAAGGCAAGCGTGCTAAACGCCTTCTTAACGACCCTGTCTACCTTGATGCAAATTCAAAGAATTATGTACCTGAGCCCCTAGGCATTTCTGTTCAATAACACTCCACTACCATTAACTGTATAAGTCCTGTTGGCCCCTAGGGAGTGCCACACTGTCAATGCCTTTGTCTTGTGGAAGAGACATTACCCCAAGGCTCACCTGCCATCTTAGGCACTACTCTGGAAACAAGTGATGAATTCCTTTCCAGTGTCCTGGCCGGAATTTAACTCCTCAATCAACAGAACTGAGAGCTGGTGACCTGTGCACCATCACATTGCTTTTCGTGGGAGCCTGCTGTCTACAAACTGGCTGCTCTGTTTCCCTCATTTCTTAAAGTGCTGTAACCCATTTCACTGATTGCAAGCCAGCTTGAGATGCTAGCAGGTTGGATCAGGCATTTTATAATCATCCTTTGTTGCTCCAAACCAATTGGAAACATTTTTTTAAAACAAAATCAGAGTGCAAGAGGAGGCCATTAAGCCCATCAAATCAACACCATTACCTAGTACCAACCTCCTTCCTCCACCAGCTGTGTTAAATGTTTTAATGATGCGGCAATTTTTATTTACATTTTTCCCCCAACAGTGTTTCATTTCATTATAGAAGGAAGTTAATAAAGTTGAAATAATCCTAAGCTTTAGTCGATGGCCTCACCTAAATTCAAGTCTTTTAAAAGTCATCAGTCCGGGAGTATGGAAAGAAGGAGCTAGGCAGGTTTGGTGAACAAAGTGAGGTAGAGTGGAGACACTACACGCCAACTTGTATTTTTATAGCACTTGCAACAGAGTAAATGTCATCAAGATGTTTCAAAGGCGCGCAATCAGACATTGCCCTCCAGCAGCTGGAAGGACAAGGGCAGCAGATTACCAGCAGTACCAGTGGGGGGTTTAGGGAGGGGGGAGTGGGTGAATTTGGAGGGGAAGGTAGGGGGTTTATGGAGGAGAGATTTGGGGGGAGGTGTGGGGTTTAGGGAGACGGTGAATTGGGGGGGGGGATTTGGGAGGGACTTTCAGTGCTTAGCAGCTATAACTATGGCGACAAATGATGGAATGAAGAAAATATAGAAGATTCTTCAGGGATTTGACAGGGGAAGCGTAAACAGGTTGTTCTCCCCTCGTGGTTTGTGTGAGAGTCTAGGACCAGACCCTATAATCTCAGACTGAGGGGATACCCAATGAAAACAGAGATGAAGAGGAATTTCTTCTCCCTGAGGATAGTGAATCTGTGGAATTCTTTACCTCAAAGTCCTCTTGCGGACGGGTTGTTAAGTATATTCAAGGCTGAGGCAGAGTTTTAGTCAGTGAGGGAATCAAGGGTTGTAGGGAATCAGGAGGAAAGTGGAGTTAAGGATGATCAGATCAGCCACAATCCCATTGAATGGAGGAGCAGACTCGATGGGCTGAATGTCCCACTTCTGCTCCTACATGTTATGGTCTTATGCTTGTAAGAAGAGGATTTGCAAACGCCTTCTCTTGGTCAGTCTTGTCGCCTTGTGAATGACCTTCAGCAAGTGAATTTAGACTGAAGACCTGCCAAATTCCCACTCTGCCCCTGTGTTCCTTTCTGCTCTCTCCCCACCTTCCTAAGCTCCAGCTGCTCTCCCAAGGTGAGGGTTGAGCTCAGTTACTGCAGTGAAGAACCACAGAGGAGATGGGAACTCCCAAAGCAGTGATACTGGTTGGAGTTAGATATAGGATTGCTAGCTACCCATCTGATATTGCAACAATGATATTCACAGGACAGAATAAAAAAGGTGAGATCCAATATTATGTATAACTTGTTTTATTTTTAAAACACACGCACAATAAATAGAACAATAGATGATGACAAGTGTGATATTGATTCCAATATATACTCTGCACATTGGCAAGAATTCACTCAGGTTAGCAAATCCATGACGAGATGTGACAGGGTGAGGGTTATACCAACCTGGCTTTCCATCTCAGTGGTAGAAAGGTGTTTGAGAACATTGGTGAAATACCTCAAGGTTAATGAGCCCTGGGACTTGTTGAAAAGGAAATACCTCTCACTGCGCCTTTGTCTCTGCACCTTGTTGAATTCTTACTGGGACCATGTTTTCCTTTTGTAAGCAAGTGCTGCAGGAACTTGGAGAGGGAGGGGGGGAGGTGTTACAGAGATCCCTGAGCTATGTTTTACTGGCCTGGGGTGACGTCCAGAGTTAGCACAAGACCTCCATCTCTCATCCTTGAAGTAGTTTTGCACTCTTATCTTTCTCAGGAAAACCTGACAATTCATTCACAAAGCTTAATCCTGTTCGACCTTTCACATGAATGGAAATACAACAAACTTTGTTTTAACCGGCACCTTAAATGAGCAGGCCCTCTCGATAAACCGGCAGTAACGCCTAAATACCGGAAGCTTAACGTATTATCTGCGATCTCAATTGTGGGTGCAAATGGGATGGCTGTCTGCCGTTAAGTTTTATTTAAGGCAAAGTTGCATTTTTTATTTAAGTGATTTATGCTGTAACCGTGACGTGTATACCCCATGCATTACATTTCCATCACTTAGTTTGTGTTTTCACATTGATTTTGTGGACCGCTTGATCAACCGGAATATTAGATTATCCGCCACACTCCTGCTCCCCTAGGTGCCGGATAATAAAATGTCTGCTGAACTGTAAATCTGTTTTGATTTGCGGATTGGTACAGCTCCATCGTTCATAGATGAAAATGTCATGGTTTATTGTGACCTCGGTGATGTTTAAACACACATATATAAGGCAAAGGCACCAGATAGACTCATTTGAAAGAGGGGACAACTGCTGGTAAATTTAACCCGAGGCTGCCCACAGCCCCAGCAAGGGGAGAGTGTGAGTCCTTCATTGGGAATCTGAGTGGGTGTGGGAGCAAAGCCCATGCTGTTGGTGTTACTCAGCGTTACAAACCAGCTGTCCAGCCAACTAAGCTAACCAACCTCCCCGCCTCTGACAGATAAAAGCATATAGAGGGGGGCTTGGAAAAGTGAGAGGCAATGGAGATTTGCATCTTGGTAGTGTGGAACCCACCAAATTTGTCCTCTCCTCCACTGAGGAGAACACAGAGTGGAGAAACAGAATTTGGGATAACAAGGTGTGGAGCTGGCCTTGTTGTCTCGGATTGTCCAGCATCTGCAGTTCCTATTATCCCTGAAACAGAACTTTGGGATTGTTCTGGTTTTGAATTTTGAAAGGATACCAGTGGCATTTAGTCAGAACGGTGCAGGAAGTAGATGTGGGTCAGAGTTTGGGAAATAACAACAGGATTTGTTTTTGCATCTTTGACAGACTACAGACCATGTTAAGGCATTTCTTCATAAATCTGATATCCCTGTTAATTCAACAACAGATATGAGCAAATGAATTAGGATCAGGAGTGGGTCATTCAGCAGCTGTCCCACTGCTTGCTAAGATCAGGTCTGGTCTGATTGTGGCCCCAACTCTACTTTCCCTCTTACACCTCCTCCCGATATCCTTTATCGGTCTACCTCTGCTTTGAAAATATTCAAGGACCCTAACCCCTCCACTGTTGGGGGGAACAGAATGCCACAGGTTCACCATCCTTGCAGACAAAAGAATTACCTCCTTACCTCTGTCTGAAATGCCTAACACCACCAACCCCTTTTTTTCTCCTAGTTCTAGTCTCTCCTGCAAGCTTGTTGTTATTTACTGACGCGTGATCATCTTCAGTGTGGTTTTGATAAAAACAAGATCATGATCGTTGTCGAGGTGATGAAATGGTGGAAGGAACTGAAACTCTTTCCCAGGAAAAGTTACCCAGTCTTGGTACCAACAGTTCCCAAGTGCATTTCAGGACACTAGTCCTTGCAGTTTTAAAATTTTAAATTTTAAAACTCTGCCCACTTAGGTCTGGACTCACCCACAAGAGGAAACATCCTCTCCAAGTCACAGAATCCCTGCAGTGTGGAGGTAGGCTATTTGGCCCACTGAGTCCACACTGGCCCTTTGAAGAGTAGCTGGCACAGACCCAACCCTCAGCCCTATCCCTGCAATTCCCATGGCTGAATCAACCAGCCTGCACATCCCTGAATACTACTTTGTATGCCTCGCTCTGCCTAAGCACCCTAAGATCTGTATGTCCTTGTTTGCTATGATCCGCCTGTACTGCTCGCAAAACAAAACTTTTCACTGTACTTAGGTACATGTGACTACGATAAATCAAACTAAATACAATGGGCAATTTAGCACGGCCAAACCACCTAATCTGCAGGACAAAATCCATGTGGACACAGGTAAAACATGCAAACCCCTCACAGACAGCTCCCCCAACAGTGGAATCAAACCCGGGTCCCTGGCAGCAGTGCTAACTACTGAGTCACTCTAAGTCCAGCTTGTCAAGGATTTTCAATATCCTGTACACTTCAATCATATCACAGCCTCACGTTACTAAATTCTAGCAGCAACAAGTCCAGCCCATCTAAACTTTGCTCATAAGACAACCCACTCGTTCCAGCTATCAATCCAGCAAAACTCTTCTGAAGCACTTCCAATGCATGTGACCTCGATCAGAGAGGTCTGTGGCCTCAGAATGCCAAGAGCTAACTCCGTCCCATGGACCAGCTCTCAGTAGGAATGAGAGAGAGCCCGTATAGCCAATGTTTATGTAGGACTCTTACATCCAACAAAGGTTCCCTTGCATTACCTGGTCGTAAGTCACATCTGCATCACACAAGTAGTGGGCCATGACCATCTCCAAAAGGATAATTTAACCATGCCGCCTCACTATTACCATCCACATCCATCCTGGTGGTTAACATTGATGAGAAACTGAGCTGGACTAGCCATATGAATACTATTGCCTACAAGAACAGGATAGAGGCTAGGAATCCTTCAGTGACAAACTCACCTCCTGACTCCCCAAAGTCTGTCCACCATATACAAGGCACAAGTCAGGAGTGTGATGGAATACTCCGCACTTGCCTGGATAGGTGCAGCCCCAACAATACTCAAGAAGCTTGACATCATCCAGGGCAAAACAGCCCCCGCTTGATTGGCACTACATGTACAAGCATCCACTCCCTCCACCACCGACGTTCAGTAGCAGCAGTGTGTACCATCTACAGGATGCACTGTGGAAATTCACCAAAGATCCTCAGACAGCACCCTCCAAGTTAACAACCACTGCTACTATCCAGAAGGACAAGCGCGGCAGATACATGGGAACACCACCCCCTGCACGTTCCCCTCCAAGGCCACTCACCATCCTGACTTGGAAATATATTACTGTTCCTTCACTGTCACTGGGTCAGAATCCTTGAATTCCTTCCTTAATGGCATTGTGGGTCAGCCTATGTGATGGTAGCTCACCACCATCTTCCCAAGGGGCAACTAGGGACAGGCAATAAATGCTGGGCCCAGCCAGCAATGCCCACATCCTGTAAGTTAACTTGCTGAAAAAAATTGTCTAAAATTTTCTAACCAAGAGTTGCACTTGTTTCTGGGCAGGGTGGGGATCACAACATGCATAAGTAGATATAGCAGGGCTCTAATCAAGACTTTCCAGATCTGTCCTCCTCCGAACCCCGCAAAACCCACTCACCTTCCATATTGGTAATCAGCTGATGATATCATTAAAAACACAGAAACTTGGAGTAGGAGCAGGCCATTTGGCCTTCCAAACCTAGCCCATAATTCAATCAGATCTTGGCTGGTTCTCTATCTCACTTGCCACTTTCTCCACATATCCCTAGATTCCTTTAAAATCTAAAAAAATACATCTGTCTTTTTCTTAACTAGACTCAATGACTTGGCTTTCTATGGTTGCGAATTAATCATTCTCTGACTGAAAATAATCTGTCCTTATCTCAATCCTAAACGGCCTTCTACGACTACAATGAAAAGATTTCTGTGAAATAATTATTACACTATTCTGTTCACATAAGATCACAGGATCCCGAAAGAGGCCATTCAGCCCACTGAGTCTGCACCAACCCTCCGAAAAGCATCCCACTCAGACCCACACCCAACCCTATCCCCTATCCTCATATTAACCATGGTCAATCCACCTAACCTGCACATCTTTGGATTGTGGGAGGATGGGAGAGGCTGGGATCTTTTTCACTGGAGCATAGGAGACTGAGGAGTAACCTTACAGAGATTTATAAAATCATGAGGGGCATAGATAAGGTGAATGGCAGGTGTGTGTTTCCCTAGATTGGGGGATTTCATGACGCGGGGGTGTATTTTTAAGGTGGGAGGGCAATTGTTTTACATAGTGAGTGGTTCACATGTGGAATGAACTTCCAGAGGAAGTGATGGATGCAGGTACAGTCATAAAGTTTAAAAGACATTTGGATAAGTACATGAGAAAGAAATGTTTAGAGGGATATGGGCCAAGCAGGTGGGACTAGTTTAATATGGGATTATGGTCAGCACAGACTGGTTGGACCAAAAGACCTGTTCATGTGCTGTTTGACTCTATGAAACCAGAACACCCAGAGGAAACCCCACACAGACACAGGGAGAATGGGCAAACTCCACACTGACAGTTGTCCAAGGCTGGAATTGAACCCAGGTCCCTGGTGGGGTGAAGCAGCAGTGCTAACCACTGAGCCACTGTGCCACCCAAAATGGTGTTGCTTTAGAGACTGGTTTCTGTAAGACATAACGAGCTGAAAATTAGCTCAGGACCTCACAATTCCTTTATAAACAAAAGCCCTCTTGCAGGAGCGTGTGTGTCTAAGATAATGAATGAACTAGCAGACAACGATCCAGTCCCACTTAGCATCCCTACCCTGGGTCTCACAATAACCTGAGGCATCAGTAGGAGGCAAAAACTGAGCCGGGGGAAGATTTTCTCAGCACACTCACGGAGAATGAGGGGATCATTTCTCATGGAGCAAGGAAGTATTTTTTCACTCCCCATCCACCCCCCCCCCCCAATATAATTGACAGGGTGAGCTGGGGGTGGTGCCCTCCAGTTCACTTGGGAAGTTGCTTTGGCAATTTGCATTTTTTTAATGTAAGCATGTTACCACCTCGATGGTGATGCTCAGTTTCTTCCTGTCCTATGGCTGACGAGGAATCTCGCCTGCCCTTAGCGCCCACTACTGGTGTCAGCTGGAAAAACCTACAGTTCTATACTTGTTTGGCCACATTATCGAGTCCTCAAGTCGGTTGAACCCAGGGCTACTGACTCAGAGGCAGGGAAACTACCCCCTGCAACTCAAGGTGGTGGGAGAGGGGAGGCAAATGAGGTTTTCCACCAACCAGACTCTTCACGCCATCACATATTTGTGGTCTGTCATACAATATCACACTTGCAATGACCTAATATCCTCCATGTGTTAATGGACAGGGCACCACGCCAAGTGCTCTTCCTGACACACTGGAACATTTTACCTTTCGGCTGAATGGTTTCACCTTCACAGAAGAGACTTTTGTCAACAAAACACACGGCATTGTCTTAGAATCAACACTCTCCATGTTGCCCCAGGCCTCCTGTGTTGGGTCCTTGCCTGGTCGTTATTGCCTGGGTCACTCGAAGAGAACAGACCTCTGGATTGACAAAGATAGGCTTCGCTGATGCACCACTCAGGGTGGGAATTAAAGCTACCTTCCAGTTCTCCACCTTGACATTAAACATTCAACTCGGAATGCTCTCCGAACCCAGTCCAAGCAGGAATGAACCAACAGTGGGAATTGCAGTCTGGGCTTGACGTTCCCTTTCTCTCTTTCTTGTTGTCCCTTGCCCATTCCCGTTCATCATCGATGAGCTGTGGCCAATGTGGAGACCAGAGTCGGCTCCTGCGTTTCTGGCTCTGTCTTTATCAAATGTTCCTGATCCTCCTCCTCAGTGTTTGGGCTCCCTCCGTCGCCGTAGCAACTGGACGAAGGTGAGGTGGTTGTGGTGGTGACTGACGAAAGTTGCCTCCTCAGGGCCATGGCTGGCATCGCTATCAGGCCCAACTTTTGGGGAATGGTTAAGGATTCGGGAGCGGGCGCTCCGTCTGTTGCCATGTCCCCGTGGGGAGAGTCCGGGCTGTGGGAACCGCACATACCGTTCTTCCTGAGGGGAGGTCGGAGTTTTGCCTCGGGCTCCTCCTGCACCGCCTGGTCATTAAGCAGCTTCACCAGGAAGTTGATGTACTTCATGGCCAGCCTCAGGATCTCGTTCTTGCTGAGCTTCTTGTCGGGAGGGTGGGTCGGGATGAGCTTGCGCAGATCCGAGAAGGCCCCATTGACATTCTGCTGCCTCCAGCGCTCTCGGCTGTTGGTGAACATGCGGCGCACCACTTTCTGGGGAGGCCCTGAAAGGTTTTGGAAGAGAAACGCAGACCAGTCCATCAGTCAGAAGAGAAAAACAGCACAGCATCCAGACAGGATTTTCCCCACGGAGTCTACCTCAGCTCCTGCAAAGGGACAATCCAGTAAGTCCCACTTCCTGCTTCATCCCCTATCTCCCTGCAATTTCTATCCCCTACTCAAGTATCCATCCAATTCCCTTCTGAAGGCTATGAAAAAAGGCAGGTAGACGGAGTCAGGCAGCAGATCAGTGAATGGTGCAGCAGGCTCGAGGCGCTGAATGGCCTCTCCTATCCCTTTGCACCCGCCCAGCTATCAGGTTGCTCTTTCGAAATCCTAACCACTGTTTACAGTGCAGGGCAGGAAGGGGCTATGACTTAGTGGTGTTCTCGCTAGACAATTAATCCAGCAACCCAGATAATGTTCTCCTGGGTCCCAGGTTCATAGTTGCCATGACAAAATGGTGTAATTTGAATTTAATAAAAATATGGAATTAAGTGTCTAATGACAACCATGGAACAACTGCCTTCAGCAAAAGAAAATGTCCTTTAGAGAAGAAAATCTATCCTTTCCTGGTCTGGCCTACATGTGATTCCAGACTCACTCTTTAACAGCTCTCTTAGGGATGGGTTTAGGGATGAGGGATTAGGGATACTGGCCTCAACAATGCTACACACTTCCCATGAACGAATATAAAAGAAAAACAAATACATTTTCCCTCTCCCTGTCTCCCCTTAAACCTGTTCTCTCACGGGAGGTGATGGCCCAGTGATATTACTGTGAGGTTATTAATCGAGAAGCTCAGCTAATGTTGTGGGGAACCAGGTTCAAATCCTGCCACAGCAGATGGTGGAATGTGAATTCAAAAAGAAGCCTGGAATTAAGAATCCACTGACGACCATGAGACTGTTGCTGATTGTCAAGAAGAACCCAATTGGCTCGTTAATGTCCTCCAGGGGAGGGAATGTGCCATCATCCTTACCTGGTCCATGCTACATGTGACTCCAGACCCATAACAATGTAGTTGACTCTCAACAACCCTCTGAAATGGCCTAGCAAAGCTCTCAGTTCAAAGGTAACTAGGGGACAGGTAGTGATGCCTATGAGCGAACTAAAAAAAAGCTCTGACTATTGATTCTTTAGCCATTGGTAACATCCAGAAGTGTTATTACAGAAACAGAACAGGTTGTTTTCCCACTGCCAAATCACCCAGATACCTTCCACCCTTATCCAAAACCACTAATCACCCAGGATTCCAATGAATGAATTTACCTGCAAAATCCACCAGGGGCAGTGTAACAGCACCAAACTTGAGAGAGAAGGGAGGGGATTAAGTCAAAATGGAGTAGGAGGAGAAATAAGACACTCCACCCCACTTGCACTTTAGTATTTTTTGTTGTTTCTACAACTTGACACAGAAACTCCCAGCCATAGCGCTTAACCAGGGTCAAATTAAGCAACTTCTTTAGCTACGCATCAACTACTCAAGATAGGGTGATGGAAACTGCCGAGGCTATTCATCTGCACTAAGCAATATACTTTAGAGATGGTTCAATTAATTTACTTTAGATATTTTCTAATCAACTTGTTCAGAGATATTATTACACACCTCTGGAGCAGGTGAGACTGGAACCTGGGCCTCCTGTCTCAGAGTTAGGGACACTACCACTGTACCACAAAACCCTTGCTTCCTCTTTATTTACACCCTCTATGATGGGAAACATCTTTATCAAAGCCCGTCGCCAACTCTAAATCCCAGGTTAAGGACGCAGGTCTATATTGGGCTTCAACTTGGGTGGTTTTGTCGGCAAAGTCTTGTATAAGCATGTCCCCAACCAGATGCCTTCATCCCCAACTCAACGCTAACCCAGTCCCCTGCCTCACTTAACATCTGGCCCCAAACTCCACTATTGTATATGGAGGCCCAAAGCAGCCCTGAACCTGGGCCTGAATTGAGCTGTTGATACCGCTACTGGGGTAGTTACCACACAAAGCAGACCGAGCCATGGAAGCAAGGACGGTGGGGCGTTTGATGGGGGGTGCTGCATGGTGGAGGGGCAGTGTGGAATGGACCTGTGCAATCTGATAAGGACTGTCCAGTTGACAATTGTCCAGTTCTGGCCTCCCAGTTATAGGAAAGATATTATGAAGCTGGAGAGGGTTCAGAAGACATTTACCAGGATGTTGTTGGGAATGGAGGGTTTGAATTATAAGGAGAGGCTGGAGAGGCTGGGACTTTTTTCACTGGAGTGTAGGAGGTTGAGGGGGTGATCTTATAGAGGATTATAAAATCATGAGGGGCATAGATAAGGTGAACTGCAGCTGTCTTTTCCCTAGGATGTGGGATTTCAAGACGAAGGGGCATATTTTTAAGGTAAGAGGAGATAGATTTTAAAAAGACACGAGGGGCAACTTGTTCATACAGAGTGGTTTGTGTGTGGAATGAACAAGGGGTGGATGTGGGTACATCACAAAGTTTAAAAGACATTTGGATAAATACATGAATAAGAAATGTTTGGGTATATATGGGCCAGGAGCAGGCAGGTGGGACAAGTTTAGTTTGGGAATATGGTTGGCATGGACTGAAGGGTCTGTTTCTGTGATGTATGACCCAAATGACCATTGCTGATCCTGGGCTTTTAGATATGAGCCTTGCCCCCGACAACAGTCCATTAGGCAGGGGCCTACTTCCAACCTGGAATATGAGCACATGCCCACTATATTGAATGGTGAGGTTTATCCGGTTGTGAACTGTGTGTATCTTCACTGGGATCCTTTGCCACTATCATGAACAATTCACAGCAGGCAGAACTTCAGGGACTATCTCAATATCTTGGTGGGGCTGCTGCATGACCATCTCTCAATAAAGCCCAGCCCAAGAAGGTCACTGCATGCATGCTAGATGTAGACAGAGGAGCAGCACCTACCATCATGCACCTCCATTTCATAATGGCTTGAAAGCCTTCTCTTGATCCTGTTAGCTGGGAACATGCCGAAAGCACTGGCAGCTCCGATATATGCACTAGAATCAAAACAGAAGAGATTATGAGACCTTTCTCCAATCACAGAAACATTCACTTCCTCCGCCCACTAATACCTAGCCGGAGCAGTGTGTTCCACCTACAAGCTGTACTGCAGCAATTCCAAACAGCACCTTCCAAACCTATGACCTTTACCACCTAGAAGGACATGTGCAACAGATACATGGGAACACCACCACTACAATGTCCCTCCTAGTCACACACCATTCCCAACTGGAGCTGTACTGATGCTGTTCCGGCAGTGTCGCTGGGTGAAAACCCTGGATCTCCCCACGTAAGGTACCTCCACCACAATCTGACAGCTCGCCATGGCCTCCTCCAGGTCACTTAGGGACGGGAGGGAAAGGCTGACCCAGCACATCCACATCGTGTAAACAAATCTTTTACCAAAAAGTGAAGTTCTGGTAGAAAGTCAGCCACAAACGCATCAAACAGCAGAGAAGGCTTGAAATGTTGCCTGGTCTAGTCCAGGCTCTGCTTCTCTTGGTCTCACATGGTTACACTGAGCAAGTTAGCAGGAACCATCACTGTGTGATTGTTCGCTCTCTACTTTCTGTTGGCAACTCACTTGCATAAATCATCTTAGCGCTGTGCATTTTAGTTTTCATTTAATTAAAAAGAGAGTAATCCTTGAGTTTTGGCCGCAGGCTCCACAGAGAAAAGATTAGTGTCTTAGTGGGCCAACCAGCCTTTGTTCCTTTCATATTATGTTATATTCTGCCTTTTCCAATCATTCATTATGTTGGTACAGAAGTAGCTTCAGGTTGAGCTGTTGGTGGGGGAGCGATGTCAGTGAAGACCCACTATTTTGTGTGACTGAATTGTGCGAATGATGATTATAAGAGACAGCAACAGGAATGGGCTATCAGACCTCTCCAGTCTACTCTGCGGTTCAACTGATGGCAACAAATCTGTTACCTCAGCTCCTCCTTCATGCATCAACTCCATTTCCTGCTACGGGATCACTGGTTGACATCGCTGCCTCAGGCTGGCTGCAGTGCTTCAGCGAAGCTCAGTGCTAACTGGGAGGATGGCATTTCATTTTCCGCTTGGGAACCCTACAGCCTTTAGGACTCAATATCGAGTTCAATAATTTTAGGGTCCAATTCCATCCTTCCACGTCCTTTACCCACCCCCACACCCCTGGCCCTGTCATGACATAGTGTGCTTTCAGCACAGCCAATCCATTTCCATCTACTCATGGTCCCCATTACCAGCTTCTCTTCCTCCCTGGTTTATCGTCAATCATCGCTTTGTCTGCCTAACTTTATCTCTCCCTCTCAGAGCTTCATGACCACCTATCCTTCCCTCCACTCCCAAAGCTTATCTACCACCCTTTCCTAGCTATGATCAGTTCTAAAGAAGGGTCACTGGACTCGCGATGTTAACTCTACTTTCCCTTCGCAGATGCTACCAGATCTGCTGAGTTTCTCCAGCACTTTATGATACAGATTTCCAGCATTTGTAGTTCGAAGTTTTATTTTGGGATAATGGATTGATGAACAAATATAATTTGGCACGGACTCACTCCCTTCAATCAGACACATGCAAATGGCCTTATGTACTTTCGATTCACATCAAAGCCAATATCTTGCAAAGCAAGCAGCCATTTGAATAGAGTAACAGATCTACCTCCCACCCCCATGTCAGGAAAAGTGGCGATATAGGATAATAAGGCTGTTCTATTTCTTTGCTGCAAGTTCAATATAATTTGTTTCAGCTAATTGATGAAGGCAGCGAATTTAAGATGTTCCCAAGTATAAACGCTATTAGTTCGAGCACGTCATGATGTTTCAAACAATTTCTATAAATGGAGATTTTTTTTAATCAATCTTGGAACATGGCCATCACTGGCTGGACCAGCGTTTATTGTCCATCCCTACATGCCCTTGAGAATGTGGTGGTCAGCTCATTTCTTGAACTGCTGCAGTCCACATGCTGTATGTTGACCTTTAGGGAGGGAATTCCAGGATTTTGATCCAGTTACATGAAGGAACGGCAATATATTTCCAAGCCAGGATGGTGAATGGCTTGGACAAGAATTTGCAGGGGGTGATGTTCCCATGTATCTGCTGCCCTTGTCCTTTGAAATGGCAGAGGTCATAGATTTAGAAAGTGCTGTCTAATGATCTTTGGTGAACTTCTGCAGGGCATCTTGTAGATAGTACACACTGCTGCGACTGAGTGTCGATGGTGGGGCTTATGCCAATCAAGCGGCTGCTTTGTCCTGGATGGTGGCTTGAGTGTTGCTGGGTCTGCACTTATCCAGGCAGGTGGGGAGTATTCCATCACACTCCTGACTTGTGCCTTGAAGGTGATAAACAGGCCTGCGGAGACAGGAGGTGAGTCACTCCATGCAAGATTCCTAATCATTAACGCATTAGACACAGTATTTACGTGGCTGATCCAGTTCAGTTCTGGTCAATGGTGTTCCCCAGGATATTGATGGTCTCACAATTGGCCTCAGTATGCCTTTGCTACGGTGGGGTAAAAATCTGTCAGCATTTCCCAACTGGAAAGTGCATGTGCAGAGACTGTAGAACCAAGCTGCACAGACAGAGGCCATTCAGCCCATTATGTCTGTGCTTGCTCCCTGAGAGCATTATCCAACTACTCTCATTCCTCACCCATTCCCTATTGCCCCAAAGCAGTTTTCCTTTACAACTATTTATCCAATTCCATTTTCAAAGTTCATTTTGAATTAAAACAAAAGACATTTGGACAGGTACATGAATAGGAAAGGTTTAGAGGGATATGGGCCAAACGCAGGCAAATGGGACTAGTTCAGTTTGGGAAACTTGGTCTGCATGGACAGGTTAGACCAAAGGGTCTGATTCCATGCTGTATGACTCAATGAATTTGTTCCTGTGGCCCTGTCAGACACTGCATTACAAAACTATAACAGTTCCCTGCACAAAGGCATTTCTGCCTGTTTTTATTGTTGCATTTTGTGACAGGAACAAACTTGGTCCCCAAAGCAAAGGTTGCCCACAGATTCATAGTTCCTTGAAAATGGAGTCACAGGTAGATAGGATAGTGAAGGAGCCGTTTGGTACGCTTGCCTTTATTGGTCAGTGCATTGAGTAAAGAAGTTGGGAGCTCATGTTGTTGCTGTACGGGACATTAATTTGGCCACTTTTGGAGTACTGCATGCAATTCTGGTCTCCCTCCTGTAGGAAGGATGTGGTGAAACTAGAAAGGGTTCAAAAAAGATATATAAGGATGTTGCCAGGATTGGACGGTTTGAGCTATAGGGAGAGGCTGAATAGCCTGGGGCTATCTTCCCTGGAGGATCGGAGGCTGAAGGGGTGACCTTACTGAGGTTTATAAAATCATGAGGGGCATGGATAGGGTAAATAGGCAAGGCCTTTTTCCTGAGGTAGGGGAGTCCAAAACCAGAGGGCATAGGTTTAAGGCGTGAGGGGAAAAATTTAAAAGGGTGCTAAGGGGCAACTTTTTCACACAGATAGTGGTGAGTGTATGGGATGAGCTGCCAGAGGAAGTGGTGGAGGCTGGTACAATTACAACATTTAAAAGGCTGGATGGATACAGGAAGGCTTCAGAGGGATACGGGCTAAATACTGGCAAATAAGACTAGATTTATATAGGATACCTGGTCGGCATGGTCGAATTGGACCGAAGGGTCTGTTTCCGTGCTGTATATTTCTATGACTCTAAATAACTGGCTGTTTTAACTTGCCCTGGATGAATATCCTTTTTGAAAAAGTTGGATAAAAGGGGAGCAGGGCAGGAATCTAACTTTAAAGAGAGACAGAGGTTTGAAAGAGAAAGTCTACAGATTGAGACAGACTGCCTACAGCTGTATTTCTGCTCCGTTGTATGCACAGCCTGCTGTTGAAAGAATAATACCGATCCTCCATCTAAGACAAGATTGAGTTTAAATTCAATTTGCATTGCTCCCTGCTGTTACAATAATAGACCATGCCATGCCATGTGTGAGAAACAATTAATAGTATCAAAAAATATCTATGAGTTCCTCTTCGTACCACGTTTAATTCAAATCCAAATGACATCTATTACCTCGCTAATATATGGCACCGTATGATTCCTCTACATTTAATGAGTCAATTTAAAACCTCAATAGTTTCTATGTTAGGCCAAATATTCCTTCCATTATCTTATCATTTTATATCCCTTTCTTCATTTTGTTGATCTGTTCTGCCTCTTCTGCTAGGTTTAGTTTCAACCTCTACCCTTCATCTCCCTCACTTTTCTTCTTCTCTATCTTGCGTCTTTCATTTCCTAATGTCACCTACACCTGTTCCCCTGTGTCTGTATCGGTCTCTCTCCTCTCTTCTCTCATCTCTTTTGCCTTATTTTCTTCCCTCATCGGTCTCCTCTGCTCTTGCCAATTTTCCACCTCCTCCTTTCCCCTCTGCCTGAACCTCCCCCCACCCCCTCGCACTCCGCCGTAATCCCTCTTTAAAAAAAGTAAAGCCGAGCTCTCTGCCAGTTTCGCCATCGATTTCAGCTCTCTCGCCACCCTTCGGGCTCCTGCTCTGGCTTCTGTCTTCTCGGCCGACAGCCAAGAATAAAAAAAGCCAATTTAGAAACAACTCCGACAAAAGAAAGAGACTGGGGTTGATGCATGCTGCGTTATCGATTCCAACCTGGCATCTTGCAATCCCGAATCTAACAGATGTCCCTGTATGCCTGTGGTAACGTCAGTGCCTCTCTGACAACTGACTAAATGGATCTGCAGCGCATGTCTAGTGTCTGGGTCGCTCCGGTGCCTAAGTCAGGTTTTCCCAGTTCCTTCGAATTATGTCAACTCAGCCTTCAAATGCCGCAAATAAAACCGTGCCTGCTTTAAGAATCATTTCACACCACATCCAACATTGGAAGGTATGGTTCAAACCCAATAATTAAAAAACACTCCCTCAGCCTGAACAGTGACCAGACTTTGCTGCATTTCCGCGGTAGAACAGCAATACTTGGAAATGAATATTCTGGCCGTGCTGAAGCACTATACAAAACGAGTTGCATCATTTGCAAGTTTTACTGGGCTTTTTTTGTTTCTTCTGCGTTTACCACCATTTGTACATCTCTATGCTGCACCTGAGCTGTCTTTATAATCTTATGAATAAAAATAAAGCTCCTATGATTTACGCGATTGCCCACATCATGGAAGAATATTGCAATTAACCTGCAGAAGAACACCACTTCAAGCAGATGATTAAATTATGGTTGAGGAAAGTCAGTGAGGATGATAATACACGTTGCCATGGTGACTCTGCATCTTTACCAGATCAGGGCACAGACTACGCTTCCTCATTCTCGCCCCCTCATTAAGTCCTTTATTGACTGCAAACTTTGAGAGAGAGGCAGACAAAATACTAAGGCTATTCTCAATATTCCAAGGATCATATTTTCATCCAGGCCTCACTGTAGCCTGGGATAGTGGGACCTGCATTCACAGAAGCTGAGAGTGTTGCACTCTGTTCCTCTAGCCCGACCTTTTACCCCTAAAAATGTCTTATTCATAAAATTTGTAAACGTACAAAACATTTTGAATTAAAAATTACAATAAAGTGCAATAAACTTGACTCCAGACAACATGTTCCACTGTTGACTGCTGTCATTTAAGGGTATCGGGCTCCTGGAGCAACCTTGCGATGATGTCACAGAGCTGCACATGCCTATGAATAAATAGTACAGTGTGGATGCAGTCAGTCTACCCTTTACCAGACTATACTGCACTAAACTAGAGCACTCTAGAATAAGAGGGAACCTGACTGTAGTGCACATGGTCATGAACACACAAAGATAGCTTATGCCTTACCTAATGTAATCAAAAATCAGAGCCTGATATATTGATAATGCCATTGATGTCAAGGGGCAATGGTCAGATTGTCTCTTGTCAGAAATGGTCATTAACTGGCACATTCGTGGTCTGAATGTTACTTGCCATTTGTCAGGCCAGGTCTGAATATGGTCCAGGTCTTACTGTAATTGGATATGGGCTGCTCCAGTATCTCAGGGCTTGCAAATGGTGCTGAATATCCAATCGTTGGTGAATATTCCCACTTCTGACCCTATGCTGGAGGTAAGGTCATTGATGAAGAAACTGAAGATGGTTGGATCTAGGACACAACCTGAGGAACTCCTGCAGAGATGTCCTGGAACTGAGATGACTGAATTCTAACAACCACGACCATCATTTGTACCAGGTATGACTCCAACCAGCACAGAGTTTGCCCTCAACTCCCACTGACTCCAGCTTTTCTGAATTATTCTCTGCTCACTGAATTTTTCACTAGAAAATGACCTTGTTTTTAATAAAGAGCCTCTGCTGCAGTTTTGACCAGGGCCTTTGTCAGCTGTAGTTTGTAGAGACTTTTTAAAATTAAACAGATATTATTGCACAAATAAATTGTGGTTGATTGGGCGGAAGTGTTTATCCGATGTACTGTCCCCAGCTCCAATTCATTGGCTGACACAGTGGTGTCAATACTCCCTTTGTATTTGTAGTCATGGTCACCTCGTTTCTTAGCTTAGATCTTAAGAAATATGAGCAGGAGAAAGCCATCTGGCCCCTCGAGCCTACTGTGCCATTCACCCTAATCTGACATTCCACATATCCGCTGTCCTGCCCGTTCCCAACAACTCTTGATCCCCGACTGATCAAGAATCTGTCTCAGCCTTAAATACACACAACGACTCTGCGCTCACAGCTCTCTGTGGTAAGGAGATCCAAAGACTCAACTCCTCATCTCGGTCTTCAATTAGTGTCTCTTTATTCTGAGACTATGCCGGCTGGTCCCAGACTCTCTCATGAGTGCAAACATTCTCTCAGCGTTGACACTGTCAAGCCCCTTAAGAATCCCATATGTTTTAATGAGATCAACTCATTCGTCGAATCTCCAGTGAGTACAGTCCCAACCTGTTTTAGCCTTTGCTCATAAGCCAATCCCTCCATACCAGTGATCATCCAAGTGAACCTTCTCTGAACTGCCACCAATAAAATAATATCTTTCCTTAAATAAAGGAACCAAAACTACTTACAGTGCTCCAGATGTGGTCTCACCAGCACTTGTATAGGTGCAGTAAGACTTCCCTACTCTTATATTCCAACCTCCTTGAAATAAGTGCCAACATTCCATTAGCCTTTCTGATTACCTGCTGCCCCTGTGCGCTAGCTTCCTGTGTTCAACATACAAGTACCCCCACATCCTCTGTGTTGCAGCTTTCTCCATTTATTTTTTCTGATTAGTAGAAAATGAGATGTTTGCAGCAACAAAAAGATTCTCAAGCAGTTCCCGGGTCACCCATTAGCAACATGGCCTGTGACCTGCTTGGCGGAGGTTTTATCCGTGCAAGTTGACGAGTTGCAAAGTCTTCCTGCAGGATGCACAAGACCATGAGACTCAGCTATTGCTCCAGTGCCGTTTGTTGGGCAAGATTATAAAGGCCTGTAGAGCAAAGGTGGGAACTTAGGGGAGAGGTACAGGTCAGCCCTGCTCTCTTTGAACACCCAGGCAGCTTCAAAGGGGCTGAATGGCCACCTCCTTCTATTCCTGTGAATTAGCAGCAGGGCCTGCAATAATCGCCCCTCCTCTTCCCAGACAGAATCCCAACACTTCCTACACATCATCTCCTTATGATGACAACTCAGCCGAAAAACCCAATTTGAGGTCGATCTCGGGTACAAACTCCAAAACACATTGTCAGACAAATAAGCATCCAAAGGGCCATGTCCTCCTACTCCATATACATCTATGCAAATATATTAGCTCTGACACGTTCTTGTTTCAGGCCAGAAAGCCAGTTGGTGAAGGATAATATTAGAGCTAACTTTATTTGGTGTTATATTTATTTACAGATTGAAACATTATAAGCATGTAACTCCTAACTCAACATCCTATTGTCTTAGCAAGAGTCTCAAGTGAAACCCCAACTAAAACCCTCCCAGTTGAATATAATTACACATAAGTCCTGGCGATTCTCAAAGTATTTATGGACACAATTTACAAAAACATACGCTGGAATTAAAAGTGAGCTGCTACAGCTGAAGAATGATGGTGACTGTAAATTCATCGACTGTCTGATGTGATCCTGTCTGGACCCATGAAATAGGATATCTGTATGGAGCAAGGGAAACTTCAAGCAGACAGACTGAAAAGGAAGAGGTAACAATAGATTGACAGTTCACTATTGTTTTCCAATCCCCACTCTGCACCCCCGCCCATAAGCAGGAAACCAACTCTTATAGACATCTTTGTGTTTCACTCCTCCAGAGATATACAAAGGACTATATTAAAAAACAAACCACAGCCCCTGGTCTATGTGTGCTAGTGGCCTGACATACTGGCATGTCGACCAGTCTGCTGTGAAGTTGATAACATGTGGAGCTGGGGGAACACAGCAGGCCAGGCAGCATCAGAGGAGCAGGAAAGTTGATGTTTTGGGTTGGGACCCTTCTTCAGGACTGGGAAGGGGGAAGGGAGAAGGGATCTCAGAAATAAACAGAGGGAGGGGGGTGCGGTTGTGGGAATGTAGGTGAGATGGTGATAGGTGGATGCAGGTAAGGGTTTGTGGAGATTGGTCAGTGGGAAGGGTAGAGCGGATAGGTGAGAAGGAAGATGGACAGGTTGTGTCAGGTAGAGGAGGCAGGGATGAGAGGGAGGCCTGGACATGGGATGAAGCTGAGGGTAGGGAGATTTTGAAGCTGGTGAACTCTATGTTGGGGCCATTGGGCTGTAAGCTCCTGAGGCAGAATATAAGGTGTCGTTCTTCCAGTTAACGTGTGACCTCGTTGTGACATTGGAAGAGGCCCAGGATGGACATGTCACCAAGCAAGTGGGAGGGGGAGTTGAAACAGCTGGCAACCGGAAGGTGGTGTTGATGGGAGCGTACAGAGCGCAGTTGCTCCGCAAATCGGTAACCGAGTCTGTGCTTGATCTCGCCATTAGAGAGGAGACACGTTTGAGAAGGGCCAAAAGCACCCCTGCACTGCAGTTGAGAAAGGAGGAAGATTTTCTCTTGTTGTCAGTGCGACCACCCAATCACCAGCAAAACAGTCCAGGATAAAAGAATTTCGGTCAACCTGCAATTAAACCTAGATCTCAAACTGCTCAACCTCCGATGTCAATATTATGCATGTAATGACCGCAATGTCCCAGTACTTAATCTCCACAGATGTTTCTGTATATTATTAATCATCTTTACTTCTAACCTGCTGTGTTATTATTCATTCTCATTTTGATAACTATCGCTTTTGCTTAATCAATTGGTTACAATCTTTCCTTTTCAAACATAAATCGATTTGGGACGGAGAAAAGCATCCACAGGGGATGGACCCCTTCTAACTTGACCGTTTTGTGACCAGCCGAGGGACAGGTGAATAAAGGAAGGGGGTCAGTTCATTCCTCATCACTTTGGTATTTGACAATTTGAGATAGCTCCACAAATATACAATTCGAATACTGTACTACTGACCAGCTTGTACTCAGCGGGGGTCATACACTCGATCATCATTTCAAAAATACACAACACTGAAGTCTGAATGAAGACAGGATCCCACCACACGCACAGGCAGAAACACTGATGGACCCACAGCAAGTTTCTCCATCCTCACTGAACAAAGGTCATTCAATGTCGGAAGCACAACAGCAGAATGTTTATCATTGAAACAACATTTATAAAAAGTTTGGATAAAGGTTATTCAAGCTTTCAGCCCGGTCTACATCATAGGCTACATATTAACTGCAACTTTCACGTTACTGTAAGGGTAGTCAATTTTGATAACTTTGCCAGTTGGGCACAGGATCTCTCAATTGGCATGGTGAGACGGTTTCAGGCTGATCTTCAACCCAGCCAAATCATCAAGCCAACGACCCCTAACTTACAGGTTTAACCTGATGCATTATAGAGAGAGCTGATCCACACTCCTGATTTCGACCTCCACCGTCCCCTAACCCCCGCTCCCTCCTCACCTCTTCGCCTGGCATTTTGGGGGCATGAGGAACGCTGCAGATGATATCCAAAATAGGAGCAGTCCCCTAGCTCCCTCAATCTCAACCCCTCAGAGATCCCGCTACCTTCTACCAGTTTTCTCGAGCTTAATCAACCACTTCTCAGAGTTAAGTGTGATACCGAAGGGAAAAGCTGCAGGATTCACCTTTAACAGATAAAACTGGAGCCTGTCTTTAGTCAATCACATATTTATTTACAGAGCAAAGCAATATGAGCATGCATCTCCTAACTCAACTGCCCACTGTTTCAGTAAGTGCCTGGAGTGAAAGGCCAAAGGTTATGACGGATAAAGAATGAGAATAGCCAGGATCTTTCTGAACGTTGGAGCAGACTTGTGGGGTCTGCTCCACTCCTAATTTGTAAATTTGCACGTTGCTATGTTATCTGACACCTTTGATGTTCGACATGCCTTTGCTGTCAGGTCAGTCCTCCTAGGAAGGGGAATGGAGCCCAAATGAACAAAGACATTTCTTCAAACCTCTAAGGAGCTTTGTCCCTTCCTTACTCTTCCCCAGAAGGCAGTGGAGGCTGGGTCATTGAATGTGTTCAATCACTGAGTCAGTTTGATAGGCAAGTGCATCCAGGGTTACAGGGGGGCAGACAGGATAGTAGAGGTGAGACCATAATTACTTCATCTGTGATCATACTGGACGGCTAGGCAGGGTCGAAGGGCTGAATGGCCTAATCCTGTGTTCCCCTGGCTTTCCTTCCTTTCCAGCAAATTCAGCCAGTACACCCTTATTTTTCGCTACTGAATGGTACTGAGCTTGGGGGGAGTGGGAATCGGGGACGCTGATGTGAAAGGCCTGACACAAAGACAGTAGAGTTCCTTTAAATGAAGTGGTGTGTCACTTTAAATAAGGAGAGCTGTGCTGCTGCTTAGTGGTTAGCACTGCTGCCTCGCAGGTTCGATCCCACCCTCAGGCAACTGTTCGCACGTTCTCCCCGTGTCTGTGTGGGTTTCCTCCAGGTGCTCCGGTTTCCTCCCACAGTCCAAAGATGTGCAGATTAGGGTGGATTGGCCATGCTAAATTGCCCCATAGTGCCCAGGCTACGTGGATTAGCCATGGGAAATGCAGGGTTTCAGGGATAGGGTAGGGGGGGGGGGGGTTTGGGTGGGATGCCCTTCAGGGGCTTGCTGGGCCGAATGGCCTGCTTCTGCACTGTGAGGATTCTATGCCTAATGGCACAATTCCAAAAGGAACAGAACAACCTGGGGATTCATGCGCATCGAAGTTTGAAAGTGGCAGGATATACTGAGGGCGCGGTCAGCAAAGCAGATGGGATCGTGTCTCTGTATATAGAGGCACTGAGTACAAAACCAGCAAAGTTACACTCACGTGTTTCGGAACCTCCGGTCTGGCTCAGTCAGGCGGTTCTGTTCTAGCCACTGCACTCTCAGAAAGAGAACAGGAGATTTAACAGAATGGTTTCAGGGATGAGGGATTTCAGCAACACGTTTGGTTTGGAAAGGCGGAGGAAACTGTGTAAAATTATTACAGAGTTCGATAAGGCGGAGAGATTAAAGGATGCAGACTTAAGGTTCGGGGCAATAAAGGGCGAATGTGAGGAAGAGCTTTTTACACAATAAGTGGAAATCGTCACCCACAATGACCTTGGAAACAGCAGTAATGACTCAGATGAAAGCTGGACACTTGGCAGGGCCATGGGGACTGAGCTGGAGAAAGGGACTGATTGGGTTCTAGGGAGTCAGCACAGACTTTATAGGCTGAATGGCCTTCTTCTTTGCTGCGACATATCTAAAGCTCGTGTTTATCCTCCCCAGAACCACCCACATTTCGAATCTGCTGCTAGTTAATGTCCTCCTGTGACCCTTACTCTTAGTTGGAGCATCATTTAACCAGCAGGGAACAACACAGAGATTCAAATTCATTCAGTATCCAATTGGGACGGGTTGGATATGAACCCAGATTAGGACACTGAGATAAATGTAAGGAGACAGACAGATGTTCAAATAGTAATGTGTTATTGGGTTATGGAGAGCTGGCAGGAAAGTGGAGTTGAGGCTGAGATGAGATCAGCCATGATCGTACTGAATGGTGGGGCAGATTTGAGGGGCAGAATGGCCAACCCCTGCTCCTAGATCTTCTGATCTAGAGATCACTTGGTGTGTTCTAAATCACTGCCTCATGCATCTTCCAATTCATCGACGTTCCTGCTGGCTTATATAAATCATACTATTTGTGAACTTATCAATATCTAAGTTTCTGCTAGTGCATTAAACCCATTTATGGTTTTATAAACTCTGAAAATCCAACTCCCCCACTCCCTTATAAAGTGTCTGCTCAATCCAATTCACTGTAGGAAATTCAGCAACGTTCACTGTCTCTGCAGGATAATAGCTGCTGACTGTGTGGAGTTAATACACGGCAATTATAATCCTCACTTTGCTGCTGAGTATCTGCTCCTGAGCTGGAATGTTGTGGTATTTAAATCCTACGCTAGAGGCTCCAGGTTGGGAATTCAATGAGGTACCTGGGGAGGAACTAGGCTGAAGAGTGATGGGGAAGTAGTCACTTGTGCCCCAACCAAAAACTACCTATCAACTAGCATCGCAGTTAACAAACAAACAATCTGGTCATTATCTGGTCATTTCTGAAGAAGGGTCTAGGCCTGAAATGTCAGCTTTCCTGCTCTTCTGATGCTGCTTGGCCTGCTGTGTTCATCCAGCTCCACACCTTGTTATCTCTGGCCATTATCACATTACTGTTTTTGGGATCCTGCTGTGCACACAATGCACTGCTGCATTTCCTACCTTACAACGATGCCCACCCTTCGAAAGTACTTTGGGGTGTCTCAGGGGTCGGGAAAGGGGCTGCCAATTCCCTCTGCCTCTGTGAAAAGTTGAGTCCGTCCAAGAATTGAACCCTGGTCCTTCTGGAAATTCCACTAAAAACTGTCCTAAAAACAAACTGCACGCCCGACAATTCTGTCTGCCTCTTTCCCCTTTTATTTTTCTCGTTCTCTTTGAAGCCTTTGGTCTTTCTATTTTGATAAGCTCCACCATGAGCACTGACCCTCTGCACTTCCTCATTCTTTGTAAACTCCGAGCAGAGAGTGCTGTACCTACACCCGCCTTTATCCAGGGGTGTAAGACATACTTGGCTCATTCCAATTTCACTGAAGGGCCTCAGTTTGACATTTCCTTTACATTTTCCCTTCTCCCAACCAAGTCCTCTAAAACTCAGGTACAGGGTCAGTAAAGCTTCATTTTGTCTGATCAGATATGAAATGGCTAAGTGGAACAGGCCAGACTGGCTGAACAGTCTCCTCCTAATCCGACATCTCCTCTTCCGTCTTTGGCAATTTTCAACACAGAAGCCTACATATTAATACTGGCATCACTTGAGGTTTGTTGCATTTTCCTTTTGTGAGGTTAGTGATGCCAACAAATCTCTGCCAAGTCGAAAGGAAATTACGTTTCAGGTCTCTCAAAAAGAAACCAACGAGGACGTGCTATGAATGTAAAAACAAAATTTGTAAAGAGTTATCTACGATTTTCGGTTGGATTGCAACTTTCTACTAGTCCCAATAATAGAAACTGTTGTGCCCATCTGCTGATGGGTTGGCGCCAATGGTGAAATTGAATATTTAATGCCAAATGGTTCCACACTGATAATACAGTCACCCGGAAGGATGAGTGGTTTTGGTGCCAGTTCTCCCGGGAAATAAACTGTGGTACTTAAGGCAAATTCTTGATCTGGGTTTGTAATCAGATTGCAAAATTAAAAACTGCCCTTTCTACATACCCTGACTGCACCACCTCTGATAACTTGCCATCTATCCGGTTACTGGCTCCAGACAAAATGCCAACCTGAACTCCTTCTACACTACAGAATAATCCCTGTTTTTATTAAGGATACAATAGGATCTTATTGCGTTCGCAGTTTATTGTACACATAACCACAGTGCTGATTTCATACAATGACATTTCTCTGTAAGACACAGAAACTGATGTAGGCCATTCAGCCCATCAAGTCTCAATTCAATGTGATCATGGGTGACCTGATCATCATCAACTCCATTTCCTTGCCCCTAAAGGGGCTGAATGACCTCATCCTAGAATCTGTACAGGGAGAAACAGGCCATTCAGCCCACCGAGTCCATACCAACCTTTTGAAGAGCATATGCACCCTGTCCCTGTAACCCTGCATTTCCCCTGGCTAACCCACTTAACCTACACATCCCTGTACACCAGGGGCAATTTAGAATGGCCAATCCAGCTAATTTGCACATCTCCGAGCAGTGGGAGAAAACCCATGCAGACTCGGAGAGAATGTGAAAAAATCCACATAGACAGCTGCCCAAGAGTGGAGTCGAACCCAGGGTCCTGGGTCTGTGAGGCAGCAGTGCTAACCACTGAGCCACCATACTTCCCACATGGTGCCTCAGTTTCCACAGAAGCCTCCCACCTGTTTGGGATGCTCTCTGGGACGAAGTAGTTGCCTTCTGACAGAAAGAAATAATTGACTTCAGTACCAATAGCCTTTGGAAAAGGTGGTCTTTAGAATTCTCTTCCCCAGAGAGCGGTGGAAGTCAGATCATTGAATATGTTCAAGACTGAGATACAGATTTTTGATTGACATTGTGATAGGGACTGGACAGGAGAGGTCTCAGTTCAATCAGGCATGATATTGCTGAATGGTGAAGCAGGATCAAGGGGCCAAATGGCCTGGTTGTGCACTATCTAAGCCTTGATCCTTTACTGGAAAATGTGTGGAAGTGGAGACTGGAGTTTGAGAGATTGCTATCGCTTGGTTGTGGTGCGGAAGTGTTTTAGTTTTGGACTAGGTAATCTGGCAGAGGACGAAAAACCCTATGGCTCCCAATGGAAGTGAATCCAGTACATTTTGTGGAATCTGGAGCAGCAGGAGGCCATTCAGCCCTTTGAACCTGCTCCACCATTCCAAAAAATTGTGACTGATCGGATAGTTACCTCAAATCCACATTCCCTGGTAATCTTTCAACAGAGAACTTGCTTAACAAGAAACAACCTACTAAATATTCAAGGACTCAGCTTCCATGAAGAGAATTCCAAATAATCATCGGATCCCTTCAGTGTGGCAGCAGGCCATTCAACCCATCAAGTTCACACTGACCCTCTGAAGAGCAGCCCAGCACCTCCGACCCTAACCCTGCACTTCCCATGACTAACCTATCTAGCCAGCACATCCCTGCACACTATGCCTGATTTAGCCTGGCCAATCCACCTAACTTGCACATCTTTGGACAGCGGGGGGAAGCCGGAGCACCCGGAGGAAACCCATACAGACACGGAGAGAATGTGCAAATTCCGCACAGACGGTCACCTGAGGGGGGAACTGAACCCAGGTCCATGGCCCTGTGAGGCAGCAGTGCAAACCACTGAGCCACCGTGCCGCCCCTCCCTCATAAAACAACACCCCTCCTCATTCTGTGGATTTCTGTGAATCCCCAACCTGTCGACAGCAAACTGAATATTCACTCTCAATCCCCTGGCCCTCGTCCAGCTCAGGCCCACTCTCCTGACCTTTTATCACTCTAGA
This sequence comes from Ginglymostoma cirratum, assembly GCA_024137785.1. Taxonomy (NCBI): domain Eukaryota; kingdom Metazoa; phylum Chordata; class Chondrichthyes; order Orectolobiformes; family Ginglymostomatidae; genus Ginglymostoma; species Ginglymostoma cirratum. Next base: position 10,044,645 of record JAHRHZ010000086.1, on the reverse strand, counting down.
CCAAACCAATGATCGAACTAATAACCCACATCTACTCTACTTGGGGACGGGGGAATTGTAATGATTGGACAGGTGGATCCTAATGATTATGAGATCCCTGATTGGGTGCTGTTAACCCTGGGCCAATCAGGGAGCCCTGGCTGACAGATATAACCAGGAGATTCAGAGAGTCTCCTCAGTCTACAGACTGACTCTGAGCTGGCTGGTCACAGCCCATGTGCAGTACACATATAAATAAAGGGTGACCTGGTTACAGGATATCAGCCTCTGTGCTGTTATTTCAGTAATAAATGCTGCAGCTCCAATTCCAATTTGTGTTCTTTATTTGGAAGGATGGACGATGCCAGAGGACCTTTAGGAGAAGGGGCAGTGAAGAAATTGCTGCAATTTTCATTGAGGGCTGTTGGGTTCGCATCCTTTGAGTGGTACTCAAAGACCATTCTGCGAATTGACTGGGGCCTGACTAAGTTGCTCTTGCAGAGGGCTAATAGGGGCTAACGCGGCTTGTTCCTGAGCTTGAAGCGTTGACGAGTGTTGGAAACATCCCGCACGGGGGGTGCTGACAGCACGTCCTGACCGAGGGGGCGGATGGTTACTCTGGCCGCGACTGGATTTACAAACAGCGTCAGAGGAGTCTTGCCCTCAAACAGACGAGAGAGCAACGAGCAGACTAACCTGTTGATGAGGCTGTGAGGCTGGTACTGGGTGGCGAGGAGGGGGCCGTGAATTGGCAGGGACCCCACTGGGTGGTTGGAGAGTTGCACCATCCTGTTGTCGGAGCACTGGACAAGGGATGGGATGGGGTGCAGGGTCGTCAGTTCAGTGGTCTGCACCATCCTGGCCCCTCCGTTAACCTGGGGGCTCTGCGCACCCGGGTGGAGCTTGCTGTGACCCAGGCTAATCACCGGTACCTCCAGCGGCAGGCTTCCTGAGGAGCGCAAAGGGGTTTCCGTGGAAACGGGCTCCGACGTGTCTTCCTTGCTTGACTGAGTGCGGTCCCCGGGGGTAGAGTCAGAAGCAGCCTGGGCTGTGATTTGCCTTGCATCTCCCTCGTTAGTCGGGGACTCGCTAATTCGTCCTGGCTCAGTCTTCACGGGACTGCGGGAGTCTCCGGTACCTGGGGAAGGACAGGACTCGAATTTCTCCATCATCTTTCTTCAGCCAACTGTAAGTCTGCCACTCCAGCAATCCCCTCCGGTTTAGCTGTGGGGAGGAGAGAGAGAGAGAGAGAAATGCAAATCGACTTTAGAAAGAGGGGTAAACAACAGGTGGAAGAAAACATTTGAACTGTTTGAACACCCCGCTTCTTTGGTTTCCCTGAGGACACTGCACTCATACAGTCATAGAGATGTACAGCACAGAAACAGACCCTTTGGTCCAACTCGCCCATTCTGGCCAGATACCCTAACTAAATCTCGTCCCATTTGGCCAATATCCCTCTAAACCCTTCCTATTCATATACCCATCCAGATGCCTTTTCAATGATGTAATTGTACCAGCAGCTCATTCTATATACACACCACCCTCTGTGTGGAAAAAGTTGCCCCTTAGGTCCCGTTTTTTAAATCTTTCCCCTCTCACCTTAAATCTATGCCCTCTTATTTAGGACGCCCTCACCCCAGGGAAAAGACCTTGTCTATCCACCCTATCCAAGCCCCTCATGATTTTATAAACCTCTATAAGGTCATCCCTCAGCCTCTGATGCTCCAGGGAAAATAGGCCCAGTCTGTTCAGTCTCTCCCTATAGCTCAACCCCCCCCCTAAACCCTGGCAATATCCTTGTAAATCTTTTCTGAACCCTTTCAGTTTCACAACATCTTTCCAATAGCAGGGAGAGCAGAACTGAATGCAATACTCCAAAAGTGACCCAACCGATGTCCTGTACAGCAGCAACATGACCTCCCAATTGCTAAACTCAATGCACTGACCAATAAAGGCAAGCGTACCAAACACCTTCTTCACTATCCTGTCTACTTGGGACTCCACTTTCAAGGAACTATGAACCTGCACTCCAAGGTCTCTTTTTTTCAGCAACACTCCGCAGAACCTTACCATTAAGTGTACAAGTCCTGACCTGAATGGCCTTTCCAAAATGCAGCACACCACATTTATCTAAATTAAACTCCATCTGTCACTCCTTGGCCCATTGGCCCATCTGATCAAGGTCCTATTGTGCTCTGAGGTAACATTCTTTGCTGTCCACTACATCTCCAATTTTGGCATCATCTGCAAAATTGCTAACCATAACTCCTACGTTCACATCCAAATCATTTATATAAATGATGAAAAGCAGTGGACCCAGCACCGATCCTTGTGGCACACCGCTGGTCACAGGCCTCCAGTCTGAAAATCAACCCTTCACCTCCACCCTCTGTCTCCTACCTTTGAGCCAGTTCTGTATCCAAATGGCTAGTTCTCCCTGTATCCTGTGTGATCCAACCACTCGAAGATGAAACTGAGGTATCGGAACTAGAGGAAACCATTCAGCACTCAAGCCTGTTCTGTTCACTTAGACTGGATCAGATCTGGCTGATCAGCTCACTTTCGTTCCATCATCCCTTTCCTTGCCAAAGCTTAGTCTTGAAAGCTCGCCTTAGCCCAACATTCACAGAATTTTGAGGAGAGGGAGTGCGGAATTGTGTTGATGTGACTGGGCCAGCACTCCGTAAACCTGGCCTGACACCATTATGATTCAATATTAAATGGGCAATCGAAAACAAGACTGAGTCCCAGATGTTGTTTTAAAAAAAAATACCATTTGCTTCACTGATGTCCTCAAGGGAAGGAGAATCTGCTGTCCTTACCCGGTCTGGCCTACACGTGACTCCAGGCCTACAGTGATGGCTCCCAACTGCACTCTCCCTGACAAATGGCCGAGCCAGCCGCTCCATTCAAGGGGCAGTTACGGACAAAGCAACAAGCACCAGCCTCTCCAGTGATGCCCGCATCTCAGTGGAGACCGAAGGCAAGGGGAAATTAAAAACCTTGTACTGTAGGTCAAACTGCAGTCGCTCTGTGCACAGCAAGATCCCACCAGCAGCCTCGTAATGACGACAACTAAAAACTTCTGTTTTTAGGGTGTGCTCGAAGGGTGAACATTGGCCGGGAAACCAGGGCGGGCACACGCTATCCTCTTCAAACTGTCCCACAAATTATTTTACGATGACTGGAAAGTTTTAACACAGACATTGCAGCAAACTGTGCTTCCCAAACTGTTTCCTCCGCCCCACTGTCAGCCCATCTGTGACAGTGGAAAATGGCTGTGCTCCCACTCCTCCAAGTAAGAGTGGAGGGGGTGTGTGTGTGCGAGAAACTGTGTGCGTGTGTGTGTGTGTGTGTGAGACAGAGTACGTGTGTGTGAGAGAGAGAGACAGTATGTGTGTGTGAGAGAGTGAGGGTGTGTATTTGCATGTGTGTGTGTGAGAGAGAGTGTGTGTGTGAGAGAGAGAGAGAGAGTGTGTGTGTGTGAGAGAGTGAGGGTGTGTATTTGCGTGTGTGTGTGTGAGAGAGAGAGAGAGAGCGTGTGTGTGGGTGAGAGAGTGAGGGTGTGTATATGCATGTGTGTGTGTGAGAGTGTGTGTGTGAGAGAGAGAGAGAGCGTGTGTGTGTGTGAGAGAGTGTGTGTGTCAGTGTGTGTGTGTGTACTGGTAAATGAGTATAAACCTCAGTGAGCAGACGTGTGGGGTTTCAGTTGTGGGTAGACTGGGCGGGTGAGGGGGTAGGGGAAAGGGAGCGACATATTTAATTTGCAGTAATTTTTGAAAACATGTGCCTCCTTTCCACTACCATTTTTGGAGCTGTAAGCAGGCTTAAACGTCAGTCTGGTAATAGCGGCCAATAAACCAAACCTGACGATGTAAAGGTACCTCGCCATTTAGTCCATGGTCTCACTGTTGCCTTAGAGGACGATGTCAGAATCTCACCTCATGACCCCCAATGGGGTTGGCAGTGACCCCATCATGACCCAGAATGGGGTTGGCAGTGGCCCCTTGGTGGACCCCCACAGGGGTTGCCAGTTATCCCCTATGAACCCCCTGGGATTGGCAGTGGCCCCCTGGTGGACCCATTGGGAATGGCAGCCCACAGTTTGGGATGCTCTGATTTAGGCTGACATTTCAGCGCAGTACTGGAGGAGTGCTACACTAACAGAGGTGCTGTCTTTCAGATGAGTTTAGCTCTGGCCTGCTCTTACAGGTGAACTTCAAAGATCCTATAGCATATTTTAATAAGGACCCAGAGAGCTCTCCCCAGTGTCCTCGGGCCAATGATTGTCAGCAGGAGAAATGCAGATCCCCTTAAGGTCAAACAGAACAGCACCAGAGTTTGACTGCAAGCAGATGTTCTTTTGACTTTGTGTTTGAGAGCTGGGGTTTTCACATGAGTGGGCAGTGCTAGTCATTTAATTGGGTATTTTGGGAACTTAGTGACAGCTTTTCTTAAAAAAAATTGGATTATTAGATTCCATAGTCGGCCCTTAAAATAAAAATAAGACTGGGTTCTACAGGGGCTCTTGTGGGACAATGTATTGTCCCGTCCTCTGGACTAGTAGACCTGGGTTCAAATCTCACTTCTCCTGGAGGTGTATAATAACACGCCCGAACAGGTTGAGTTGGGGAGCAGTGGTTGGGGGGTGGGGGGGGAGGAGGTGCTGGATTATGGGTTCCTGCACAGGGAAAGGTGGAAACTGTTGTTTGTGCTAAGCTGTCAATTTACAATAAAATCCTTATAAATTTCTGAAAGTCTTTTGCTGCCTACTTCAACATACGGCTATCAGTCTGGCAAAAATATAATTATCCCTCAAGCAACAGCTAAAAAATGATCTGGTCATTAACACATTGCAGTTTATTGAAGCTTGCAGTAATCATTATTACCCATCCCAGAGGGCAGTTAAAGAGTCAACCACATTGCTGTGGGACTGGAGTCACATGTAGGCCAGACCAGATAAAGGTGGCAGATTTCTTCCTTAAAGGACGTTAGTGAACAAGATGGGTTTTTCCAACAATCAATTCATGCTCATCATTAGACTCCTAATTCCAGAATTTTTTTTGAATGTGTACGACAAAGATGTGTAGGTTAGATTGATTGGCCACGCTGAGTTGTCCCATTGTGTCCAGGGGTGTACAGGTCAGGTGGACTTAGCCATGGAAAATGCAGGGTTACAGAGATAGGGTAGGGTTGGGACTGGGTGGGATGCTCTCCGGATGGTCAGTGAGGACTCGAGAAGCCAGAGGGGAGGTGAGCAGGAATTGTTTCAAAGCAGCAAGTTACAAAGGTGCATCGGTGGGAAAGTGGTGGGAGGAGATTTAGCGATAACTCAAAATAGTGAAATGCAACAGAAACATTGGAACACAGGAGCAAGGGCTGCTCATTCCAGCCTGCTCTGCCACTCAAAAGGGTCATGGTCCATCATCCAGCTCTGTATCCAGTCCCCACTTTCTCCCCATTTACAAGGCTATGGGGAAGGGAGTGGGACCAACCAATGCCCTTTTTGAGGAAGGGAATCTGCCATTTTTACCTGGTCTGGCCTACAAGTGACTCCAGACCCAAAGCAAGTGAGTCACTACCCTCGGAAGACAGATTGGACAGACTGGGGTTGTTTACGTTGGAGCAGAGGAGACCGAACGTGGGGGACAAGACTGAGATGATTAAAATTATAGCTGATATAGGGTAGAGTGACCCCTAAGCCACACAGTCGAAGAAGGGTCACTGGATACTGGACCCAAAATTGGCTGAATAGTCTCCTTCTGCACAACAATATTCCGTGATTACACGTTACCATTTGTTCTCGAGACAGTATTTTTCACTTGGAAAAGCTAGCCAGTCCCTCATTTTCACAGCACTCCTTGTTTTTAGTTAACCTGTCTGCAAATGTTTGCAGGGAGAAGTTTAATTGCTGACTCACAAGAAAGCGCCAAACAACAGGCGAGGGGAGCGAGATAGGGATATCTGCACATCTTGTGGCATGGTCTATCAAACGGCACATTGAGGCTTGACGCCTTTGTGACTTCTAACCACAACAGGGCAAAACCACTAGTCCATACAAAAAGGTTTCTCTCTGAGATCAGGGCAGATAACCTAAGCTAGGTGACATAACAGCACAACGCAACCAAAGCCACATGCTTGAGCTAATACTGCTCTCTAAGGAACCTTAAGCCTTGTAACTGGCTCACTCAACACAGCTTAGAAAAAAAGGAGTTTCTCAAGTGAAGCTGAACAGAATGTCATTTTACAAAATTCTTCGATGGAAGGCGAAGCATTTCTCACCCTTGAACTGCTGTGGATAAGAAACAAACAAGAACAGGAATGGCTGGAGAAACTCAGCAAAGTCTGGCAGCAGCCGTGGAGAGAGAACGTTTCGAGTCCAGTGACCGTTCTTGGACTGAGTGGCTTGAGAGTCTATGTCTGTTATAATTTTATACATCTCAATCATCTGCCCTGCTCACTCTGCTCTGCTCCGCTCCAAGGTAAACAACCCCAGTGTGTCTGATCTTTCTTCCAAGGGCAATTAAGAATTGGCTGAGTTGCTGTGGGTCTGGAGTCACTTGTAGGCCAGACCAGGAAAAGATGGCAGATTCCCTTGTCTTTAAACTGAACCAGATGGGTTTTTTTTTAAACATCAATTGATGATAGTTTCATTGCCATCATGAACTTTATAATTCAGATTTTATTGAATTTAAATCCTACCTTGGTGGAGATTTGAACCCAGCTCTGCACCATCAACCTCCCCCCCCCACCCCTGCTAACCTAGTTCTCTGCCTCACTAGCCCAGTGTTATTGACACTGAACTCCCAACTATTCCTGGTCAAGATAGCAGGGATAGTCCTGACAGCCCCATCAGTTAAAGGTTAAACTCTCTGGCACTGCTGGGAGAAGCCAAGTACAGACACCAGGGGGAAATGTTCAAAAAAAAATTGCTTTGAAATTCATTCATTTTAAAAACAGAGTCACATTTTTCAGAGACACAAGTGGTCAAACCTCCAAATATGTTTGCAGCCCTATAGCTAAAAGCGTGAAGTTACTCCAATCCATAAGATTAAGTTCTGAAGAGGTGGGGGGATCACCGGACTTGAAACATTAACTCTGTTTTCTCTCCACAGATGCTGCCAGATCTGCTGAGTTTGTCCAGGATTTTTTCCGCTTTTGTTCCCTGAGCTCACAATTAACTTTAATTCTGACCAAATTAAAATTATGACTCATTTGCTCATCTTGTGTATCAGGGCATTTGAGGCCAATATTCACGTTCTTTCTTCTATTCATCCATGCCTGGATGGAACAGCCTGACAGATTATAAATACTGAGACAACTTGCATTTATATACTGTCACTCAAGATGTTGCAAAGTGCTTTACAGTCAGTCATAGTGTTATACAAAAGTTGCCCCTCATGCCCTTTCCAAGTCTTTCCTCTCTCACCTTAAACATGCGCCCTCTAGTTTTGGACTCCCCTACCCTGAGGAAAAGACCTTTGGCTATTCACCCTATCCATACCCTTCATGATTTTATAAACCTCTATAAAGTCACCTCTCAGACTCCTATGCTCCAGGGAAAAAAGCCCCACACTTACTGCTATTGACTTAATTTCATTTCTTCCTAGCAAGGCAACCAACCCTCTCTGCCTGTCCTGTCAAAAGGTTGTGAATCCTTAGACATTTAATCCTCAGTCATAATCCCCTTGCAGCCATGTCTATGTGATCCCCACAACATCGTACCTGGCAATTTCGGTCTATGCTACAAACTCATATTAACTTGTTTCATATACTGCGTGCATTTAAATATTGTAAAATGACTTAGTTAATGGCTTGAACAAAAGCGAAGGGACAATTGTTGCGATGAAATCATTTACCATAACATTGCTGAGTTACGTAAAGAGACATCTAGAATATTTCCTTTGTCCCTAATCTTCGTGTCCTATCTCCAAACCAATTACTTAGCCATGTCAGAAAATTATGTTTATAATTCTGCATCTTTTAACGTTTCCAATTTCTCTATTGAGTAGATCCTTCTGAAACATGCTTCGGGGTTATAGTCAATGAAGTCCTTTCAAGGTTTAGTCACCACTGGAATGCAGTGAAGATACAAATGTGTTTAACACGCATACATTCACAACAATAGGAAAATAAGAACCAGGAATTGGCCATTCAGCCCCTCTTGCCTGCCCTGGCATTTTATTAGATCATGGGTAAGGTGCCCCAGGGCTCAACACCTCTCTTGTGCCAACCCCTCATAACTCTCAACTCCTCAAGATTTCATGCATCTATTGATCTGTTTATTCGTATTAAAAGTACAGGGTACATTTGACAAAGACACATCATGCTCTAGATTATGCAAGCTAACCTCAAGTGTTGATCTAAATTGCCTTCTACTGTGAAGTGACCATAATGTAGGACCAAAGTCAGTTTGTCTATATATTGTTCTAGGGTCTGAGCTCATTGGGCTTCTCTCCTGGTGATACTGTAATGTCATAAAACAATAATATTTTGTGGCTACATTCCCTCCACAAATTCACTGGTTAACATGCTCCCTAAAGTGGTCCATTAATCCTTCAGTTTTAAAAGTTATCAATCCTGTTTTCAAATCCCTCCAGTGCCTTGGCCCCTCTTAATCTGTTTCTGTTTAACCAGCTTATCCAGGTATATTATGACACACATTAGGAGCAGGTGAGACTTAAACCCAGACCTTCTGGACCAGAGGTGTTCCCACTGCGCTACAAAAGCACTTTAAGTACTTTCTAATCAACCTGCTCGGAGATATCATCAGAAACTCTGTAGCAGGTAGGACTAGAACCCAGGCCTTTCCTGGCTCAGACACAGGGACACTACTGCTGCACCATAAGAGCTCTCTTCCTACTCTCTACAATCTCGTCCAGCCTCATATTCCTCCAAGGTCTCTGTATGCTTCCATTTCTGGCCTCAGACATATCCCTCGTTCCCTCCCACCCCCTCCCAATTTTAACTTCAACATGCCTTTAACTGCCCAGGCTCCATAAATACTGGCACAACCTCCTAAACCTCTCCTCTATCCCACTCTCCTTATTTAAGACCCTCCTTAAAAACTAATTTTCAGACCCAACTATAATGGAGGACGGGTTTTCTCTCTGTACTCTTCAGTGAGCTGCCTCATCACTTCAAAAAAATGGGAGCATCTGCCCACATTTTCTGTTCCCAGCATTTCGCTGCGGCCAAGATAATCTCTGATCAGAGCATTTATTTGGGAAAGCTCAGGCTTGCATAAGCACTGCTGCAAAGTGAGGCACTTTCAAAATCAGCTTTTATTGCTAGGGTTTCATTTTCAGTTCATATTTTTAGCTCCACAAGCTCCAATTAGGAAAAATGAAAGTCCCTTCCCCTCCCCATTAAAAGAAAAACTGGGGAAACTCAGAAGGTTAATTTTGAACTTTACAAAAGCAAACCATAATAAACAAGGAAGTAACAAGGTACGATGGGAGCTAACTGACAACCCTGAATCACTTACACAGTTTGCAGTCACCACTTGTTGTGTTCCTCATTAGAAACTTCGATTACTTTTGGAAGTGCTGTGATAACACAATTGATCATCAAGCCATTTTTTAAAAATTGCAGTGAAACATGTCTGTAGCATGGTATTTGTGAACGGACTGTGAGTGGAGCCCAGGAACAGTAAGAAGCTGTTTCAGCCCTGGAGCCTGCTCTGCCATTAACCAGATCACAGCTGATCCCTGATCTAACTCATTTCCGCCTTTGTCCCGTAGCCTGTAGCACATCTGATTTTAAAAAAAAGTCAGTTTAAAAATTGCAATCAAATGCAGCGTCAACTCCCGCTTTTTGGAGCAAATTCCAATCTTTGACTATCTTGAGAGTGCAGAAATTCCTAATTCACTCCTGAAAGGCCAGGCTCTAGCTTACAAAACCAAAAAAATTAGCTTTGCTGCCTCCTCCCAGACTCTCTGATATTTGGAAATTGTGCCTATTATTTATCTTACCAGCTTCCCCTTGACATCTTAAAAACTTTCATCAAGCAAGTGGTTTACGGGCAATATGAAATATAATTTTTTTCACCCAGAGGGCAGTAGAAATATGGTGCATGCTGTCTGAGAGGCGGTGGAGGTAGCCACTTCTCTAACATTTGAGAGGCATGTGGGTGAGTACTTAAAATGCCAAGGCATAGCAGGCTATGGACTAAATGCAGGTAAATGGGATTAGTTTAGTGACTGTTGGTCAGCATAGACATGGTCAGCCGAAGGGCCTGTTATAATGCTGTATGACTCTAAGCTACACTTTAACCTTCTAAATTGCAGGGATTAAAACCTTAGTTAATATAACTTCTTGCAACTTAGCTCTTAGGGGTCAGGTATCATATTGGGAAATGAACTTTACACTCCTCCCTAACATTAATATAATGCTCCTGGGTGGGGGCTCTTTTACAGAATTCTTTTACAAAATTCCCAGTGTGGAAACAGGCCATTTGGCCCATCAAGTCCACACAGACCTTCCAAAGAGCATCCCAACCAGACTCATCCCCCTGGCCACTGTGCCCCTTGATGGTGCAGTGATAGTGTCCCTACCTTTGAGCCAGGAGACCATGCGCTCTAGAGACGTGTAACAAAATCTCTGAACTGGTTGATTAGGGAAAAGGTACATACAATACAGTCTTCCCTACAGGGTGTCGTGTAGGAAACTGAATGTAATAGATGTGGTCCAATAGATGTAGGGCTTTTTACAGTTGAAATAGGAGTATTCTAGTCCCCTGGATGAAAAGGTCAACATTTAAAGCTTTCTGCTAGGCGAGATTTGGCTAATGGTTAAATGTAACACATCCCTACCTCTGTGGGAGTGAAATACTTCAATAGTTTGATACAGGCGACAACAAAATGGCTCATGCTATAGTTTAATTCCACAACAATGGTTGTGCATGACTTGCTGGGGTGGGGGGCTGTAAAGCTGCTTTGCGGAGCAGAGTGACACCAACAGCATGGGTTCAATTCCCACAGCAGCTGAGGATACCATGAAGATTACACCTTCTCACACTTTCACCTCACCAGAGGCATGCAGCACCAGTCGTCTCTCTCTACTAAGAGAACAGCTTCCTGCAACCATTGGGAAACACTGTTAACAAAATAGCAAAAAAAATTCAAATTCAACTCTACCAGACATTGTGGGTGGTGTGCACTATTATCTGCAGACTTGGATGGTAGAGTATTGGGACATTTCAGGAACAAAACCAACTTCCAGTAACTGAGTGGTAGAGAGGTCCTTGCTCCTCAGGCTGGAACGAGCTGTGTACAAAGGATAATTGGTAGATCGTAGCCAACTTTTCTGTGGCAAGCTTAATTTTACATGGACATGTTGGGGTCTGGTTTCTAGGCTCATTTTCAAAATATTTCTTTTCCAAGTAGGAATGTCGATTTTCCAATTTTAACTCTTGAACTGTCTGTCACTTGTTAGTACTCAGAAGTGAAAATGTATTCTAGCTGAATTTTAGTACTCTATTCCTCCTAATAATTTCTGACCTAAAACCCACCTCAAAAGCCAATGAAGCACGTGGGGGCTTGATTTTGCTTAAGCCATTTTTAAAACAAATAACTGCTAAGGAAACCATCATTTTAAACTATGATGCCACCGATTAACTGGGCTGGATGTGGTCTCTTTCATTCTCGACTGGTCGATCCCTTTCGGAATCATATCGCCGGGGTTGCTGTCCAGTTTTAAAACAGGGCATTTGGGCGTAAACATTACTCTCCAGGAGATCAGGGCGGTTCACCCAGAAGCATTTGTGTTATTTTGTAGTGGGTGAAAGTTACAACATGTTACAATTAGCAACATGTTTGCGTTCAAAATACCCAATTCCTCTTTCGCAGCGGCTAACTCTCAGTCACCTCGGTGGGAATTATGTTACCAAAACGAAATTAATGTAACAAAAAGTTTCCCTCTCAGTTTGAGTAATAGTCTATCGGATTTGAAATAGAGATTTCAGGATTTAACCCAGACAATTAAAATAATTCCACTTCTTCAAAAATAAAATAAGCAAAAGCAGAATTAGCTTTTCAAAACGAAAGAAAAAAAATCCAACGCCGCAAAATCTGTTTAAACCCTTGTTCCTCGCATTTAGGACCACAATGAGGCAAATCTCCATACAATTCACATCGAGATTTTGTTTTACAATTCACATCACAAACTCCTCGGGCTAAACCTGGGGAATAGCTCCAAATCCCGTTTAGGACCATTGAAAATAAATAGCTTCCAATCCGCATTAAAAATGACCAGAGAGACAGATTGGGACTTCTACAGAGGCTCAGCCTATTTGCCTCTCTAACAACATGATATTTTTTAATGTTGATAAAATAACGGAGCCGTTCCGGTTTGCAAAACGAAAAATGCACAGCAGCTGACGAAATGTTTGCATAATATATTCTATTGTCTTTTAGTAATGTGGCAACTTCAGACTTGAAAATCTGCAGGCAGTCAACACATGCTTTCTTCCTTCACATCAACCAGTAAATTTGTTGCTTTCTAACCCAATTTCCCAAATCTCCAATATACCATTTGCAAAATTAATTTTTTTAACGCTTTCGCGCGCCTAGTCACAAAATCGGTTAAGCAGTTTGCCGCAAGTGTTTGAAGTTTAAAGTATTAGAGTTCTAGTGAGTTTGAAATTCAGGAGGAGAGCGGTCCTTTCAAACCGTTTTACATGGACTGCAATATAAATATAAATATTTCAATTGCCTTATTTGAGTTTCTGTAATGTTTAATTCTCTCTCGTTTGTTTTAAGCGAAGCTGATACATCTCACACTCACAGTAGCTCTTAATCTAACAGCCCAATCTTAAGATACTCTCTTTTTCTAAAAAAAAAATCGAAAGGTAAAAAGCGAGCTTACCCTCTCTGGTCTGAGGGGATCTGGACAGAGCCATTTTCTTCAGCCTCCATTTGTGTGCTTTTAAGTTTTTTTTTCCTCTGGAGTGCCTGGATTGTGCAGATTTCCTATGTAAAGACCAGGAAAGGATGCAGTCTTGCAAGGTGCAGTCACGGATAAGAGATCGAGGCAGCCTGTACCGCACTGATAAGGAAGCCACATGGTCAGCCCTGCCTCTTTGGCCGTTCTATTGAGCAGAAGAGGAAACGATTACAGCAGGAATAGCTTTGCAGTGTTTTTTTTCTTTGCTGTCTTTCCCTCTCTCTCTTACTCTTCTTTTTCAAACAAAATCCATTTGAGGCTTTGGGATTTGCAATTCTATGGGCCCTAAGTTTCCATTTTCTAACATTTATAGTGTTAAATAAGGGGAGTTTAATAGACTTTGACACTGGGAAAGTAAAACCTACGCCCCCCTCCCCGCCCCATCCACTTCAAAATGAATCTATCAAACGTCTAATTTTAATCCCCGTCTGTTGCAAAATATTTATTTCTAGACTTACCAGAAATACATTCTGATAACTTCCCATTGTCCAATTATTCAATCGTTTTAAATATTTGTTCAATTTTTAAATATATATAAATAGAACCTGTTTTGTCCTCAATTTTCAAAATGTCACAGCCAGGATTGGAAATGAATGTTATCTCAGTTATTGTTACCCTTTTGATACTGTTGCCTCTGTCACAAGAGGGGGTGCAGATAAGTCAATGCAATCGCGGAAAAGGTTTGCAGTGCATTTTAAGAGATTTGTTTAAATGTTGTGTTTACCTCAAATTGCAACAGTGCATTTACCTTTTGCATACGGCACACCCCAGATGCAGAAAGAAAACATTCGAATGATGCCATTTTTAAAATTGATGTCACGAATGCAAACCTGATATCCGAAATTATTCGAAAGATATGCTGCGCGATTACGGATAGCAGTGTATCTTTAGATTTAGGGTTTTTTGTGTGATTCTAGCTGATGATAAAAAAAGGGAAGAATCTGAGGCCTACACATGAAGTTTTCACATTCCTAGTGAAAGAACAAGGAAGAACAGTTGCACCAGAGATTTCAATTGATGTAGCGTCTCTCAGAACATCCTAAAACCAACGAGGTACTTTCTAGTGTTCAAATGTAGTGTCACAGCAGTGAAAATGCACACAGCAAGATCTCACAATAAAAGAAGGTGTGATAATCTGTTTTCCATTGATATTGGATGAGAGACAAGTATCACTGATTACTCTGAGGGCTTTTTTTGTAGTAGTGCCACAGGATCTCATGCCCACTTCAGAGGATAAACAGGGCCTTGGTCTATTATGTTTATCCCACAGGCAACACCTCTGTTTGTAGAATGCCCACAGTCTAAGGACACTGTAGGATCAGCCTGGACTATATGTCCAAATCTCTGAAATCAAACCTAAAACCTTGCAAACGTTGCAGCAGAGAACCGGTTCATCATTCATTAACAAATAGCAGGTCTGACAGTATGAGAATAGGGAAGTGTAGTGGTAATGACACTGGATTTCCCAATCCAAGGGCCTAGTGTAGATTCAAACCCCACCATGGCAGCTGGTGGAATTCAAATTTAATTCATAAGATCGGAAATATGAAGCTAATCTCAGTGATAGTGACTGGAATAGCTAAAATTGATTGCTGTCAATATCATCATGTTGCCGTCCTTAACTATCTGGCCTACACGTGACTCCAGACCCACAGCAACTTGTTCGACTCTGAACTGCCCTGTGAAGTACCTGAGTAAACTGTTCAGTTCAGGGGCAATTAAGAATGGGTGACAAAAGTCAGGGACGGCCACATCTCGTGAAAAAGTCAAAGGAGAAAGAATAAGAATTGAATGCATAATATGGGAGCAGCTCATTACTGTTATGCTTATTTGTTCAGGGTGTGTGTTTTTCTTATAAATGACATGGACCCTGATGGACTGAATAGTCTCCTATGTGTAAATGGCTCTATAAATGCTTGGAAATGTTTGAACTAATTTCAAACTTTCCCAACTATCTCTGTAGAGTCATCGTGTCATAGAGCATGGACACAGACCCTTCGGTCCAACCAGACCATGCCAACCATACTTCCAGACTAAACTAGTCCCACTTGCCTGCACTTGGCCCATAACCCTCCAAACATTGCTTATTCATGCACTTATCTAAATGTCTTTTAAACATTGTAACTGTACCTGCATCCACCACTTCCTCTGGAAGTACATTCCACACACGAACCACTCTGTGCAAAAAAATTGCCCCTCATGTCTTCTTTAAATCTTTGTCCTCTCACCTTAAAAATATGCCCCCCTTGTCTTGAACTCCCCTACACTAGGGAAAACACACCTGCCATTCACCTTAAGTACACCCCTCATGATTTTAGAAACCT
Source organism: Ginglymostoma cirratum (assembly GCA_024137785.1). Taxonomy (NCBI): domain Eukaryota; kingdom Metazoa; phylum Chordata; class Chondrichthyes; order Orectolobiformes; family Ginglymostomatidae; genus Ginglymostoma; species Ginglymostoma cirratum. The sequence goes on along the minus strand of JAHRHZ010000086.1, from coordinate 10,029,394 downwards.
CTATAAGGTCACCCCTCACCCTTCTATGCTTCAGTGAAAGAAACGTCCAAGCCTATCCAGCCTCTCCTTATAACTCAAACCCTCCATTCCTAGCAACATCCAATAACTGTCATCTGAACCCTCTTCAGCTCATCAATATCCTTCCTATAATGTGGCGAACAGAACTGTTACTGAATCTCAGTAACTGATGCTTGGGAGTTGCCAAAAGGTTTAAGAAGCTCTTTTCAAACTCGAGAACAATGGCGCTGCATTTTCAGCAGCTATAGCTGTTTACAGAACCCAGCCATGTTTTTGGGACCTGCATATAAGTGTAAAGAAAAGCCAGAACAACCATATAAAATTGTATGCATTTCATAATGTAAAGACCACTTCAAATCATTGTTTCCTCTATTTGTTTCCAATCCCTAGTTTTCCCTCCATTTTCAGTCTTGTAACACTGAGCAAGGTACAGTTGCTGGAATCTACAATTTTGGACACAATCCTACTGATTTTGAAGCAAATGTGGACAAAAAGGCTGAATTTGCTTTGTCTGAATGGATGATTAAACAAAGAAATTCTAATCATATCCCTGGTGGTTCTTGTTTCCAGCAAGATACTGACAGAAGAGCGAAGGGTAAATCCAGTCATACCTTGTCAATTGCCAGTCTAGCAGCCGATCATAAACTTCCCCAGAAATTCTCGGCAGCCACTCGGACTTGGAACTCTTTCCCACCATTCCTATTGGTCCTTTAAACTGTGTCCTGGAATTTTCAAGCGCCCTAGGATTGCAATTTGCATTTTAGCATTTGGTCCGCAGTGCAAAAATGTTTCAGACATTTCAAATCACACAAAACCATTATGGCGCAGGAATGCTTAAAAATCATGTTGCAAATTTATCATTTTTCAACATTACTTCACAGTCTGTACATGCAGTGGATACATAGGCACCATGAAGAAACCAAGCAGGAGGTGGAAATGGAGTGATTTGTAAATTTCCCTTTGCTTCTGGGTAGATTTTGCTGACTGCTCATTCTTCATCAACTGCTTCTGATACTATGTCCAGCATAGATTGCTCGTGGTAACTCAAGTACAAAGGTATTTTAAAATGTTATAAACATTGCATTGTACAAATGACAATGTATCAATCTAATATTCTTTGGTGGCTCTAGGTCCTAGTTAAAGATAAGTAAATTTATAGAATACCTACAGTGCAGGAGCAGGCCATTTGGCCCATCAAGCTCACACCAACCCTCCAAAGAGGAGTATCCCACTCAGACCCATTCTCCAAACCTTGTTCTTTGCAATCCTGCATTTCCCATGGCCAATTCACCCAACCTTTGCACGTCTTTGGATAGTGGGAGGAAATCAGAGCACCCAAAGGGGACAAGCTCACACAGACATGAGCAGAATGTGCAAAATCCACACAGATAGTTGCTTGAGGGTGGAATTGAACCTCGGTCCCTGGCGCTGTGAGGTAGTAGTGCTAACCACTGAGCCACTGTGCCACGCCTATTCTTGTTTTTGTTGAGTGGTTTGCTCTGAATTTACTGATGCACCCCTTGGTTGATCAGTTCTCATGGGTTAGGTTAGGCTGCCATGAGGTTAAGGGACTTGGGGTTCAGTCCTGCAGCATTGAGAGATTTCAACCTTGGACAGTCCTGTCTCCACACTGTACTAGATCTCTGCTTTATCATCACACTTCTTGGGAACTTCTATTGTCCAGCCCTTAGGAATTGTAACAAACTCTTATTTACAGACTGTTTATACATGGTACTGATCTCTGCAATCTGTTTATGCACTGTACTGATCTCTGTAATACCACTCTCCAGTACAGGTATTCCGTCCCCTGAGAATGTAACTGTTGATGCCAGTGTTATATAATCCTGTACATCATCTTGCTATTAATGCACACATCCTCATTAAATCACAGTGAGGTGCGGTTTAGTTGCTGCTCATTGCAGCTAAAAAACAGGATTTGTCTCTTTATCAAGCATGATTGTTCAGATTAACCAAGTGTTTTGGTTATTCTGGCTCCTATATCAATGATTGTGCTTTCATTTACTGACACACTCTGTACATGAACATTCTGCTCTCAGTCGTAAGCTGATTGCTGTCGGTGCCCGAGGTTTCTGAATCGACAAATTCTCATATATTTCTAGATCGTGATAAAGATAAACCAGCACAATTTGACAACCTCTCCTTCTCTTCCTTTTAGATGTTTGTTTGAGGTGTGACAAGTGGTTACAAAATATTAGTTTGTGTCATGTATTAATACCCATTTGTGTCTGTGAGTTTTGTCTGCTATCATCTTATGCCACAATTCACATTGTGTTTTCATTCATAGTTCTCAGGCATTGCTGGTAACGCCAGTATTTGTTGCCCATAAGTAATTGCCCTTGGGAAGGTGTGGTGAGCTGCATCACTGTCCTGCTTCAGTCTAAATACTGCAGTGACATTCACACTGACCCATAGACCACAGTCAGTAAGAATAGGCGACAACACCTCTTCCACCATAACCCTCAACACTGGTTTCCCACAAGGCTGCGTATTCAGCTCCCTAACGTACTCTTCGTACACTCAAATTCCACCCTAACTCCATTTACAAGTTTGCTGATGACACCACTGTTGTAGGTTAGATCTCAAATGATGACGAGGCAGAGTACAGGAAAGAGATAGACAGCTTCTCGACATGGTGTAAAGACGACAATCTCTCCATCAATGTCAGCAAAACAAAGGAGCTGGTCATTGACTTCAGGAAGCGGAGTGTATCGATGGAGCTGGAGATGCTCAAGCGAGTCACGTTCCTGGGAGTGATGATAACCAAAAATCTATCCTGGTCCACCCAAGTCAACGCAATGGTCAAGAAAGCAAAACAACGTCTCTAGTTCCTCAGGAGACTATGATAGTTTGGCATGTCTGCAGAGACATTTACCAATTTTTATAGAAGCACCATAGAAATCCTATCTGGATGCATCATGGTGTGTTATGGCAACTGCTCATCCCAAGACTGCAATAAATTACAGGGGGTCATGAACACAGCCCAGTCCATCACACAAACCAGCCTTCCATCCGTTGGCTCCATCTATACTTCCCGCTGCATTGGGAAAGCAACCAACACAGACAAAGACCACTCCCATCCCAGTTATACTCTCTCTCACCCTCTTCCATCAGGCTGAAGATACAAAAGTTTGAAAACACATATCAACAGATTTAAGAACAGCTTCTTCCCCACTCTTATCATACTTTTAAACAGACCCCTCATATGTTAATGTCGATCTCTCTCTCTGTACTTTCTCTATGGCTGTAACATTGTATTCCGCATTCTGTTCCGCTACACTGATGCACTTTGTATGGCACGATCTGCCTGTATAGAACGAAAAACAACACTTTTCACTGTATTTCCATACCAGTGGCAACAATCAATCAAACCAAATCAAACACTGCTGTTAAGGAGGGAGTCTATGATTTTAGCCCAGTGACAGTGAAGGTATAGCAATATGTTTCAAGTCAGGGTTGGTATGTGGTTTGGAGGGGAAGTTGCAGGCTGTGATGCTCCTATGCATGCTCTACCACAGGTTACAGTTTGGAAGGCACTGTTGAAGGAGCGTCGGTGAGCTGGTGAGACGTTACACACTGCTGCCGCTGAGCATCAGGAGTGGAGGTCGTGAACGTCGAAGGTTGTGAGTATGGTATGAACCAAATGGGCACCTTTGTTCTGGATGGCATCGAGGTCCTTGAATATTGTCGGACCTGCACCCATCCAGACAAGTGGGGAGTATTCCATTACACTTCAGAATTGTAGATAGGGGACAGGCTCTGGGGAGTCATGAGGTGAGTTAATCTGCATGGAATTCCCAATCTCTAGCCTCCCATCGTTGTCAGTTTTTACGTGGCTGGTCCTGATGAGTTTTTGATGACTGAAGACTTCACTGATGGTAATGTCATTGAATGCCAAGAGGAGTTGGTTAGTTTCTGTCTTGAGAACATAGGAATAGGCCACTCAGCCACTGCAGCTGCTGTCTACATGCAAATTGTCTTTGTCTGAGTCAGTAAAGCTTTCAGGAACGGCACAGACTTGCAAACCTTACGTTTTTTACCTGAAGCTGAACAGAAATGAATTTTGCTTCTTGGTGCTTGGTGGACTTTACTGCAGCATAGCCTGAGAAGCTCCCTTTAAAAAAAAAGAAATAACTTTGAATCTAAACAAAAGCACCCTGTTAATGTTTATCTTTAAGTCCATGGAACCGGTGCAGTACTTGACTGGTCTCCTGCATGTCATGATTGCATTTTCAGCTCCCTCAAGACAAAAATAGAAAAAAAGAGGAAGTCCAGGAGGCAACCCATCAAAACTCAGCAAGCTGCGTGTTGGCTTTGATTTTCCAGCCTGACTCAGATTCGACAGAAAGTGCTGGAGAAACTCAGCAGCACCTGGCAGTATCTGTGAAGAGAGAAACAAAGTTAAAGTTTCAAGCCTGAGATGTTTGCTCCATAATCTGTCTTGTCCGGACAATGGGGAAGGGTGGTGGCTATTTGTCTAGACCCCCTCCCTCTTTGTGAAACAAAGACTTTGCTGTAGGAGTAGGCCATTTAGCCCTTAGAACCTGTTCCCCCATTCAATAAGATCATGACTGATCTGGTGATGGGCTCAACACCACTTTCACATAATATATGAAATCATATAATCATATAATCAATCAAAACTCTATTGAATTCAACCTTGAATAAACTTAACCACCCATATTCCAATGCCTTCTGGGGAAGCAAACACTACACTTTTCCCACCCTCTGAGAGAGAAAGGGAAAGTGCTCCTTATCTCTGTCTTAAAAGGGGGACCTGTTACTCTTAAAGCATGCCCTCTGGTTTTAGTCTCTTCCATGTAGTTTGTGTTGGATGGTGGATGAAACCAGAGCAGGGGTTTGGGTGCGATGTGGGGTACAGTCAGTGTCATTACTGACCCTGTCTACGTAGGCTCACACTGGATGGACAATCCTTTCAGCGAGACATAGAAAACCATCTGAGTTCCTTCTCACCTAGAAATGAGAGCCTTTCGTCACCCCCAGGAGGTCACAAAGTGTGTTGTGGCTGGAGAAGCACTTTTGAAGAAATCAGATCTCTTTTCTTTCACTGCGATAAATGTTGAGGAGCAAAAAGTTAGGAGAAACTCAGCTGCTTTCCTCCCAGTAGTGGCGTAATGTTGTTTTATACCCATTTGAGAGGAGCTGACATAGTCTCTGTTTAACATCCTGTTTGAAGTACAGAAGGCAATGGGACGATGAGAGATGTGCAAAAGGAAATTGAGGGTGTTACCGGGTGCCTGTGGAATTTCCTGCTGGTGATTCCAGCTTTTCTGTGTCATCAGCTAACTCAGTGTCGATATGGAACCAGACAGCTGTGATCTTATTGAATGGTGGAGCAGACTCGGAGGGGCCGAATGGCCTATTTCCACTCCTGACTCATATCTTTGTATGATGAATTAATCTTTCTAAGAATACTTCCCTTTCATTATGGAGTTGCTGAAAACCTTATGTAATATTTTCTAGATATATATTGCTGCTGAAGTATGTAGATTAAGAGGTTTCAAAGAGATGGGCGAAGTTTGCAATCCTACCCCCACCCTGAAATGCACTTTGCTGTCTCCCACACGCCCACCGTCTCACCCGTACTGTCCCATTGTGGCCTGTGCCATAACACAGTATTGTGGGCATTACCTGCTTTCTTGTCGATAATGTTGTGAGTCTATCACTGGGTCTTGCAGATTGGATTTGGGGCATGATTTAATAGCCATGCTAACTCCCTCCTAACCGTGAGAAATGTTTTTATGGTGTGCTGTTCCTGGTCAACCAGTTAAGAAAGGGAACTTGTAAATTGGGGAACACTTGAGTTTTTTTTCTATCACTTGGCACCATGCCCATGCGTCACCCAATACCACTCTACTTTTGCTAATTTCTTGTTTTGGCAGCTACCTTCTCCTCCAAAATTGAAACTCTTGTACTACCTGAGAGGGCGTCATGGGGTAGATGCTACGAGGAGACTTCCGATCATGGGGGATTCTTGAACCATGTTGGCACTGTTTCAGAGTAAAAGGTCTTGTGTTTGAGAGAGATGAAGAGGAATTTCTTTTCTCAGGGTGTTGTCAATCTCTTGCCCATCTAACAGTGGAGATTGGGTGGTTGGATTATTCAAAGCTGAGTTAGACAAGAGTATACAGAGATAGCAAGAACTGCAGGTGCTAAAGTCAGGGACAGTGTGGAGCTGGAGGAACACAGCAGGCCAGGCAGCATCAGAGGAGCAGGAAAGTTAATGTTTTGGGTTGGGACCCTTCTTCAGAATAATGTGTTGGTTGGTGAGGGATGCCAAGTTATGGTAAGGTCAGGAAAGAAGGTGGAGTTAAGGTAACTATCAGATCATTCAAGATCTTGCTGAATGGGTTGAGCTGGCTAATTCTACATCAGGGAAGTTCTGTTTGAACGCAATGGGAAATGGGATCTTGAGGAGAGAGCAGGAGACACAGGTGAAGTCAGAGCCAGAAAGTGTCGTAGCAATGTCGTCATTAGGGGTGACAGAAGTTCAAATGGGAGACCCACAGGGCAGAGAGAAGGGGAGAGCGTTGAGAACTTATTTCTTCCCAGATAATCTTGACGAAATTCATGTGAGATGAAGGGGAGGGCAGGGGAGTGAGTGAGGTAGGAAGTGGTGAAGAATCAGAAAGGGTAGTCAAAGAAAAATGAATGGAATGCCCTGTCAGAAATTCCATTATAGGCCCAAAGTGATCATCTTTAAAAATGAAAGTTGAAGCCCAGTTTGGTTCATGAATATCGTTGAGTTAACTGAGCAAATAGAATCTCTACCAGTTTAGACTTTGACTAGGAGCTGCCTTGATTTTGACAGTGAGTCAATTCTGTTCCACTTATGAACACCACATGTAAATTGTGATTTATAGGGCGAGGGGAGAACTCATTCTGAATCTTGTACAGTGAGTCAACAAAACCTTCCATTTGCATGTATCTTCAAGGATGGGTGACCTTATTTCACAGTCAGTAATAATTACCAACCTCCACCCCTCTTTTGTCAAACATACTCCCAAAGCACAAAGAAATTTACAATTCTCTCAGTTCTGCCATTTAGTGCTGGAAATCCCAGCCAGTCTGGCAGCATCTGAGGAGAGAGAAATAGTTAACTCTTTGCTAACAGCATAATGGACATGAAGCATTAACTGTTTCACTGCACAAGCTGCCAGATTACTTTCAGCTTCGTCTGTTTCTGTCTCAGATTTCTTGTGTCTGCAATATTTTGTTTTTCTTTCCAAGTCTTTCTTAGACGAGAATCAATGGTGGTTCCGCATTGTCTGTTTTGTGCTTCCACCACTTTCATTTACTCTGTGGATTGTTAAGGATGTTCCTCAATTCTGCGAGACGTCTATGCTCCTCCAGTTATGCTGTTCTGAGCATTTCTCGTCCTTTTTAACAGGTAAAGTCAGTAAGTCATGCTCTCTCATTAGAGAGAGAGAGAGAGAGAGATAACTGTTGGTGGTTTAACCATGGGGTCACCACGCCTCAGGTGAGGAGAGAAGTTGAGAAGAAGACTCCTTCATGGTAACCTCAGCTGGTGCAGGAATTGAGCACATACTATTGGCATTACTCTGCATCACAAACTGGCCATCCAGCCAACTGAGCTAACATCTTCTCAACTCCACCATCTCGTGCTAAACCCTCAGCTGCCAAAGTCTAAACTTCTGGAATTCACTCCCCAAATCTCTCTGTCTCTCTACCTCCATTGCCTTCCTTAAGATAAACCTCAAAATTCACCTCCTTAGCTAAGGTTTTGCCCATCTTTCCTAATTGTAGGACCATTTTGAGTTAATGAATGAACAATATTGCATAAGAAATGAATCCACACAACTCCAAAATATATTGGTTTTATGGCTTTTGGTACCATACAGTCATGGAGCTGTACAGCACGGAAACAGACCCTTCGATTCAACTCGTCCATGCTGATGAGATATCCTAAATAAGTCTAATCTCATTTGCCAGCAGTTGGCCTATGTCCCTTCAAACCCTTCCTATTCATATACCCATCAGATACCTTTTAAATGTAAATGTACCAGCCTCCACCACTACCCTGGGAAGAAGACCTTGACTATTCACCCCATCCATGCCCCTCATGATTTGATAAACCTCTATAAGGTCACACCTCAGCCTCGGACGCTCCAAAGAAAATAGCCCCAGCCTATTCAGCCTCTCCCTATAGCTCAAACACTCCGACCCTGGCAACATCCTTGTATATCTTTTCTGAACTCTTTCAACTTTAACAACATATTTCCTGTAGCAGGGAGACCAGAATTGAACACAGTTCTCCAAAACCGGCCTTATCAATGTCCCGTACAGCCACAACATGACATTCCAGCTCCTATACTCAATGCAGTGCCCAATGAAGGCAAGCATATCAAACTCCTCCTTCACCATTCTGTTCCATCATGACTGAGGGAAGCTTTCAATTCCAGATGAAGTGGAATTTGAAGCAGAGAACATCATCCTGGGTCTCAAGATTACTGGTCCAGTGACATTTCCACGGTGTCTCAATCTGCCCAAATTCTTTGATGTTCCAAAACATTCTACATCAGGAGTCAAGACCAATGTAGCCCTCAAGTGACTTGAGGACTGAAGGCTTGAAAAGCTCGATTTGGGCTCACAAATGATAGTTCAGCTGATAATTTAAAAATCATGCATTCTTCCTTCATCGTTTTTATGCGTTTCTATCGTAAATTCCAGTTTTTACATTCAAAATGGAAGTCACCATGGTACATTTGTCAGCTTCTGTTCCATTTGCAGCACCTCCCCTGGCAGGAGGTCATAATGTAATGTGGCACTATCTCTATTCTTTTATTGGAGAAAAGATGATGGGAAGCGTTGGCAGATGTAAGTGTTTCAGTATAGATCGAGTGTAGCACATGGCAGTGTTACAAACAAGTAATTAGGTGCATGGGTTTTAATACCATAGTGAGCAGGATATTCCTTTTAACCAATGTGTTTAATACAATTCTTAAACTAATTGTAACAAATGCATGCGTTTTTACTGACCAGTGACTCAATTTCCGCCACGGTTGGTTTATAACTTCATGAGTGTCTATAGTATAAAATATGCAGCATATATTTTATAAATCAGTCCTTGGCACTTGTCTTGGATATTCATTTCCTCAGTGTCTGGTAGAAAGTAAACAATAAGACAGGAAACTATAAAAGTAGCCATTCTCGGACTGGCTCTGATATAGGGATATAGTTAATGTTCTCTGATATAACAAGGGGTCATTTCCTTTCAAAAACTCCAAATTATTCCTCTCTTTTCTCCCATCGGATCCTCTCCCTCCTTTGATCTGCTCTTGGGTTCGAACCTGAATCAACAACATGAAAATGTTAATGGCCTTGAACAGCCCCCTCGCTGATTAACTTAACATCGAGCACCGGGCTTGAAATTATGACGTTCCGGTTCTGAGGCCAAAGTTTAAAAGGATCTCGCCTCTCCTGGCAACACGCAGGGAATATGGGGAAATAAATGGTCTCAATCCGGAATGACTTTGCAGATATTTACAACGTTTAATTAGTTATTTTTGTTGGCTGGGCTGTTTAAGACCATTCATAATCATGGTGACGAACAAAACAACGGTGTTATTGTAGCATTGCACATTAGTCTTGGCACATACAGTCAGAAGGCTTTGGGGCCTAGTCCTATTCAAGGCTTGCTCACCTGGTCTAGGTTAACTCATCAGTATTGTACAGACAGCCCCTAGGTTGTAAATGGCTTCCATTCCTGAGTGTGTTCATAAATCAGTGTGTTCACAAGTCAGAACTTTACAATATATTAGACGAATAACTGCACGTGCTGGAAATCTGAGACAAAAACAGAAATTGCGGGAGGAACTCTGCAGGTCTGGCAACATCTGTGGAGAGAGAAAGCAAGATCAATATTTCAGGTCCGTTCTGGATTCAAAATGTTGATCAGTCCACCTAACCTGTACATCTTTGAACTGCGGGAAGAAACCCAGATAGACACGGAGACAACATGCAAACTCCATACAGACAGTTGTCCAAGGGTGGAATCAAACCCAGGTCCCTGGCGCTGTGAGGCAGCAGTGCTAACCACTGAGCCATTGTGCCATCCATTTCTTCAGACTGAGTCGATTATCATCATCGTGAGTCTTAATGGAAACTTCTGTCCTCAGACAAGAGCATTAGAACCTGCTGAACACTCAGTCATTGGCAAGTTCACCTCAGCTTCTCGGTCAGTGATGTCAGGGGCCATCACTTCTACCCTTACATCTATGTTTGGGGCAAGAGAGTTCAAACTAATCCACCAGATACGAAAACTGAATACCACGGATTCTGAAAATCTGAAGTAAAACAGAAATAGAAAGTGCTGGAGAAACTCAGCAAGCCTGGTAGCATGGGTGGAGAGGGCAATACAGCCAGCAGATATAACTCCTTCTTCCTCTTATGAAGACCTGCTGAGTATCTCCAACACTTTCTGTTTTGAGTTTAAGCTAGAGACCAAATCTCTGGGAGCTCTATAATAACTGGAAACTTTTTGATAATGAATTAACTACTTGTTGGGACTTACATACTCCAGGTGGTGGTGATTCCCACAGTAAAACTGCTTTGTTAGTGAAATTTCTGTTGAATTCCACATCAGCCTTATTCATGGTGGTCTTCTCTGCAAACCCACAAGTTTTGGTCTTACCAGTGGCTAAACAAACACTTTAATAACTTTCAGACTTGGTCACCCCCTCTCTGAGTTGTTCTCTTTTTTTAATTAAGACACCGAGCCTGTTTCACTCTTTACTGATGCGTAAATCGTCTCACATTGTCTGACCGGGCCCCACACCAAGGCCTTCAGCCCCCTGTCTCCTGCTCTTGATACGTTTGAACAAGTCGCTTTGCTTACTGTCAGAGGGTACCACAAAGCTCATGGGCAACATACAGAAGCCGTTGCCACCTGGAGTTTACTGGTTGCAGGTGGCCTGCCAAAAATGGGCAAAACTGCTTCCTGTTTTTAAGCTAAGTTTAGCTTGAGGATAAAATAAACGCTGACTATAAGTTGCAAATTGCAGAGCTCTAAAGGGGTCAAGAATGGTTGTCAGCCATTTTGTTTCCTTGCTTGGACTGGCCAACTTAGAGTTGCCAACCCTCCAAACTTGTCCTGGACTGAATGGAATAAATGAGTAATATCCTGGATACTAGATAACAAGCATGGGGCTGGATGAACACAGCAGGTCAAGCAGCATCATAGGAGCAGGAAAACTTGACGTTTCGGGCCTAAACCCTTCATCAGAAACGGGGGAGGGGAAGAGGGTTCTGAAATAAATAGGGAGAGAGGGGGAGGCGGATAGAGGATGGATAGAGGAGAGGATAGGTGGAGAGGAGGCAGAGAAGTCGAAGAGGCGGGGATGGAGCCAGTAAAGGTGAGTGTAGGTAG
>JAHRHZ010000086.1:9997769-10017548 GCA_024137785.1 Ginglymostoma cirratum | reverse complement strand
GTGGCATCAATGTGGATTTCACAAGCTTCAAAATCTCCCCTCCCCCAACTGCATCCCAAAACCAGCCCAGCTCATCTCCACCTCCCTAACCTGTTTTTCCTCTCACCTCAAGCCACACCCCCATCTCCTATCTACTAACATCATCCCGCCCCCTTGACCTGTCCGTCCTCCCTGGACTGACCTATCTCCTCCCTACCCCCCTACCTACACTCACCTTTACTGGCTCCATCCCCGCCTCTTCGACTTGTCTGCCTCCTCTCCACCTATCCTCTCCTCTATCCATCCTCTATCCGCCTCCCCCTCTCTCCCTATTTATTTCAGAACCCTCTTCCCCTCCCCCATTTCTGATGAAGGGTTTAGGCCCGAAACGTCAAGTTTTCCTGCTCCTATGATGCTGCTTGACCTGCTGTGTTCATCCAGCCCCATGCTTGTTATCTCGGATTCTCCAGCATCTGCAGTACCTTTTATCTCTCATATCCTGGATACTACTGTGAGAAACCATGGAATGGGGTTGTTCAAGGGTTTTGTCCCAGTGACATTGAAGCAACGGCGATATATTTCTAAGTCAAGATGGTATGTTACTCAGAGGGGAACTTGCAGGGGATGGTGTTCCCCTGTATCTGATGCCCTTGTTCTTCTAGATGGAAGTGGTCGTGGGTTTGGAAGGTGCCATCTAAGGGCGGATTTCTGCAGAGCATCTTGTAGATAGTACACATTACAGCTACTGGGCATCAGTGGTCGAGGGAGTGAATGTTGAATGTGGCAGATGTAGTGCGAGTCAAAGCGGGCTGCTTTGTCCTGGATGGTGTCAAACTTCTTGAGTGTTTTTGGAGCTGCACTCATCCAGGCAAGTGGGGAGTATTCCGTCACACGCCTGACTTGTGCCTTGTAGATGGTGAACAGGCTTTGGGGAGTCAGGAGGTGAGTTACTTGCTGCAGAATTCCCAGCTACTGACCTGCTGTGATAGCCACCCAGGGCTGGTCCTGTTTAGTTTCTGATCAATACACCACAGGATGTTGGTAGTGGGGGATTCAGTGATAGTACTGGCATTGAATGTCAAAGGGTGATGTTTAGATTCCCTCTTGTGGGGGTGGTCATTGCCTGCCATTTGTGTGACACAAACTTTACTTCCCACTTATCAGCCCAACCCTGGATATTGTCTGGGCCTTGCTCAGTATGCACATGGACTGCTTCAGTATCTGAGTTTAACAATTCAGCTGCAAGGCCTCTCTCCTTCAGAACTCCAGTGTCAACCTAGACTTCTGTCTTCAAGGGTTTGAACTTGGGGTCTGAAATCTTGTCTGTCAGAGATGAGAGCTACCCATTGCGACACAGTCAGCAAGAGAGAGTTGCGGCCCTCTAAGGAGATTGTTGACGCAACACTGTTCAAATTCATATGTGAAAGATGGTCACTATCTGAGAAATTAACAACCAGAAGGTAATGTTTCTTTTTGGATCTGTACTGAACATCAGCCCAAAGTCTCCCAGAAAATGAAGAATTGTGTTTGAATCAACCTAGAATCACACCATTTGGGAGCAACTGACCCTTGAGTTTTAATGAGTAGATAACAAGTTATTCCAAAGCTAATGAACCTAATCAGTAGGACTTCCTTTGTTTTTCCAATTAAATACCAAACATTAATTTGATTCAATTTTCACAATTTCAACTTTAATCAACCTGAAATTAAGATCAAATCTATCGTAATAACTTGTGAAGCAGTTTGCCCTGATTTTTCTAGCATTGAAATTTTCCGGAAGTGTTACCTTTGTTGGCAAAATAAACTGGCCCCCTTTAAATCAATTGATTAATAAAAATGGACTGATTGCTTCATGGAATCCCTACATCGTGGAAGCAGGCCATTCAGCCCATCGAGTCCACGCTGACCCTCTGAAGAACATTCCACCCACACCAACCACATACCTGTGACCCTGCATTTCCCATGGCTGGTCAACCTAGCCTGAACATCTCTGGACACTACAGCATGGCCAATCCACCCTAACCTGCACATCTTTGGACTCCGGGAGGAAGCTGGAGCATATGGAGGAAACATATGCAGGTGCGGGGAGAATGTGAAAATTCCACACAGACAGTCACTGGAGGGGAATTTGAACCCACTGAGCCACCCATCGGGATGGACCTAATATCGGTATAGGTAGCATCTATTTAGTGACATTGTCTGTAACAATGATATATCAAAGGATAACTCTGTTCTTTTTTATATATTCACTCATGTAATGTGGACATCACTGGCTAAGCTAGATTTTATTGCCCGCCCCTAATTGCTCTTGAGAAGATGTTGGGGGGCTCTATGAACCACTAGACACCGTGAGCTGTAGGCACAATTGCATGAAGGAGTTCCCGGATTTTGACCCAGCGACACCGAAGGAGCAGCAATATATTTTCAAGTCAGGATGGTGAGTAGTTTGGAGGGGAACTTGCTGTTGGTGGCGCTACCATGTAGCTGCTGACCTTGTCATTTCTGGGTGGTAAAGGCGGCAGGTTGGAAAAGTGCTGTCTATGGAGCCTTGGTGAATTCCTGCAGTGCATCCCGTAGATGGTACACACTGCTCCGACTGAGCGTCGGCGATGGAGAAAGTGAGTGTTGTAGGTTTCGGAAGGGGGTGCCAGTAAAGTGGGCTGCTTTGTACTGGATGGTGTGCGGACTCTAGGTGAGATGAAGCCCCATACAGTCAGATAGCCATCGAGTAATCCGAGGCCAGGCGCTATCATTGAGGAATAGAGGCAAAATGCTGTGGATGCTGGAAATCCGAAACAAACACAGAAGATGCACAGCAGGCCTGGAGCAGCATCTGTGGAATTCTGAAGAACTGCTATAAACAGACTTGAAACATTTAACACTGTTTCTCTCGCTCCCCCTCTACTGATGTTGCCCATACCTGCTGAGTTACTCTGGTGTCCTCTGGGTTTGTTATTGGCATGGGTGGCAGAGATGCTGGTAAGCTTGTGCAATTGTCTCACCGTCCCAGCAAGCCCACTTACTTCCAATCCCCCCAACTCCCCAACATGAATGATTCCACTCCGAAGATGGTTGGGGGCCAGGGTGAGAGGGCATTGGGCGGCGAGCAGGCTATCCGGGAGGAAATTAAGCAGCATAGCCTCCTCTTGAGGTCTACTGTGTAAAAGTGAGTGTGTTTGGCTTCCTGTGAGTTGCAAGCTGTAAACAGAAGCTGCTGTGTTCATCTCCTTGTTGTTGTGCAATATCCTGGAAATAAAATGATTAACTCTGCTGCTCTGAAATGTAACTTTGCACTCTACACAATGTAAGGGTTTCTCCTCCTGTTTAGTGTCAAGTGTTTGGTGTACAGTCTGTGTTGTGAATTGGGAGAGGGTTACCTCAAAAGACCCTGAGTTAGAGGAGCAGAATCAGGCCATTCGGCCCATCGAGTCTGCTCTGCCATTCAATCATGGCTGATATGTTTCTCAACCCCGTTCTCCAGATTTCTCCCTGTAATCTCTGATCCCCTTATGGATCAAGAACCTATCTCCTTCTGTTTTAAATACTTAAATATCTTCATGCCACAGCCCTCTGCAGCAATGAGTTCCACAGATTCACCACCATCTGGCTGAAGAAATTCCTCCCCATCTCAGTTCTAAAGGGTCACCCTGACCCCTTCGGATCCTAGTCTCTCCTACTCGTGGAAATGTCTTCTCCACGTCCACTCTACCCAGGCCCCTCGGTATTCTGTAAGTTTCAATCAGATCCCACCTCCCCCCCCCTCCGACCCTGCCATCCTTCTAAACTCCATCGAGCACAGACCCAGAGTCCTCAGATTCCTGGGATCATTCTTGTGAACCTCCTGTGTGTTGCTGGATAGAGTGGCTCAGATCTCACAGTATGCGGACAATTAGGAGATGGGACCCACCCTCCCTAAGAGGATAAACCAATATAAAGCCAGCCATACTGGGAAAGGAATGTACTGGTCATACTGGAGCTCCATTTTGAGAGATACTGGGATGTGAAAGGTGCCCCTGGCCAGTTAGAGAGTCATAGAAATGTACAGCACGGAAACAGACCGTTCGCTCCAACTCGTCCACATCGACCAGATATCCTAAATTAATCTAGTCCCGTTTTCGGAACTTCTCGGAAATCGGGAATTTCCCAGTAAGTTGGAACTTCCAATTGGCAACTACTTGGTGCCTGTACCCCTCCAAAAAAGTCCCTGACTCCAAGTTAGGATCGGAGGCAACAGGGACAGATCTTAAGGTGTGGTGGTGGGTAAACTTCTGACTTACCTTAAGAGTTAGCCAGGACATGTTAGAGAAATGAAGGACTCAGAGTTCTGAAGAGGAGGCACCTCACTACATTGAAGGTAGAGCACTCAAAATGTTAACTCGGTTTCTCTCTCCACGGATGCTGCCCAGTCCGACTGAATTTCTCCAGCAATTTGTTTCGGATCTCCAGAATTCTGCTTTCCTTTGACGGTTTGAACTAAGAAATAGAGGTAGCCGAAAGAAATATGATAAACTCTTCTGGAAAGTATTAGATGAATATTTGAAAGTTACGGGGAAACAACAGAGTAGTGAGACCGAATGGACTGCTCTTTCAGGATGCTGGCACAGGCACAACAGGCTGAGTGGCCTTCATCCGTGCTACATCACTCCATATGAATGCATGTGTTTGTTGCTGTTTTAAAAGATTTCCTTCAGACATCACTGTTACACCAGGGAAGCCTTCTGGTTGATGTTCCTTGATATGTCCCTGACCCACTCCCTTCAGAGCTTGTCTCAAACCCCAGGTCTACAAGGCTTTAAAATGTTAGTGCACAAATCCAAATCTTCATCAGGGACCATAACCAGTTGCTTATATCAATGTTTACATCCTTAGACAGCATTTGGGAACCTGTTGGATTTTTGCAACAAATGTGGAAGCACAGAACGAATAGCCATAAAATCCTCACCAAGATATCCATTAGTGAATTCAGACAAATATCCTTTATCTGGAGTGTGGTGGGAATGTGGAACTTGCTACCACAGGGAATGGTTTGGTATGTGTCGTATTTAAGGAGAAGCTGGAGTAACGTCTGAGGGAGAAGGGAATGGACAGATTGGGTGAGGAGATGAGCGGTGGCTTCAATGCAGCAGTAACACCAGCATGGGCTAGTTGGGCCGAATGGCCTGGTTCCGAGCCGTGCAGCCAAGGTACCAACTTGACAATCAATTTTTGATGTCTTAAATTAATAGTAAATAATTTAAAAATGACAAAAACATAATTCTCAAATGCTTAACATTTGCCCACGTTTTCTAGTATTACAAGCCCAGCAACATAACCACCAGGCCCCTCCACCATTCTCTGTAGCACTGATAGATACTGTCCACAGTGAATGGGAATGACATGTTCTCACTCTCTTGGGGATCAATCTCCAAGATTCTTTCTTCATATTTGTGCCTTAATTTCTTTTTCAGCCTGTCCCTGATTGCCCCAAGAGTTAAGAGTCAACCGCATTGCTGTGGGCCTGGAGTCACATGTAGGTAAGAGGGGGTAAGGATGATTTCCCTAAAGGCCATCAGTGGACCAGATGGGTTTCCCCCAACAACCATTAATGGTTTCATGGCCATTGTTAGTAGTTAATTAGAGATTTTTAATCAAATTCAATTCAATTCAATTGCCATTGCTTTCAATCTGTGACAGGATTTGAATCCAGGTTCCCAGAGCGTTACCTGGGTCTCTGAATTAATAGCCTCACGATAACACCATCAGGCCATCAGCTCCTTCAAGCAGAGAGCAGGAGAAGCAAAGTGAGGCTGGACTGTGTGAATCAGGCCCACTGTGACAAGGGTGGGGTATAGGGAAGGGGGTAGACAGTTGTTTGGAGGAGCTCAGATGGCAGAAGTGCTGATTCGCTTTATGGGACATGACCAGCCAAGGGCAGAAATCCTCAACTGGGAGGAAAGCTCATGCCAGCTGGTGAGGAGCGTCACCCATGGGCAGAGCTCATGTACGTGAAGGAACCAGCCACTTGGCCCAACTAGTCCATGGTGGTGTTTCTGCCCCATTGAAGCCATTGCTCATCTCTCCTCATCTCCTCTTCATATCTGTCTGTTCCCTTCTCCCTCAGACATTTCTCCAGCTTCCCCTTAAATTGAACACATAGCAAACCATTCCTTGTTGTAGCGAGTTCCATATTCCCACCATGCTTCAGATAAAGGAGATGCTTTAAAGGAGATACTCATGAATAACTGGTGAGGATTTTATACCAATGACTATTAGTCCAGCTCTTCCACGTTATTGAAGTAGCCTGTGCTCCAGTGCTACTGCCTGAGTGTGAAGCTGATCTACAACTCCTCGAAATTGAACTTTCATCAGTAGTTGTTCCACTGCTCTTAACATAAAAGAACAATTCAACTATAAAACACATTGATATAAAACTGAAAAAAGCATACAGCTCTCAAGTACTGCGCTAAGGCTGTGTACTGTGTTATATTAGCAGACCACGATTGAGTAATCTGCTGGTTGTGAGTTCCAATCCCAGCAGAAGTTTAATTTAACAACCCTAATTGTTTCTAAAAGAATTGCCTCTTTGGCACCAATATAAGATAGCAACTAATCCCATAGAACTGGTGTAGTGGACAGTGAAGAAGGTCACCTCAGAGTACAACAGGATCTTGATTAGATGGGCCAATGGGCTGAGGAGTGGTAGATGGATTTTAATTTAGATAAATGTGAGGTGTTGTGTTTTGGAAAGGCAAATCAGGGCAGGACTAACACACGTAATGGTAGGGTCCTGGGGAGTACTGCTGAATAAAGAGACCTATGGGTGCAGGCTCCTAGATCCTTGAAAATGGAGTTGCAGGTAGATAGGCTCGTGAAGAAGGTGTTTGGCCAGCTTGCCTTTATTGGTAAGAGCATTAAGCATAGGAGTTGGGAGGTAATGTTGCCACTGTACAGGATATTGGGGAGGCCACTTTTAGAATACTGCATACAATTCTGGCCTTTCTGTCGGAAGGATGTTGATAAACTTGAGAAGGTGCAGAAAAGGTTGACAAGAGTATTGCCAGGGTTGGATGGTTTGAGCTATAGGGAGAGACTGAATAGCCTGGGGCTATTTTCCCTGGAGTGTTGGAGGCTGAGGGATGACTTTATAGAGGTTTATAAAATCATGAAGGGCATGAATAGGGTGAATAGCCAAGGTCTTTTTCCTTGGATAGGGGAGTCCAAAACTAGAGGGGATAGTATTAAGGTGTGAGGGGAAGATTTAATAAGGACCGAGGGTAACTTTTTCACTCAGAGAGTGGTACGTATAGGGAAGGAGCTGCAAGAGGGAGTGGTGGAGGCTGGTACAATTACAACATTTAAAAGGCATCTGGATGTGTATATGAATAGTAAGGGTTTAGAGGGAAATGGGCCAAATGCTGGCAAATGGGACCAGATCAGATTGGGATGTCTGGTCACTGTGGACGAGTTAGACCGAAAGATTTGTTTCCATGCTGTATGACCCTATGGTTGAATTATAGAATGGTTACAGCACTGAAAGAAGCTTTTCACCTGGTTGAGCATATGGTCATCTGGTTCACTAATGCTCATTAGGGAAGGAAATCAGCTGTCCTTTCCCAGCCTGGCCCACACGTGACTCCAGACCCCCATCAAAGTGGTTGACTCTTCACTGCCCATTAGGAATGGGCAATAAATGCTGAGCTAGCCAGAAACATCCATATCTCATGAACAAGTCACAAAAAAATCCAACTCCCTGCAAGAGGGACATAGCTAGGCCCCTTCCCCATGCCCTACCAATTCTTTGTATTTCAGTGGCACATCCAAGTTGCTTCCAAAGTAATTATTTTTATACTTATTTCATTATAATTTCAATCCAACCACCATCTTAAATAGGCAACTTAAACAAGCTGTTTGAGAGGACAAAACAGCCCTTACCCTTTCTTAACACAACTAAAATAGGGAACTTGCTGAGGGGTGGAAAAGTTTCTACACTCCTACATTGCCTTTAACATCACAAACATCCTGAGGAACATTATCAGACAAAACGTAATGCAAGCAATGTGAAACATTATTCACGTAAACAACTCAATCAAAGTGAGAGGTTTTTCAGTGTGTCTTAAATAACGGGTAAGAGAAGAGGCAGGAAAATGTAGGCAGGGAATTACAGAAGGTATGTGCCAGGAAGCAGTAGGCATGGCTGTCAATGTTGGAGTGATTAAAGTTAGGGTGGTGTAAGAGACTGGAATTTCGTGGGACAGTAACCTTCATTGATACATGGTGTATATCAATTGATGCACCCAGGGTGCAGGTACATAGTTCCTTGAAAGTAGCGTCACAGGTAGACAGGGTGGTGACGAAGGCATTTGGCACGCTTGCCTTCATCAGTCAGAGCACTGAGTTCAGTTCTAGGGACTAGTTCAGTTTAGGAAACCTGGTCAGCATGGACACGTTGGGCCGAAGGGTCTGTTTCTGTGCTGCATGCCTCTATGACACTATGAGTCTAAGTGATAGATCCAGTAAGGAAGCCCGAGTGAAATATTCCTTACTCTGAGGCAAGAATGTAAGAGTTGCCAGGCCATGAAGTGGTTGAGGAGAGTAATGGTGAGTGCTAAAGGAATAAGGAAAGGTCAAGTTTTCATAGTCCCGGAGGACCATAGGACTGCTCTCTCGACGGAGACAGAGACAGAGTGATGACTGGCAGTGAGTTTAACCTGAGGGTCACCACACCTCAGGCTGGGCGAGCAATGGAAAATGAGTTGGCAATTTGCTACCACTGCACAAATACCAAACTAAAAGCTTTTTTTAAATGTGAAAGCTCTTTGCAATCAAAGATGTGACAGCGCTGTGCCTTTAAGAGTGAGGTGTTCTGTACTGTTTCTGTTGCAGAGAGATGTTCCCATCGTTGCAACAGAATGCCTGCTTCAGAAGCAGTGGGTAAACAGTTTTGAGTTCCCTGAATGGCTTCTTTTAAACTAGACAAAAGAAGCATGAGCGGGTGGAGTCAGGCTCACACAGACCCAGGGTTTTAGTTTTGCTTTCAGTTAGGTTTGTTTTTAAGTTGGCTGCTGAAGCTGATAGATATAGCTCTCTCCCTCTCTCTCTGCTGCAGCAAAAAGCTAGATTTCTCTCTTGGTTGCTAGATTGTTTCTTTCGGTGTTCTTTTCTCCCGGACTGGAAGGAAGATAACACATGGGAAAAAAAAAAATCTGTTTTGCTGAATTTTCCTTCGCCAAGAGTGTGTTTATCAGATGCTGTTATATTGGAAAGGTTGATGATATCGGTGCCATCTTTAACTGCAGTGCACCCAGTCAAGAGACCAGAGCTGCCCCAATTAGTAGTTTAATAATATATTATTTTACTAAGTATTTCAACAGAGTTAAAGTTATGCCAATTTTTTTTGTTTGTGTTTTAACTGTGCTGTAAAATAAAGTGTATTTTACTGAAAGCTTGCAGTGAACCAATGGAATCATGTCTGGGACACAGCATCTTACACTTGCCTTTAAATATAATAAAATGTTAGGGTCCACGTTATCTACTTGATATACTTTGAGAGGTTTTGGTCTGGTCCATAACAAAGAGTTGGATATGCCTAAATTTGAACATTGTGACAACAAAAACCATTTAATCAGTTGACTAATTGTGTGCGGACTACAAAAGAATGTCATTTGACCTTTAAATCTATTTATGGCGAATTTCTTTTTGATTTAATGATTGTTTAAAAAGTATATATGTACGTATTCACTGTGAAGTACTGAATTGAATGAGAGGTCCCTGAATGTGTTTCTTGCTGATAACCTTTGCCAGTGTTTTGGCCTTTGGTTTCCAGTCACAATCCAACAGGAACTTGAACAGCCATTTAAAGATTGCTGATAGAACCTTAACATTTCTCCAACGCAAGATCCTTTCATGTGGCAACATTCCAGGTTGTGATTTTCTTTGCCCCTTGTGGAAAACATCGGATTTCACCCAATACCACCTCGGTGCCATTTTAGGCAAATTTCATGGAGCGTTCCTCTCAGCAAGGCCTTGATGCTTTCTCCTGTTGCTTTTCCAAACATGCCTCATTAACTATGCATCATGCCTCCATGAAGCCCCACTCTTAATGTCCTCCCCTCACCATTGCTGGGACCTCCCAGCTTCCTGATATGGGTGCCATCTTTAACTGCTGTGCACCCAGTCAAGAGACCAGAGCTGCCCTGCATTGATTTATATCAATTACTCTAGACATGTCAGACAGTGGGTAACTGGCACTGTGCTTTGCTGGAGGTCCTGGTAGATAGAATGGTACAGAGGTGGACTATTCTTTTACTCCAGAACTATCACTGGTCTCATAGAAACCAATAAAATCCTAACAGGACCAAGACGTTGGGGTAAACGCAGAAAGGATGTTCCCAATAGCTGGGGGAATTCAGAACCAGGGGATTCATGGCTTAAGGATACAGGGGTAAACCTTTAGGATTGAGATGAGGAGGAAAGTCTTTACCCAGAGAGTGGGGAGCTTGTGGAATCCTCTGCCACAGAAAGCAGTTGAGGCCAAAACACTGAATGTTTTCAAGAAGGAGTTAGGTATAGTTCTTAGGGTAGAAGAATCGAAGAGTGAATGGGAACTAGGAACTGAGCTGGATGATCAGCCTTGATCCTATTGAATGGTGGAGCAAACTCATAGGACCAAATGGCCCTACTGCTGATCCTAATTTAGGTGTTTCTATCTTTCAAAGGTAATTACAGCACCAGACACTACCAGCCTTAACAGGGGGCCACTCAGGTCAGTGCAGTCTCCATGATCCAGCGGAATGCCCAGCAGGAAAGGAAGAAGGTCAACATCTTTCTCCACTTCATCCAGGGAAGTGCCACCACCTTCTGTCTGATAGCACACAGTCACCCTATCTCAGCTAAAGGATCCTCTACCCACCAAGGCTCAAGCTCTACCATTCTCAGTGTTACATGCAACATTTTTTCCCATTAGCTGCCACTCACTCTCTCTTTTGTCCCTGGAGTGCCATCGGCATGGTCTTGCATTGGCCCTGCTCCCTGATGAGGACAAAGCCACAGGTCAGTTATAGGGGGATGCATGGGCAAGACTGGCCAAGGAAGAAATGCTGTAGTCATTGGCACTCAGTGGAGTGTTGGAGACCAGGATCTTGCTCAGTTTCAGGAAGATGATGATCCCTGTAGTGTTGGCATTGAAAAGCATGACCAGGCTGGTTTGTCAGATGCACTGGGCAAACTAACTCAAGTGTTGGAGGACTCCAGACGCTGCTCCTACATGGGGGGTGGTAAGGGACCCTGACCTCACTCCAGGTGCCATTTTCTCACAAGGAGACAGGATGGTGTCAAGTTGGCACCCAGCTGGGGGAGGAACTGGGTACAGGACCCTCCAGAGGTGTTCAGTGCTTCTATCCTCACCCTGCCAGCCTTTCCCCACCCCCAGCCCTGTATGAGCAGAGGAGGGTCCATCTGCCCTGGGCAGGACACACTCGGCCAGTTTGGGCCCAATTCCATTGAACGTTAGAGAACTTCAATGCTCAGCTTTATTCATAGGGGCATCAAGTACACTACCAGCCTTAACATTGGGCCACTCAGGTCAGTGCAGTCTCCATGGTCCAGAGAAAAATGATGTTGAACTCAGACAAAACTTTTGTACAAGTTCAGTTGGTGGATTGTCTGCAGTTCTCAAATGGCAAATCACATCATCCTCTACTCACCATCCTGACTTGGAAATAAATCGCCGTTCCTTCAGTATCGCTGGGTCAAAATTCTGGAAATCCCTCCCAAAGGGCTTTGATAGTCTACCTACAGCATGTAGCAGTTCAAGAAGTCAGTTCTCCATCAATGTCTCAATGTGGGATGGGCAGTAAATACTGACCCAGTGAATGACACCCACATCCCGTGAAGAAATATTAAAACCCCTCAGAATGTGAGTGCTCCATTAATTCTGTTCATTCCTGTTCATTCCTAACCCTAACCCTAACCCTAATCCTAACCCTAACCCTAACCCTAACCCTAACCATAACCCTATCTTCCGTCGGTGGTCTTCTCTGCAGTTTCCAAGTCCGTAAACTCTGGAACCTCATCCCTAAACCTCCCCAAATCCCTTTCCTTCTTTAAGACACTCCTTAAAGCTGACTGTTTTCATTGAGCTTTTGGCTTCTGAGGCAAAAAATTACATTTAATGGGGCCCAAATAAAGGGAGGAAGGAACAGAAGGTTAAACCAATGAGGCCAATTTCATAGGGTGACAGGAGATTTACATAGCATACTCAAACTGGTAGGGTAGTCCCTACCTCTGGGCTAGAAGGTCCAAGTTCAAGTCCCACTGACTCCAGAGTTTGTCAAGACATATCCAAATAGGTAAATTGTTAAAAAAGATAGCATAGAGTAGTTGGGCTGAACAATCTGTTTCCATCCAATTTTATGCCATAGAAATCCACTTTGAGGTGGAGAAATGAGTCCTTAGACAGTGCCTTCCAAACCTACAAGTTCTGCCATCCAGAAGGATGAGGGCGGCAGGTAAAGGGGAATGTTGTAAGTTAGCCTCCCAGCCATCCTGACTTGGAAATAGATCACTGTTCCTTCAGGTCATTGGACTAAAATCCCAGAATTCCCTCCTTAAGTGCATTGTGGGTCTACCTACAACACATGGATTGCAGCAGCGGTTCAAGATGGCAGCTCACCACCAGCCTTCTCAAGGGCAACTAGGGACGGACAATAAATGCTGGGCCCAGCCAACAATGCCCCATTCCTGAGTGAGGAATAAATAAAAATTCATCAGCATCTGACATGTCAATTGTAGGTGAGTACAGTCCATTAAGGATAGGCAAGAGTTAATACCAATTTTGGAATATTGAAGGGAATTCTATGTGGATTTGATGCTCTCTTGGAAGGTTAAACTCAATCACAAACAATCTCGTGTTTTTTTTGTTGTATCTAAGCACAGATGCTGCGCGCAAAGATTCCGTTCTCTCCATAAAATGAAATAATAATGGAAGGAAACCCCTAACTTCCGCTGGTTGAGCTGGGTCTGAAGACTATGTTCAGGAAGATATTACTCAGCTGATTCACGCCCTCAATACAAAGAAAAGGAGCTTTTATTTTTCATTGCTTCCTCTTAGAAATACTGGAACTGAAGGTAATGGGGATGTTGAGTGGAGAGGGGTTGGTGGTGGGTTATTTCAAAATAAATAGGACTTAGATATCTAATCACTTTCTCCCACTGGGTAATTTTGAAACGCAGTCAAGGAACAGTCGTGTACTTGCTTGCTCAAACCTGGAAGATAATGAGGAGGTCCAAGACATCCCAAGTGTCCAGCTTTTTTATTGGGAAGCCCAGGGCTGATTGGGCAAAGCCAAAGATACCACCAGAGATGAAAAGATCAGGAAGTCATAAAACAAAGAACTGCAGACACTGGAAGTCTGAAACAAAACTAAAATCGTTGGATAAACTCAACAGGTCTGGCAGCATCTGTGGAGAGAGGGAATGCGGTGTTAATATTTCCAGTCCCATGACCCTTCCTTTTACTGTGTTGCATTTCAGTAAGCTGCACATTGCGAAGGGGTAATAACACTGAGGGAGTTAAGGAACTTCTTAATCCTGGGAATGTCCAACCTTTCGAATTGTAGACTCCCTACAAAACGGGAAGAGGCCATTCGGCCCATTAAGTCATCACTGACTGTCTGAAGAGCATTCCACCCAGACCCAGACCCAGACCCCTATCCTAGCCCTGTAATCCTGCATTTCCCATGACTAACCCACCTAGCTCACACATCGCTGGACACAACAGACAATTTACCACCGCCAATCCGCCCTAACCTGCCCATCTTTGGACTGCAGGAGGAAAGCTGATGGGATGTGTCTTAACTCCAATGCAGTCAGGATGCCATGTGGAAGAAACACATTGTGGGCTGGGTACTTGAAGATTAGGAGGGTTAAGAAAAAAATAAATTGGAGGACTTACTGGAAAGATACCAGAATTGAGAGGTTACAACTGTCAGGAAAGTTCAAGCACTTGAACAGAAAAGTGGTGTTACCTGACAGAGAGCTTCAAGATTAAGAAAGGGTTTGATAAGTTAGATGTAGAGAGGATGCTTCTGTTTGCAACCAGACTGGAACTCAGGGCCACAAATATACGTCAGTCACCAACAAAGTTAGCAATTTTAGACAAAATAAAACAAATTCACTTAAGGGAGTGGGTGCATTGAAGGTAAAACTAGGCCAGCCCTTGGAAATAGAGCGGGGAGTAAATGGATCTGTTGATGGAGTGAGGTGAGGTGGGGTGCAATGCTCACGTTGAACATAAAGCCCAGCATGGACTAGCTGTAATCCGATGTTCAGTAGGAAAGTTATTGGCACCAAACCCCTTTCGTATGAGTGTCCACTTTGGCAACTGTTGGGAAACCGGGATGGTAGATAACTGGATCTCAGCTGTAACCCAGATCGACACATCCATAACATAAGGAAGTGTTTAGAGAGGAACCTAAGGGAGAAAGATATGAATACTCGTTCAATATCATTGCCACCATTTGGGACGGCCCCCTCCCCAATAGCTTAAAGAGTAAATAACAGCACCCAGAGTGTGATCAAATCATACTGAACTGCCTCTCTGGGCGCTGAGTTTTACTGAGCTGAGCTACTGTGCAGACAGTGAGCCAGAATTGGCCCCAGCACCTTTGTCAATGCTGTGGCTAACATGTGGAAAAGGAATAAAATGTTTTGGGCTGGTGGAACCTTGCATTCAGAGCAAGGAAAGGGGTTTAATTTGGTTCGATTTATTACTGTCCCATGTACCTAGGTACAGTGAGAAGTGTTGTCGTGCATGTTTTACAGGCAAATCGCACTATACAAGTGAATCAGGGTGACAGAACAGAGTGCAGGATGCAGTGTTACAGCTATTGAGAAGGTGCAGAGAGAGAGCAACAGTAACATTAAAGAGGTCCATTCAAAAGTCTCATAACTGCGGGGAAGAAGCTGTCCTTGAATCTGTTTGTATGTGTATTCAACTTTTTTGAGATGAGACAGAGAGAGAAAAGGAGGTAAAAATACAATAGTATTCCTCCTTCGTCTATGTACAACAAAGGTAAAATACTGTGGAGGTTGGAAATCTGAAACAAAAAACTGGAAAAACTCAGCAGGTCAGGCAGCATCCCTGAGAGAGAAAACAGAGGTAAACTATACATTCATGCTGGATAGTTTTTGCTCAGATTGTTTTCACTAGAGTGTTCGAGGCTGTGTGTGTGAGCTGATAGAAGTATATAAAATTGTGAAGGGCATGGACGGAATGGATAGTCAGAGTCTTTTTCCCAGGGTGGGAATGTCAAATACTAGGGGGCATAGGTTTAAGGGGGGAAGGGGAATAGTTTAAGGGATATGCTTGAGGTAGGTTTTTTTACACGGAGGAACGTGCTGCCAGGGGAGGTGGTAGAAGCAGATACAATGGTGATGTTTAAGGGGTGTTTAGACAGACACATGGTCAGGCAGGGAATAGAGGGAGACTGACCATGTGCAGGCAGAGGGGCTTAGTTTAGAATGGCATCATGGTTGGCACAGACATAGTGAGCTAAAGGGCCTGTTACTGCGCTGTACTGTTCTATGCTCTATTTATAAAACAGACCAAGGAATATAAAGACCAAAAAGTGCTGGAGAAACTCAGCAAAGTCTGGCATCTGTGGAGAGAGAGAGAGAGCGAAAGAAGTCTGGCCTGACTTTGCTTCAGACCTGAAACGTCAAGTCTGTTTTCTCTCTGTCTCCACAGCTGCTCCCAGTCCTTGCTGAGTTTCTCCAGCCATATTTGTGTTTACTCTTTTTGTCTCTTGCTCCTTTGGATCGATAAGCTTGAAGCTCAGAGTGGGAGCCAAGTGACACGGTGCTTCACCTGAGATACCACCACCACCCACCAACAACAAGGTGCATTTATATAGTCAGAAGTCACACAACACCAGGTTATAGTCCAATGGGTTTATTTAAAATTTTATATAGCACCCTTGGTGTGGTTAAAACGGCCTCAGGATTTTGTAAACAAAATCTGACCTCGGGTCTCGTCAGGGATATCGGGGGACACTGACAAGAAAGCTTGGTGACAGTGTTTTGTGTGAGGAGTTTAGGCAGGATGGAATTCCCAGAGGAGTGGACGAGAGAGACGAATGCTCGGAGGCTGGTTCTCCATTCTCTGCTGCAGTGGGGGTGCCACGTCAATGCAGAGTGGAAACTCGCACCTCATTAAAAAGGCATTTGCAGATTCTCAGAGGGATTCCTCCAAAACTCGACATTTAACAATATCTTCGAACCAAAAAAAAGCAGCGTCTTCCTGTTGGGGCAGGAACAATGTTGTCTCACTTTTGTACAATAGAGACTTTTATTTGGAACAAACTTTCTTGGACAAAGTAAGGCTTGAAGTCAGTGGCGTTTTTGCAGATGACGTTAATGTCTTCTGAGCCAGAAAGCTACAGCTATACAAGCAGTCACCAGTAAATCATGGTGAAATATACAGGGAGAGAGAGCAATAAGTGGAGGTTATGTTGTGAAAGGCTTCTATGGGATAATGATAATAGTTGTCCTAAAGGTTCTCACATCTTGGATATCTACTTTAAAATCCCATTGCAGTTGCTGAGGGAGTTTAAGCCCAGAAATTATAGTCTTCTAAGACTAGGGGTCACTGTTGCCCAAGGGTTGTCCAGTTAGCACAGAGATTAGGTGATTTTTTCACTCTTTAGAATTCAGCTTCTTCCGCAGTTAGTGGGATTAGAGTCCTTGAATTTTTTTTAAGTTTATTTTTTCAGGCAGAATAGAGATTCTTGTTCAGCAAAAAGGGGTGTGCAGATTTGAAGCTACAATCAGATCAGCCATCATCCCTTCGTGATGAGAATCGAGGGGCTAAATGGCCTACTGCTGCTCCTTGTTCATGGGCTAAGTATGGGCAGCTCCGTGGTTAGCACTGGTGCCTCACCAATGCATGGGACCCAGGTTCAATTCCAGCCTCAGGCGACTGTCTGTGTGGAGTTTGCTCTGGTTTCCCTCCACAGTCAAAAACTAACGTGTTGGCTATGGGGAGATGTGGGGATAGGGGGACTTGAGTCTGGTCGAATGGCCTCTTTCTACACTCTAAGGATTCTGTCATTTTAAATCCCACCAGCTCCTGTGCTGGAATTCTAATGCCAGAGAGCACAAAAATATCGAATATAGGAGCAGGAGTAGGCCAATCGAGCCCTCTCTGCCATTCAACATGATTATGGCTGACCATCCATCTCAGTGCCCTGTTCCTGCTCTCTCCAGTAGGTGTCTGATTGCTAGCACTGTGACATTACCACTGTGCCACCATCTCTCTCAGCAGAGAGAAGGGCACGGGAGGAGGACTAAATGGATTGTTGTTTGAAAAAGACTAGCCCAGCCTCAATGGGGCTGAACAGCCTCCTTCTGTCTTGTACTATTCCATGCTTCCAGAAAGGGGAGCTGATTTTCCCATGGCTGTTCCTGTTCAAGGCTGAACATCTCTCTCAGGGAGAACAGGCTTCCTTTTGCAGGAGAAGTATTTCTTTTTAAAAACAATCAGTTTTGTTTTGAGCAGGCTCGCTCATTACTGCTGAACCCATGACGAGACTGGGATCGTCATCCAAGCCAAAGGCAACAGAGTCAAAACACTTGGTAAGGGCCAGTGGAAAATCCAACTGGAGCTGTGTTGACGGCAGTTCCCAGTGTGACAGTGGTCAGTGTGGAGCATCAGCGGTTATGGACTGTGTACATTCAGCAAGCACATCCTCCCTTCAGTCAGGAAATAACAAACACTGTCTCAGATTCATTCACCCACTGGCGCGGGAGTGTTTCTGGTTCAAAATGTCTCCCAAAGCCTGTAGAAAGGCTGGGCTGCACAATTATGGTGCCCACTCCCCTAGTGTTCTCTAAAGATCTCTGGTGATGGTTTGAAAGAAAGCAGGCCAACAGGCTCAACTCCCATATAACCCACCCCCTCTGACAGCCCTCTCTACCTCACACCACTTTCCCTTTGTTCATGTGAGCGTTGCTGGCTGGGTCCAGCATTTATGGCCTGACACTAGCTGCCCCTTGAGAAGGTGGTGGTGAGCTGCCTTCTTGAACCGCTGCAGTCCATGGGCTGTAGGTAGACTCACAATGCCATTGGATTGAGCCACAATGCCACATAATTCAGATGTTACAAGTCAGTGATGTCACAAGTTAGGAGCGTATCCCCACTTGCCTGGATGGGCGCAGACCCAACAACACTCAAGAAGCTTGACACCATCCAGGACAAAGCAACCCGCTTGATTGGCACCACATCCACAAGCATCCACTCCCTCCACCACCGATGCTGTGCAGTGTGTACCATTTACAAGATGCACTGCAGAAATTCACTAAGGTTCCTTAAACATTTTTCCAGACCCATTACCTCTGCCATCTAGAAGGACAAGGGCAGTAGATACATGGGAACACCACCCCATTCAAAGTTCCTCACCAAGTCACTCACCTTCTTCACTCGGAAATATACCTGTCACATTATGATTCTTGGTTTGCAGGCCAGGACATCTGCAAAAATATGCTTGAAATTTCATCATTATATCATAGAAAGCCACCTGAGGATATAAATGTCTCATACTCCATCATACCTCAGAATCACTTGAAGCTTGACACTCTACTGGAGGCATGATCCTCTATTGTGATTAATAGCTTAATATTAGCCCAGGTACTAATGTGCCTGAGGCATCTTTTAGATACTGGTGAGTTGTAGTCAATATCTGTTGGAGCCTTCAATACCACATTATTTATGTCCAGTTTCTTATGTTACAGGAGATGATGTAAGTATTGACAGACCATATTAACACTCTGTTGGAGGCAAACTCACACCAATATTATTCCTTCTTTCACTGTCACTTGGTCAAAATCCCAGAACTGCCTCCCCAGCAGCACCATGGGTGTCCCTGTGTCTCATGGACTGCAGTGGTTCAAGAAGCCAGCTCACTACCACCTTCTCAAGGGCATGTAGGGACAGGCAACTAGCAAAGCCCACATCTCGAGAATAAATAATAGTTTTTTTGAAATTGGCTCTGATGTCTGCTGAACAAGCAGTGACGAAAGGAGACTTTAACTTTTTAACTCATTCATGGGACATGGATAACATTGGCTAGGCCAGTGTTTATTGTCCAGGTAGTCGATAAGAGTCAATCAGATTGCTGTGGTTCTGCAGTCACATGTAGCACAGCAGTTCCCTTCTTTAAAGGGAATTAGTGGACCCCACAAAAATCATTTCAAAGTCATCATTGGAATCTCCTTCCGGATTTTTATTGAATTCACATTCTGTCAGCTATTTTGGTGGGATTTGAACATGGGATTACCCAGGATATTTCCTGGGTTTCTGGATTAATAGTCCAATGCTAACACCACAAGGACATCACCTCTACCAAGCTGGTTGTATAATTAACTCAGGTCCCTGCCTCCATCCAATTGTATCAGAGATAAAAGGTACTGCAGATGCTGGAGAATCCGAGATAACAAGCATGGGGCTGGATGAACACAGCAGGCCAAGCAGCATCATAGGAGCAGGAAAACTTGACGTTTCGGGCCTAGACCCTTCATCAGAAATGGGGGAGGGGAAGAGGGTTCTGAAATAAATAGGGAGAGAGGGGGAGGCGGATAGAAGATGGATAGAGGAGAGGATAGGTGGAGAGGAGAAGCTTGTGAAATCCACATTGATGCCATTGGGCTGCAGGGTTCCCAGGCTGAATATGATTTGCTGTTCCTGCAGCCTTCGGGTGGCATCACTGTGGCATTGTAGGAGGCCAAGGATGGACATGTCATCTGAGGAATGGGAGGGGGAGTTGAAAT